>CM034532.1:24661805-24823463 GCA_020002185.1 Paraescarpia echinospica
CACCCAAGTCTACAAATAACCCCACTTGCTTAAAGGTCTTGTCATCGACTACAACATGAATATCCATGTCCCGTTCACCTATCCACTATCATTATAGAAACACTATATTAGTCGCAGCAACGAAGTGATCGCGGTCCATAGAGGTTGGACAACAATTTTAACAAAGCTTTCTCACCTGAAATGGATTCATTGGTGGTATGTCTCACCACCAAAAAAACCCACCCGAATCCACCCATGGCAAAACCTCTTTTTTGGCTCAAATCCAAGATGGCCGACATTTTACTAGGGTATAATATTCAAATGGACTTAATTTGGAACTAAGCAACATAAAAACACGTTTGATGTATCATTTCCAACTAACTTTAGAATGTCCATTCGCTTGGTAACACTTTGGAGGTCGTTAAAGATCACGGTCATGCGATAAGGTCATGGTCAAGGCAAAATTTGATAAAATAATCTGCAAATAAGCTGGATTCGGACCAAAGTGGCATGACTTTGTAACGAAATGAAGTTATAAACACACATTTAGGTATCATTGCAACCAAGTTTACTATGCCTAATAATATAAAAACCACATTTTGCAGGTTATTATAGTTCAAAGTCACGTTTCAATGTCAATATATGCATATTGTCTATTTACAATCCTTTATGATCCTGATCAACATCCCGATCATCATCCTGGCTCTCCACATGCATCACATTCATGCAGGTGATGCCCTTGCACTGACCACATTCTGGTGTGCATTGCAGTCAATTCTTACGGTAGGTGCACGTTTTCTTATTGCAGTGACCACAGCAATTGCATCGAATTATCTTGAGGAGTCGCTCTGGTGCCGCAGGCTGAGACATTCTGATAGGCTCGAGACCACCAGAAGATGCTACCCAACCCCAAAGCTCAGGGGAGATATCGTTGCCACGCCATCCCTGCACCTGGTGATGAGTCCGATGGCTATGGAAGGCGGCTGCATCATTCGTTGGCGGAAGCTTCTCTGGAGACACGTATTGTGTAGAAGTAGCTAGAACAGAGCTTCTGAGAGGGCTGGATCCAAATTCTTCTTCATTGTAGTCTGTTTCGATGGCACCATGTACAGATTATTACTCTTATCTTTGGTGCATGGTCAGGTATATTCACAGATCTCTTCATAGAGCAAGTTCTGATGGCAGGCATTAAGTCAACTGGGGGTCTAACGCGGCCGTGGCTTCAATGAGAGTACTCGTCTTCTCTTCCTGCTCTCCAGGCCCGTATGTACTGATGTCAGCCAGTCCATTTTCGAGATAGCGGGGTTCTCTTCCAATGCGCATCGTGATGGGCATCGTAACCTGGCAGCACCACGCATCCGACGTGACATGTCCGATATACAGAAGCTGCTTCAGGTGTTTGTTGAGCCGGGACCATTCAACACAACCTCAGAAAAGCTTGTAAGTCTCTCAGCAGGGTTGATGGTAGAGGCGTCAGTAAACGTGGTCGATGCTCAAAGTGTCGGAGAGAAGATCATAACTTCCATGGTCGGTTATTCTGTGGCAGAGTACGAGTTCTCCCAGAAGAATCAAGTGAAGACTCTAGCCTCAGTTATCCATGTCAAAACTGCGTCCGGGGAACAAATCCCCAGCGTCTATATCAGCGTCTTCTTGTTACGGATATCGTATTGTGCTCTTTCCCCCATCTCTCTTCGACAATCACATGCGCATGCGGACTGGGAACAAAGCGGGGCTCATATACCATCTCCTGGAGCTTGTCCCTGCATGCATCGTTTTAGCCACACTTGACAAGGGCTTGCATTTTATTGTTCATGGGGGAGGATTGCTCCACAAGTTCTCATGGCCCAAGCACTCCACTTATGCCGAGATCTGCGCTATGTATATCCGGCGTGTACGCAGCAGCTATAACCGTGCATTGGTTATGTTTGATGGATATCACGGCTCCAGCACTAAGGACGAAGCCCATTGTTGTAGGACAGGGACCGACGTTGGTGCTTCAGTCTCAGTTTCCGCAGAAATGCGTTTAACCATGAACACAAAAACTTGCTTTGCCAACACATCAAACAAGCAGGCCCTCATCAACCTCCTTGCAGAGCATATGATCAAAGCAGACATCACAGTTCAGCACGTAGAAGGGGATGCATACTACAAAATCTGTATGTTGGCATGCCTTTCTGCGAAGAAAACGCCAACAGCTGTTGTCGCAAAAAATTCAGACGAATTTCAACTCATGATACATCATGCTGATGCCACAGATAAGAGTGATAACCTGTACATGTTGACATCGAAACAGACGGTATGCATCACTAAAATGAAGAAGAATCTCGCTCCAGCCCTCTCAGAAGCTCTGCTCTTTCTGCACGCTCTCAGTGGGTGTGATACCACGTCAAAGCCATATGGAATTGGCAAAGTGACCGTTCTTACGAAGTATGCAGCACAGAAAAAGTCCACCTCCGTCTTCATGTATCCATCTTCCTCGAAAGAGGACATCGAAAAGGCAGGAGGGGATGCTCTGCTGGTGATGTACGAGTGCACCAAATCACTAAGCCTCAACTCCGCACGGATGGCGAAGTTCCAGCTGAAGGTAGCTACTTCTACACAATACGTGCCACCAGAGAAGCTTCCGCAAGCGAATGATGCAGCCGCCTTCCATAGCCATCGAACTCATCACTAGGTGCAGGGATGGCGTGGCAACGATATCTCCCTGAGCTTTGGGGTTGGGTAGCATCTTCTGGTGGTCTCGAGCCTTTCAGAATGTCTCAGCCTGCGGCACCATAGCGACTCCTCAAGATAATTTGATGCAATTGCGGTGGTCATTGCGATAAGAAAACGTGCACCTGCCTAAAAATGGACTGCGGTGCATACCAGCATGTGGTATGGCATCACCTGCATGAATGTGACACAAGTGGAGAGGATGATGATGACCGGAATGTTGATCAGGATCATACAGGATTGTAAATAGACAATATGCATATATGTGGTTTAGATGATTAGGCATGGTAAACTTGGTTGCAATGACACCTAAATATGTGTTTGTAACTTCATTTCGTTGCAAAGTCATGCCACTTTGGTCCGAATCCAGCTTATTTCCATATTATTTTTGTCAAATTTTGCATTGACCTTGACCTTATCGTATGACGACCTCCAAAGTGTCACCAAACGAATGGACATCCTAACGTTAGTTGGAAATGACACATCAAATGTGTTTTTATGTTGCTTAGTTCAAAAATTAGATCCATTTGAATATTAGACCCTGTATAATGTCGGCCATCTTGGATTTGAGCCGAAAAAGAGGTTTCGCCATGGGTGGATTCGGGTGGGTTCTTTTGGTGGTGAGACATACCACCAACGAACCCATTTCAGGTGAGAAAGCTTTGTTAACATTTGTGTCCAACCTATATCGTTCGTTGCAGAGACTATATGTGTAAAACGCTAGACTGGTTATCACTATAGCAAAGAAGGGGTTTTAATAAATGTGTTCTTAAGTACAAGTGTGTAAATGGTCTAGCACCAAAATATTTGTGTGATATGTTTACATAAAATAGTCATTCTTACAATACCAGAAATGCCTCTCAGCTGAAACCACCCAAAACCAGAACTGCCTACTATCAACGCAGTTTCACTGTATCCGGTTTGAAATTATGGAATAAACTACCAATTGAAATACAAAACAGCCATTCTGGTCCAACCTTCAAAAAGACCCTACGCTAATAGGTGATTGCTACACCACCATTTTAAATGTACTTTGTTTTTATATGTTTCTTGTATGTTATGTCTACTTTATCTTTTTTTATTTCATGCATTCTATCTATTATTATTATTATTTATTTGTTTATTTATTGTAATATCTTTTAACTTGTATTCTTTGTACATATATCAACATTTGTTGTATGATTGATGTAAACGGATATCACCGAGTGGAAATAAAATTGTCAGTTAGTTAGTCATTACCTACATATGACAATCTAGAACATTTTTTGTAGAGTTATGACGATGATATCACGTTGTAAAATGTATGTTTGGGTCATTTTGGAAGTTCAATGTCTGCACTCATTGGGGAATATACGTACTACTAATTAAGCATTGGACTTGACGTCCCAACCCATATCTTGCGAACATCGCTTGATAGATGCGCTAATGCCGGATTTTTGGCAGGGCATCAGGAGCAGTTACCTAGGGGCCCCCGCAAAATATATATTTATAGGGCTTCCACAAAAGTATTTTGGGTCATGGCCACCATGATTTGGGGTCAAATAAATGAACGTGAGAAGGCCTTGTTGTAGTAGGTAGGGAGGGTGGAGAACTGTTATGGTAGAATGACCAATTCCAGTATTGCATTTTAAGCTGTGCCAATTCGAATTAAAAAACGTGATACCACATCCAATGTTCTATTACATTTCCAGAATAGGAATTGGCAGTTCAATTAAAATGCATCTGATCCAAAAACATTGGTTAGATAGCTCACCTCACGAATGATCTTGTTTCCAGTGTCGAGTATCAGCAACTACACGTTACGTAATGGCACGTGTAAGCGCTACACAATGACTGCCGTGAGTGTTCCTATCCAAAAATGCGCCGAGTTATGCGACGCGAACGCACAGTGCTCGGCCTTCGTGTTCGACATCCATGTTTGGTGCCTCCTGAAACGGCGTCAATGTCGGGATGTTCTCCCGAGCGAATCGCAGAGACTCTATGTTAAGAAGACATACAAAAGTTGGTATATTTGCGTACTTAGAGGTGGTCTCACTAGTTAGCAAAGTACTCCAAACATATCACATTACAAGTGGATGGTGGTTTGATCGTTATGTATCGGGGTATTACGTATAGTGGCACCACCTACTGAATGGATCGTACACTATCTTAGTATTAATGCACGTTGACGCTAATGACGTGACTTGCCACACCGACGACAGACAGTGCAAAAAGTTGTTTACATTTTATGTTAGTATATGGACTACCAACGTATGATTTGGACCACCAAATTTACAAAGTTGAAGGTTCCTTCATCTACCAACCGTTAAACGCAGGTGTAGAGCATCGCTTTAACAACCCTTGACACAAGGCGATTTAGAGAAGAGCAAATATTAGTTTCTTTTTCAGATATTGAATAGATAGGCAAATCATGATAAACGCATTTTTTCATTTAACAAGGAAAGAAGCGTACAAAGCAAGCTTAGTGAAGGAATAGTATAGATTAGACACATTAGAACATATTAATTCATTATCACAAATGACTTTAAATGAAATTAATGAAACCATTTGTTGATTGTATAAATGCTAGCGAATACGTTTTAAAACAAAATCGACAAGAATGACATAGTGAATAATTTAGACATAAAGCAGTTGGCTTTACGATGAGCCGACATGTTCTTGCTCACGTGCCATCTGTTTTTGCTGTCGGTGGCACTGTAGTTGAATCTGATTGAATCCCATTTTTTTAACAAGGTCACCTAAATATATCGACATGTCTAGTCTTACAGACAGTCTCACTGACCAATATGTTCTTATTGTCCAAGACTTATGGTTGAACCTGGAACAAAGGAATCAATATTTCCTATATATACTCCCATGTTAAATACAACTGGTACCTAAAACCGTGGCATGTACACAGACAGCCAAGACCCTACGGCAAATCTAGACATGCTGTGACAAGCGCCATTCATGTTTGGATCATCAAGGCCCTCGTGATCAATCTTCCGTGTTAGATAGTCACAGACTATCTGACATGAATTGCCTACCGGTGATACGACTACTTGTAACATGACTATTGGAGACATGAACTCTGATGCGTTACTACTAGAGACATGACTACAAATGAAACGACTATTGGTCACAGGATTACTGGTGATATGACTAATGTTTTTTATTATTGGTGATATGACTACTGGATACATTATTACTGGTGAACTGACTATTTGTGAAATGACTACTGGACACACGCCTACAGGTGACGTGACTACTGGAGACTTGAATACTGGTTAAAGTACAACTTGTAACAATTACACTCGTGTCGTGATTAGTGACTACTGTCGATATGACTTCTAGTAACATAGTTATTGGGTACATAACTACTGGTGAAATTAATATTGGTAACTACATATTACGTGACTACTTGCAACATGACTACTGGACACATGACTACTGGTAACCAACATTTAAAATATCCAAGTAATAAGAGTATTGGAAGTTTGATCAATCTATCATTGTTTTTGATGGATGGCACAATCCATCCACTAACTACGCACACATATAAGAGACGAATGGGAGGAAAAGCTGATGCGGACGTTGCGTTCACGAATCAGATGAGGATTAGGGAAATTAGAATGTCTTCCTTGCAAACCAAAACGACAAGCACAACTTCATCAGTTTATTGAAGGAATACTTGTAGCACAGAATGTCAAACAAAACCTGTCCAGGGTGATACAGATCAGGTGATTTTGCAGACTGCAGTGAAGTCCGCAACGATCGTTAACACTGCTCTGGTGGGAATGACTCATATCTGGTTGTCCTCTTCTGCGTTCATGCTGGCCCAAATGCCCACAACTTGTTCATCCATATAGTGAGGCAATGTCAACCACAAAGAAGGGCTGTTTGTTAAACATAGATATTGTAACGAACCAGTTAGGCAAATATATGTGTAACAATATACTTTTCACCTATGCTATATTAGGATGTAACACCACTTCCCGGCTACGCGGCCTTAGAAAAGGAGCAACTCTGAAGAAAATTGGCTCCAGCCAGCATCAGAGACAAGCTGAACAGATTGGGATGCATGATGCTTCAACAGAACATGTTGTAGCAGAAGGTGAGATGCTGCTTGTGTGCCTTTACAGCGTAAACTGGAAGACATTGTGGATTGTTTGAGGTGCCGATGGTTTTGTGAGAAGGTGGCAGTCAAGGGTTTGCACATTCACCCAAATCCGACATTTTCAGCAGCACGCTATCATAGCATGCGGGTGTACCAGCAAGTGCAGGAGTGGATGTGTATAAGCCACTTGAGACTAGTAGGTTGGGGATGGAAGACGAGCAACGGTTATGTTCTTCCCGTCATGACAGACCTGTCTGTCTCCAACACCTGATGGACATAATCCGGTGTAACTGATCCACATACTGCACTTTGGAAAGGTGCACATGTCGCATGAAAAACCTTTTGAGTGTTCCCTGCACGTAGTCAATGTCGTGGCAGAGGGTGCTCAAAGTAAATCTAGAGTTACGTCGGCGATGACATGAGGAGTTGGACGATAAGTAGTCATACGTTTGTCGAAGGAGAGAAAAAACTAAAACTACTCTTGCTAGGGTGTTTTATGTCTTATATGTTTTAGTTTTAAAGTTCAATGATATCATGACATTCAGACGCTGTGTTCTAGTTTCAAAAATGACATTTAGTCGGTATTGCTGTGTATGTACTATTAATCAGTACGTAATACATCGATTTTACATTAATAAAGGTTTTGTGTGGAGCGCAGTGGCATTGGGCTCTTAATCGAGAGAGCTCGATTTCGAAACCTGTTCTGCCGTATCGGCAAGCTCGTTCACTCTACGTTGCTCCAGTTCAACTCAGATATATGACTGAGTATATGGCTATATACAATGACGGATAGTTGTGTACGAATAGTTTTCGTGCATTAACTGCAGCGTGGGTGAATGCTTCTCAGAGAAGTCTCGATGGTATTCGATTGAACAGTTTTGCCAGGGAGTAAAGGAAAAAGCGTTTTGAGCAGTCCAAAGGACTGGGTTCTGCGCTATAGGAACATAACGTTTGGGCTCTACAGATTCATGTATGCATGTGTTGACCTTGCATCACGGAAGTATTATAATTACTATGCGTTATGCTAAAATGCATTTGCGTTATGTTACGCATACGGTCAATGCTCATGACAATGTCATACTTACATGGTAATACAGATTATAATCATGTTATATGGGAGAGAATATGGCAATTGTTCATCAATTAAGCTTATTAGCTAGATTCGTGAATTTATATGTTGGCCTTATATCAATGTGTCATTTTAAATAAATATTATACACCATTTTTCCTTGCGCTGTGTTAGATGTACGATAGATGCTCATGCGAGTAACATACTGAGCTGAGCATAAACATGTTACACGAGACGAATGGGATAGGTAATTGCAGCTAGCCGTGAATGTTTAAATACCGATAAGCATTTTCATTGAAAAACTAAGACAATATTAAAATAGTGTAATGTCTATGTATGTTGTTTTGTTCTCTGAATATAATATGTGCGTATTTATGACCACGCATGTGGATTATTTGAGGTTTACAGAAACATTATCTTGTTCAATCTTTGTTCAGAAAGTAAAATCGTTAATCGCACAGGTAAAAGCTACAAAGGGGGCCCCAACATTTGCGTAATTTTGACAATGTTCCCCAATTTTTACAGGGGTAGACTTTTGATATGGTATCTAGGATATAATTATGTCTGTTATCAAAACTGAAAAATTGCTTCTATTGCAATTTGTTCAAACATGACCCTATTTTGGCCATAAAAGTCCTGCACTATTAAATTTATGATTTGTGTTATATCTTATTGCATATATGTTTTTGTTAAAATAAATTAATCTCTCTCTCTCTGTGTCTATAAATATGTCTGTCTGCCTGTCTGTCTGTCTGTTTGTCTCTTTCTCTCCCTCCCTCCATTCATCCCATGCTCCCTCCACCCTCCCTCCCCCTACCTTCCTCTACCTACCCTTCTCTCGTCTCTCTTTCCATCTCTCTCCCTCCCTCCCTCCTCCTCCCCTTCCTCCCTCCCTCCCTCGCTCCCTCCATCCCTCCCCCTCCCTCCCCCTCTCTGTCATCTCTTTCTTCTCCCCACACTCTCCCTCCTCTCTCTCTCCCTCTCTGTCTCTGTCTCTCTCACTTTCTCTCTCCGCTCTAACTTGGTACCGCTGTAATAGAAGACCACTGCGTTCCAGGTCAACACGCTGATGTCTTGTCGAAGTACAGACGACGTCCAGGTGACTGCAGCGGTGGCGACATTAGCGGGTTTGATGGTGTCGTTAATGCCAGCGCATGCGCAGAGAAGTGTAACAAACTCGTTGAATGCGTCGGCTTCGTATACGTGACGTCAGCAAAAAGGAGTTGCTATCTGAAGTTTGTATCGTGCGTTGAAACGTCTCCTAAGAACGGGGCCGTGGTGTATGACGTCATCGGTATGTGCGTTGTATTCGTATGTACAAACTATGATAGATTAATTTTTTTTATCGTAAAATCAGGTCATATCATATCATATATATGTTCTGTCATATCCACGACGGCTAGGGGCCCATGGAAATATATATTTTTTAGACTGAATATTCCAGAAACCCAGTTGGCAGAAAACAATTTGACTAATGATGGCTATGGCATAAATGTCATTGCTACTTCATTGGTCGAATGAGTTTTGCAAGCCAGGAGTAATCGTGAAAGACCTATACGTTTGAATGTTTAACAGGTGTTAGTACATAACTTATCATAAAGGAGAACAGTCTTCAACAGCACCCAACCCCGTCAAGAGGGTTTGCAATTAGAGGTTAACCCCACAGACTGGATCCGCCCCTGGATTTACCTAGAGCCCACGAAAGTGCCGGGTGCCTAGGGCCCACGAATGTCTTAATCAGCCACTGGGAAATAGTAATGACTAGCGTAAATAAGATCGCGCCGTTTTTGCCTGTTGATGTGCTTCTGATTGTGACGTAGTATGACATAACGTAACATCCGCTAGCTATTATAATTATTAGCTAGTAGCGTCATTTCCGATGAAGTCATCACGCCATTGTCGTGCATAATACATAATTCAAAACGGCGGCATTGTTTACCGGAGCAAATGTGATGGACACTGGCAAATCGTGACTCTACTCTAAATTCTACTTACCTGCATTTACTCCGACTTTGTCTTAATTGCATAGGCTCTACATAGTGGTTTATACATTTGTTATCACATATGTTTACTATGTAACCATTACTATTTTACATCAGCACTCAACATAACTGCGAGCCCGCGTGCCCGAAGCCCGTGAACCTTCAGTCCGGCCAGCAGCTGCCACAAGTCACAGGCCCGGTTAGCAGGCGCGATTTTTGGATATATCTGCCTATCGCGTCATCATTTTGTTAGCGAAGAACAGACGGGTACTACGAGAGAAGAACAGACGGGTACTACGAGAAAAGAACAGACGGGTACCACGAGAAAAGAACAGACGGGTACTACGAGAAAAGAACAGACGGGTACTCGAGAGAAGAACAGACGGGTACCACGAGACAAGAACAGACGGGTACTCGAGAGAAGAACAGACGGGTACTACGAGAAAAGAACAGACGGGTACTACGAGAGAGGCACTGCAACGACGTGTTCCGGAATCATGGGTTGAAGATTACTGTGAAAAAAAGTTGCGCGGTTGGTCATCAAAAAGAGGGGTCGAACATCATTTTGGGGTGAAAGATATCAAGCATGCAGGTGCCTTTGCGTACATTGGTAGAATGGTGGATTGATTATCAATGATGTGCGTATGTAGGCAGACATGTAGACAAGACGAAGGATGTAGACAATACGGTGCACTGGGGAAGGCAGAGGTGTCACGGCAGACAGGAATATATCAAACAAGTTTAATTATATTATTAGACTCTGATGTACTGTCAACACAGATCTACGGATGATTGCTGAATCGATGGTACTTCGTCCCACTTATTGTCTTCGTCATTGGGGGCACCAGACGACATAAATAAGCAATTCCAAGAACATGTGATTAGGCCGTTAGCCCTCATTCGCCTGCGCTATTACCTATAACCCTACGTTTACTATTTGGATATTTCGTTATAATGTTAACGTTTCTTTGCGTATGACTTAATAAACGCAGTTTGGCGCGCTGTATACCTTCAACCTTGTTATTCAACCTTGTTATACTAGAATAAATTAAAATAAATATAGATTGCCGGGTCTTCAAAGCTTTCGTCGGGCCCGCGACATTTTCAGGTTACAGTCCCCATTGCCCCTTGACAATATGGGCCTTATGCGGACGCCGTTTGACTAATTACCTCGATTATCTTCACTACCTATTAAAGGTACAACGTAAAATCGGAACGGTTTTATGTAGAAAAATCGTGTCATATATAGTATTTCACGTAAGCTATATCCTGGGTTACAATATGCCTACAAATATATTAAGATGTTATCAAATTTAGGAACCTCTGCGTCTTAGTGTATTAGTCGAGAGAGTCCTGATTAGGATCCTCATGCTGTTGTCTAGAACTTGGGCGAGTTCACTCACTCTTACATAGAGAGTGGTGGATATGTATGTACAATTAGTCTTAGCGCGGCAATTGCAGCGTATCTGATTGCTTCCAAGATAAATCGAGATGCTGTTGGCCTGAATACATCTGTCAAGGACGGAGTGACGTGTAAAAACACTGTGAACAATCCTAACGACTGGACACCGCGCTGTATAAGAACTTACTTGTTTAAGACACGAACATGACACCTCTTAATGTTGACAATTAATTTAATTTATTTACCCCTCAAATGTGGTGTATTGCTGCAGCACATATTCGCGCCACAACTAAAGTATGATGGTATTAGAATAGTTTGTTTATGACTGAAACAAATGTGTGAGAAAGCAATACTGATAGGTTTTTGATAATGTTTGTGATATTAAAAATAATGCAGATAATTGTAGTTGGTGTAATAGTTGGAAATGCATAGAACAAATCACTAACAATTGTGTAATAACTGCAGAAATAGAATCAATTAGAGCATTTGCCAGTAATCAATTACAACTACAATTACGTAATTGGACCCATCCCAGAACGCGACTGTGGTGGAGAGTATCTAATTTAACAAGTGTAATTCTTATAAATTATACTTGTTCCTCGTTACAATTGTCTTCTCACTGTCTGATGCATTTTGCAGATGACGAGATGCCACCGATGCAAGCTTTGAAGACGGATGTTCCAACCAGACATGTAACAATAAGACCATGATGTAATAACAACCGGTAACGCAATAACCAAGAATGTAATGACTAGCCAATGAGATATGCAACACTGTCGATCCAATAGTACATCACAATTATCGTTTATAGAAGTACTTTGCAAGGGTTATTTATCAGATGTAAACAAATCAAAATTAAAGCAAAACAAAATTAACATTACTTGGTATGCAACCGTCGACAAAACAAGGGGAAATTCTAATTCTAACTTTCTCTAATCTTGCTTGGTTAACTTCGATCACTATTCTCGAATGCAACGATTTGTATTGCATTATCTGTTATTATTACGTTATCGTTTGTGCAGATAGACACACAGAAGTTCTTTATTAAGACGCATATACATATCACTCAATACGTGACTATGTAAAAGCGTAAATATAGTAATCACATGGTATACAAATTATCACGTGTGGGCCAGGCGCACTCAGACTAAGGCAAACATGCTGCTCTCATGGGAACCACCAGTTATATTGATAACAACTCCTGGTATATAACAAATTGTAGCATACATCGGTTAACAGAGTAAGTCAAACAAAGCTTAGATCATGACATTATACATGATTTTGTACGATTGGCTAAGTCAGCACATAATGATGTTTAACATACAATGCAAACCCGTGTAAGCTGTGAATATAGATTTTACTTGTTATTAAATCAGGTGCATTATTGGTAGTATGCGGCAAGGTGTATATGAGACTTTGTTTCGCAAATTCGTGTTGTACCCTGATTGTATATATATTGCATTGTCCACGTGTGTTGAAATTGTGAATGTTGTTGTTCTAATGAAGCGGCAAATTTTGATGGTAAACAGGAAGTTTGTTATGCACGAAATTATAATACAATTTTAGTTCTTGTTATTTTAATATGTGTTCTATTTTTAATAGTTTAAGACTTTTTAAACAGTGGTTCAGTGTGAGCATTATATTTGCTTACATTAATAATTCGGACATGTTTCTTTGGAAGTTTCTGAATTCTGTCACATTTGTAAATCCAAGCGGTAATACCGTAATTTAAATGTGGCAATGTTAATGTGTTGTACAATACGACCTTTATATTAAGAGTTATTAACAATTTTAATGTCCATTAAATGCTATTCCATTTATCAATAGTAGTGGTATCTCTGGTTAGTAATGGGTAAGTCACGCTTTTTCTTCTAGCAATTTTGCAGCGCATGTACTTAGTTTTGCTTAAGTTAAGAGATAATTAAAATTTTAGCCATTCACTGATTTTGCTTAGTTCTGTGCTTATAGCAAATTCTACGTTTCCAATTTGTTTCACACGTTGAAAATGAGTCAATAGACTTGACAGCGTTGTATCATCGGCATACATTATGAAATTAAACTTTTGGCTGGCCTTGACAAAGTAATTAATGTATAAGTCCATGTGTGTCATTATCAGTTTGTTTAAGATATAGTTTCTTCGTTAATACGTTCAAAAGTGAGTGAATTGCTATACTGCTCATTCAGATATTATCTGCAATTTCTATTTATTGGATTACTGATCTGTTTCGCCAAATTTGGGCCAATATTGGTCAAACATGGATTAAATGTGTTTGCAATAACCGTCTTGTTTGTTATAATTTCGTCGTTATATATAAAGGATTTAGGGAAGTTTTCTTTTCGGATGTTCTAGACATAATGTCGTTTATAGGTTCCTATGTTTTATTGTGATTTTTTTATTTGTTAAAACAAGATTCATAATACAGTTGTTTGGCTGTTCGTAAGTAGATAAGTAGGTTGAATGGGTCAGACGCTGGTGCAAGACCAAGAGCAATGTCAAAGGCCAAAGATCAAGGTCAAATGTTATTATCAAGGTCAAGGTAAATTGGCACCCCTTGGCGAATAGGTGGTGAACTATATAACTAGGTCAACAAGCCACCCTGGCGGATAAGCAGTGAAACAGTACTGCTTAAATACTATAAAATAGGTCCAAAACGTCAACAAATGCGAAATTGTGTTTTTTCATGGCATATAGTTGGTGGACGATTTTTTAGTTATCATATAACGCCCATGGCGTGTACATTTACAACTAAAAAATACGTAAAATAAAAGGTTGTTCGGAATCTGTTTTATAAATCCAGTATCACTTAGGCTAATGAAATAATGACGTAGGCGCTGACGTGTTCCTGATTGGTCAATCGTACCGTTATCACGTGATTTTTCATATTCCTATATAAACGATGCGCTCTACAAGCAGGGTCGTCATTCTTATCACGACGACACCATGACTAACATAATGTTGAATATACCCTACTACCGGACTTTTGCCGCCCTCTAGCGAATACACAGAGTACTACGCTATACAGTAACGCCCCTAGGTAGAAAAGAAATTGCATAATTTCAATACCACGGGAGTACTATGGCTGATAACGCTGAAAACACCCAACAACTACTACACTCCAGTGACAGTGAAGAAGATGCTCCGTCTGTCAACCGACCAGTCGCACCGTCAAGCCTCTACGCAACGGAACTGAAATCCCAACCTGAAGCTGTGGTCGCTGTGAAACCGAAACGCATTGAATTTTCTGGGGCCGACTCTCCCTTGTCAAACTTTTACCTATGCTGGGTCGAAGCATTCGGTCGGGTATTTAATTCGGTCGAGCACGCCTATCAAAGCAGGAAGGCAGTGTACCGCGGCGACGTCGAATGCGCAGAGCGTATCAAAGCAGCAAAACATGCGCACTTGGCAAAACGGAAAAGCAAGCAGATTGGGGAGATGAGATCTGGTTGGAACGATGTCCGTGTTAACCGGATGCGGCTTTGCTGCTCGCAAAGTTGAAGGCATCAAAGGATTTGAGAGCCGTATTGCTGGCAACCGGAAATGCTGAACTGGTGGAGTTTGTACCATGGAAAGAAGGCTTTTGGGGACTTGGACGTGGCGGCAAAAACGGTCGAAATACTCTCGGGAAACGTTTTTGCGATCCGCGTGACAATTACTTGTAGACACCGCGGCTCCTGAAACAATTGCGCAATAACGGCCTTGTTTACAGTTTTTATTTTAAAGTACAAGCAAGCGTCATTATTCTCATGATTTCACTGGTTTGTCCATGTGATATTACAAAACATTGTGTATTTTTGATTGGCTGTCTGGTACCATGACCACGTGATAGTCAGAAATGGCATATAAGACCGTGGCGGCGAACAGGTCGTCCTTCTTAACACGATACCGTTGTTACTAACCACATCCTGAAAACACCCAACTATTCCACTTCTGCGGCCTTCAGCGACAGCGATGTAGATGAACCGTGTTGCCGACCGTTCGCGGAATCTTTCAGCCGACCACCATCACCGTCTGTCAGCCAACCATTCGCGGCATCTGTCAGCCGACCACCGTCACCGTCTGTCAGCCGACCATTCGCGGCATCTGTCAGCCGATCACCGTCACCGTCTGTCAGCCGACCACCATCACCGTCTGTCAGCAGACCATTCGCGGCATCTGTCAGCCGACCACCGTCAACGTATGTCAGCCGACCACCATCACCGTCTGTCAGCAGATCACTCACACCGTCTACTCACAAAGTTACTCGTTATTGACAAAATACGACAAAATCACTCGTTCTACGTCGGTTGTCATGTTTGCAAGAAGCGTATGATTGTCGACGATCGTGGTCATTTGCAGTGCGAACGACACGGTTACGTGGCCTCTGAAACACATGTCATTGTTCGAATGTGCTTAGTTGAGACAGCGATGGGTCAATGTATATGGTTGACTTTATTCGACCAGTGTATGGCCACTCTCCTAAAAGTGCATGTCAATACGTTTGCTGTTATGGACGAAACGATGCAGACTTACAAACTGAACTCTTGTGTCCCTCACCATAAAGAAAACTCGACGAGGTGCCTACACACACTACAATGTCACACATCTAGAAGTGGTACACTATAATCTTACCCTGTTTTAGCCTCTCTCCGCTAAGGATGTCACAACTTCCTATGTGGCGTCCATGCTGAAAAATGAGTTTGCACGTTTCATGGCATAAATCATTAGACAATGTGTAAAAACCGATTGCGAGGCATTTGAGATGACTTCAGTCAACTCCATCACCTTTGTCTTTTACCCGATGATATTTTAATTAATATATACTTGTCATAAAGCGATTCGATGCAACGTTGGTTCTTAGAAATTGGTTGAGTGCCATAGTGCTTGCGTGGTTAAAGATACCCCATCCAGACTCTGATTATTGGAATGTTGCCACGAATGGTTGCGTGTCCATTGACAGTCGACGGAGAGGCAGAACCCTGTGATGCAACATGTCTTAACGGTCCTTGTAGGAAAACTGTAGAAGGCGTTGTGGTCAATTGTAGAAGGCGTTGTACCGACCGTAGTAGTAATAATAAAAGATTAAGTTACATATCTTATACACGAATAAAATGTGCAAACTTTAGCTTGTGTCATTTTTTCTTAGTATAAATATCATGCACTCGTTCATCATTTCTGTAGAGTATGGACACGATTCACTTGTAATATTACACACAGTTTCGTAAACTTACACTGACATCAGAGTTAGTACACATATTATATTGTATATGCCGTTAAGAGCATTTAGTGAAATAAACAAGTTTTGTATACAACATTAACAGACTTTCAGTCTTTGTTCACATACCTCCAAAACAGAAATCATTGCCGCCAACTTTCATTCCTAGTTCCTTTTGAATTTATTATGGTATATAGGTTTACAGTTAGACATTGACTATAGTCCCGTAACGCCTATATTTGTAACTAAGTTCAAATGTTAATGTCCTCTAGTGCGCACGACCATAGCCAAATGTCAGTGATATTTCCCTCATAACTTATCCTTTACATTTCGAAAATTACCATAACCCCTCTAGCGGTCGAAGTTGTAACTAGCTTCACCTACTTTTATGCACATCATGCACATCCATATGAAGCGACCCATGAGTCAGTCCTAGTACCCCTTGGAGGTATGCTGACATATACCTTTGTAGCTTAATATTCCTTCCAAGTGCATATTTCATAGCGTTAGTGTGGTAGTGTTTTTGTTCATTACCAAGATAAATTTCGTATTTTAGTTAGTCAACACGGTAACTTCTAATATTTCAACGAAGTAGAGGGGTAGTGTTTTTTTATATTTAGAATATCACCGAAGTACCTTTCGCATTTTAGTAAGTTAATGCGATGAATTTTAACGTTTCATGGCGTTAGAGTGGTAGTGCTTTGGTAATTCAGTACATTATCGAGGTAACGTCCTAACATTGTATTGCTTCAACAAGGTAAACTTGTAAGATTTTCGTTCTTTAGTAAGTCAACGCGGTGGCTTATAACGTAGAGTGGTAGTGCTTTAGTGTTTTATTACATTACTAAGGTAACTTGCTAACATTTTATCGTTTCACCTCATTAGACTTGTATAATTTTCTTATTTTAACGCATGAGCTTCGTAAATTAGCTCGTGTGCATAAATGTTATAGTCTTACCCATCACTGATGTCATAGTTTGAACTATTGACCTACCAAGAAATGCCACCTAGTGATTTTACGTATCATTGTGGGGTTGACCAGTTCTGTACAAATTGACTTGTATCCCTTATGCATCAGTGTTATAGTATTACCTCTCATTCATGTCAGAGTTTGACCTATTGACCTACCAAGAAGCGCCACCTAGTGATTTTATGTGTCAATTTGGGGTGACCGTTTAACTATTGTCCATATTTCATCTAATTTCATTCCTAGTTCCCTTTGAATCTATTATACCATATAGGTTTACAGTTAAACATTCACTAAAATTCGGTAACGCCTATATTTGTAACTAAGTTCACGTATTTATGTCCTATAATAATTTCTCCCTCATTCTCTCTCTAGTTGTCGTCTTGGTAACTCACTCACTCACTCACTCACTC
Source organism: Paraescarpia echinospica (assembly GCA_020002185.1). Classification (NCBI taxonomy): domain Eukaryota; kingdom Metazoa; phylum Annelida; class Polychaeta; order Sabellida; family Siboglinidae; genus Paraescarpia; species Paraescarpia echinospica. The sequence continues at coordinate 24,679,618 of CM034532.1, forward strand.
ACTCACTCACTCACTCACTCACTCACTCACTCACTCACTCACTCACTCACTCATTACTTCATTTTCATTTCACTATCTCATTTCATTTCACCTCACCATTTCACCACCATTAATTTCATTTCACTTTCACTACCATCTTCACCACTACCACCACTTCATTTCACTTCACTACTCTTCACCTTTACTTCATTTCACTTCACTTCCTCATCTCCCTCACTTTCACTCACTCCTCCTTTTTCACTTCCTCATACCTCCATCACTTCCATTCCCTCACTCTCCTTCCTCCTCCCTCACCCCTTTCCTCCGTTCCTCACTCCCTCCCACCCTCCCTCCCTCCCTCCCTCCCTCCCTACCTCCCTCCGTCCCTCTCTCACTCACTCACTCACTCACTCACTCACTCACTCACTCACTCACTCACTCACTCACACAGTCCCTCCCTCCCTCACATTCCCTCCCTTTCTCTCTCACTCCCTCCCACCCTTACTCCCTCACTCCTTCTCTCACTCAATCACTCACTCCCGCGCTCCCTTCCTCCTTCACTCCCTCCCACCCTCTCTCACTCTCTCCCTCATTCATTCACTCAATCACAAACTCCCTCCCTCTCTCACTCCCTCCCTTCCTCTCTCAATCCTTATCTCCTTCCCTCTCCCTCTCCTATTTTAGTGCGTAACATTCATATCGTGGTTCATTTCATTGTTTACATTTGGACCATAAACACCTACATAATGGGCTAATCGACTATTCTACCGGCTGCCAACAAGCCCACACCTTCACTCTCCTTAGCACCGTTCTAGTGCTCACAGTGCAAGAGGTATTTCACACGTTGGGACAACATGAAACGTCACATTGCCCGCAATCGCTGTGGACGATCGACAAGCACCACGTCACTGAATCCACTTAGCCCGGCGCCCACTAACACACCTTCGCCTCTCCCGTCGGCGACATGCTCGAAATTGCTGTTACTGTCTCGGGTGACCATGGACCATACAAAGAAAATGGCCCTGGTCGATGCCCGTATTTAGGAAAACTACCAACCGCAACTGCCTTTGACCAATCCTATTGCAAATGTTTTACGACGTCTCGACGACGAAATGCGAGACATCCTACAACGAGATGATTTAAACGTTAGGGAGAGGGTCATGTTGTATAATCAGTTGTTAATCCGATATAACGAGCTTTCCGACAAGCGTAGACAGGAACTGCTGCGTGTGGTCATCGAGAAAGTTCGCAGGAAAACAAAGTAGAACCACCTTTTTAGAAAATGAAATAATCGAAAATGAAATTATCGACAACGTGCCGAAAGCTATGAAGCAGAAGGCAGAGCGACTCCTCGATTAAATGAAATCTGCTATAAGGTCGAACGATCGCGGTGATATGGTACAGGAATGTGGCGGTACCCAGAAGTAACATCGTAGATCTCGTGAATGACATGCTGAGAAAGCGGAAATCGTTTGACCCGGTGGGGTGGAAAACCTTCGTTCGTGGTCTGAAGTATGTGAACACACCAATGGATTTAGTGGGTAACTCATCGTAGGTTTTACGTGCAGACGCCACCAGTCGACAATGACGACGACATGTCAAAAGAAACCACCAGTCCCATTAGTCGCGGTCGAGGTCGTCGTGGACGTCCCGCTTCGTCACGCGCATATATTTTGGCGACAACGTTGCAAAATATGCGTTGGGAACCTTACTAATAGCCTTACACTTAACAACATATAGGCGTCCGTCAGTCTCGATAGATCATGGAGGTGCGCTTCTGTGGGATTTCTCAGTTTCTAGAACAGGGTCTACTATGGCTGAGGAGACCCACTCTAGAGTGACAGTCCCTGTTGCAGTGGCTGCATATGAAGCCTGTATCAGCCTGAGCAGAGACCTGGTTGCCATTCATCCGGGCTCTCCTCTGACCTGCGAGTCTTTCCTCTCCCATCGCAAGGCCCTTATTCAACTCCTGCCTCCACTGGCTCCGTTCCTTAGCTATTTCTTCCCACCTGTGAGTGTCGATGTCTAGCGATATCTGATCACACTCCCAGGCGTCCTTGCAACGGAGATGGGAGCATCCAGTGGGTCTGCTGCCTGAAGCCAGCTCGCCGTAGAGCAGATCCATACGGTGATCATATCCAAGCCAGCGAAGTTGCCGTAACAGAGTGAACATGCTTGGGATTTTGGCCCGCTGAAGGACGGCTGTGTTTGATACTCGGTCCTTCCACGAAATCCCAAGACTACGCATGTGGAAGGAGTTCAGGCGTTTCTCTTGACTGGAGTAGAGGGTCCATGACCCGCTGCCACACAAGAGCGTGCTCATGACGCAAGCCCTGCCAGTTTTCGTTTCAACACACTCTTTTCGGTAGTCCGGCCAGATTTGTGGAGGCTCGACCAATGCACCTGCCGATGTCAGTGTCAAGCGAGAGGTTGTCAGTGATGGCGGACCCCAGTACACAAATTGATGGACAACTTCCAGTTTGTAGTTATTGATGGTGATCACAGGAGGCGCCACAACATCTTTTCCTATCACGTCTGTCTTTTGATGGCTGATCGTGAGGCTAAAGTCCTTGAATGCACGTGACAGACGGTCTATGAGATTCTGCAGCTGGTCCTCTGTATGAGAGGTTACGGCAGCATCATCTGCAAAAAGCATCTCACGGACGAATGCCACGCGCATTTAAGTTTTTTCCTTCAGGCGTGAGATTTTGAACAATCTTCCATCCGATCTGGTTTGCAAGTACACTCCCTCAGTTGTTGATCCTAAGGCTTGCCTCAGCAACAGCGCGATGAAGATCCCAAACAGGGTTGGGGCGAGCACACACCCCTGCTTGACGCAATTGCAAATGTCGAAGTCCTCTGAGGATGAACCTTTGTACAGTACTGTTGCTTTCGTGTCTGCATGGAATGACTCAATCATGCTGAGAAGTTTTGGCGGACAGCCGATCTTGGTCAAGATCTTGAACAGGCAGTCTCTGCAAACAAGGTCGAAGGTCTTGGTGAGGTCTGTAAAAACGATGTATAGAGGCTTCCTCTGCTCCCTGCATTTTTCCTATAGTTGCCTTAGTAAGAAGATAATGTCAATTGTGGACCTATTTGTCCTGAATCTACTCTGCGACTCTAGATATACCCTGTCGGCAATTTCCTGTAGTCTGTTCAAGATTACAAGTGCAAAGAGTTTTCCAACAATGCTCAGGAGAGAGATTCCTCTATAGTTGTTGTAGTCACTGCTGTCGCCTTTGTTCTTATATAGGGCGACTATGTTCGCATTTCTCATGTCTTTCGGTACTGCTCCTTCTTCCTAACACTGATTGAGAAGGTCACACAGAGGGAGGGTGCTCTTCCCGCACATGATGACCTCGGAGGGAATACCATCCTTTCCGGGAGCTTTCCCTGCTGTCAGACTGTCCATGGCCTTCATCAGCTCTTCAATGTTGGGGTTCTCATCCAGATCCTCCATCACCGGCAGGCATTATGTGACATCTAGAGCTGACTAAGACACGGTGTTCTCTCTGGAGTACAAATTTGAGTAGTGTTCCACCCACCTCTCCATCTGTTTGCCTTTGTTCTGGATGATCTCACCTAAAGCGGATTTCAGTGGGGCTGTTTTGCTCTGCGTTGGTCAGATGGCCTTCTTAATACCGTCGTACATGCCCTTAATTTTTGGTTAATCGAGCAAAAATTAAACAACCCACCTCTGCGGAGGTGGGTTGTTTGATTTTATGAAATTTGATGTTTTTTATCCCACATGACAAAACATCAATTTTTCGCTTGATTAACCCCAACAATTTCTTCTGTATGTAACTCTAATTAGTTATGATAACCCGCTAGATGGCGCCACCATGTCGTAGTAACCCAGGTATCCACTAGGGGTGGTACACCGGAGGTGACGTCGTACCTATTGTCCCGTAACTGTCATGGCCTCCTCTACGGTTTCACCATTTCATGGAAGTGTGTTGATGAATAGAGATCCGGCATCCATGGTAGATATGTATATAAAAGGAAGTAGTACAATTGAGATTGATTCGTTTGAAAGAAGGCCACTTCATACACATATGCTTTCTGTTGAAAGAAGCAATACCTCATACGAGTCTCATTACCGGACCGTTGGAGGTGAACCCAAACGGGTGGAATGAAAATCTGTCACGTAGTTTTCTTAGATGGTTTGGATATAAAATTATTGGAAGTTACTTATCTTAATTGAATGTCATCCACAGTGACACGTTGACAAAAGAAATGTTGTTACTAAATTGGGGAACATTGAGGAGTGCCTTGACGACTATGTTCTTTAAAAATAAAACAAACATATTCAGCCATAGTGTTAACACAATTTTATTTTGTGTCAATTCATGCATTTCTCACAAACAATAGACAGAATATTCTCGACGTGATGCCTCTTGCATACTGTTCCTGTGGGTTGCAAATCGCACTCGAACCTGTTTTACACAAATCGATTACCCTAATATTGATAATACGAATAGTATCTCATTGGGTGTGAAATGTAAGACTATTAGTACGGTTCCCAACGCATATTTTGCAACGTTGTCGCCAATGTATATGCGCGCAACCTGTTTGTGCTTGTTGATCGTCCACAGCGATTGCTGGCAATGTGCCGTTTCCAGTTGTCCCGAAATGTGAAATACCTTTTGTAATGTGAGTACTGGAACGGTGCTATGGAGGGTGAAGGAGTGGGCTTGTTGGCAGCCAGTAGAGTAGTCGATTAGCTTATTATGTAGGTGTTTATGGTTCATATGTAAACAACGAAATGAACCATGAGATGAATTTTTTACGCACTAAAATAGGAGAGAAGGAAGGAGGTAAGGAGGGAGGGAGTGAGACAGGGAGGGATGGAGTGAGAGAGGCAGGGAGGGAGGGAGTGTGTGAATGAGTGAGTGAGAATGAGTGAGTGAGTGTGTGAGTGAGTGAGTGAGTGGGTGGGTGGGTGGGTGGGTGAGTGAGTGAGTGAGTGAGTGAGTGAGTGAGTGAGTGAGTGAGTGAGTGAGTGAGTGAGTGAGTGAGTGAGTGAGTGAGTGAGTGAGTGAGTGAGTGAGCGAGACACGACAACCGGTGTAGAACTTAGAATTTTGTGGTACTTTTTCAACAACGAGGTCTTTTAAAATAGCCGGATCGGTGCATACCCGGAGTTGCAGTGTTGCGGTGTCGACGACCTCCGTTTGCGGTACGTTGTGAGTAGACGGTGCGGGTGATCGGCTGGCAGACGGTGATGGTGGTCGGCTGACAGACGTTGACGGTCGTCGGCTGACAGACGGCACGAATGATCGGCTGACAGACGGTGATGGTGGTTGTCTGACAGACGGTGACGGTGGTCGGCTGACAGATGCCGCGAATGGTCGGCTGACAGACGGAGATAGTGGTCGGCTGACACACGGTGACGGTGGTCGGCTGACAGATACCGCGAACGGTCGGCAACACGGTTCGTCTACGTCGCTGTCGCTGAAGGCCGCAGGAGTGTAGTAGTTGGGTGTTTTCAGGACGTTGTTAGTTACAACGCTGTCGTGGTAAGAAGGACGACCTGTTCGCCGCTACGGTCTTATATACCATTTGTGACAATCACGTGATCACCAGACAGCCAATCAAAAATGCACAATGTTTCGTGACGTCACGTGGATAAACCAATGAAATCACGACTACTTTCAGTAATATTCACTAGAATGATGACGCACACATCCCTCGTTTGTACTTTAAAATAACAATGGTAAACAAGGCAGTTATTGCGCAATTGTTTCAGGAGTCGCGGTGTCTACAAGTAGTTTCGTGCGCTTCGCACACTAGTTTTCCGAGTGTATTTCGACCGTTTGTGTAGCCACGTCCAAGTCCCCAAAAAGCCTTCTTTCCATGGTACAAACTCCACCAGTTCAGCGTTTCCGGTTGCCAACAATACGACCGTCAAATCCTTTGATGCATTGAATTTTGTGAGCAGCAAATGCCGCATCCGGTGAACACACAAATCGTTCTAACCAGATCTTGTCTCCCCAATCTGTTTGCTTTTCCGTTTTTGCGAAATGCGCTTGTTTTGCAGCTTTGATGCGATCTGCGTATCCGGCGTCGCCGTGGTACAATGCCTTCCTCTATTGATTGGCGTGCTCAGCCGAATTAAACATCCGACAGAATGCTTCAACCCGGCATGTGTAGAAGTTTGACAAGTGAGAGTCGGCACCAAAAAATTTCGGTTTCACAGCGACCTTCGCTTCAGGCTGGGGTTCCGGTTGTGGTACGTAGAGGCTTGACGGTACGAATGGTCGGGTAACAGACGGAGCATCTTCGTTACAATCGCCGGAGGCGGCAGGAGTAGAGCAGTTGGGTGTTTTGAGCATGATGTCAGCCATTCTACTGTACTGCAAGAGACCGGTAGTAGAGTATGTTCGATATGATGTTAGCCATGGTGAGATCATGCATCATAACAATTATCCACCCCTTATGTGGCATGGAAAATACACCACTGCGCATGCATTTGATCTATTTTTTTATTGAAAAAATAAGAGGCACGAACTTAAGTAGTACTGTTTCACCCTTTTCCGCCAGGGGACGCTTGTTGACCTACTTACACAGTTCACCACCTTTTCGCCAGGGGGCGCCACTTGATCTTGACCTTTGTTCTTGACCTTGTCCTTTGATATTTGACCTTGCTCTTGCTCTTGCTCCTGCATCTGAGCCATTCAACCTACTTTCCTACTTTGGTATGCTTTTTATGTAGGCTGTGATAGGAAATCAGGTTAGTCCGACCTTTTTATGTTGCAGATGGCGATTGGTTAGATTTATTATAAACTTCTGTTGGAAGTGATTTCATTCATGAATTTGAAAATTGCTTCTTGATTCTGTATATTAATTTTTATATATTTAGATGGTAGTTCTTTCTGGGGAACTGTGTTTGGAAAGATAAAGTATGGCTGATGGTGCGATAATTGTTTCGTTAGAATACCTGATGTCAGTATTATTGTTAGATCGGTTAATCTACAAAACACGTTATCTATTAGAGTTCCATTATTATTTGAAAATCTTGTAGGGAGAGTAATATGGGAATAAAAGCTATAAGATATTAATAAATAAAATAATAAAACCTCTTTTTCGTTTATTTTAAGAATATTCATATTGCAATCACCAGCAATAATGATGTCGGATTTTGTTTTGCGAAAGGATGAGATAATTGGTGTTAATTCACTAAGAAAGTGTTGATAATTTTTATTGAGGTCTCTCGAAGGTCCATGTTGGAATTGATTTAGAGACAGGATTACATTGAGTTGACGTTGTTGTTTAAGTAAATGACCCGCCCACCTTTATTGCTACACGTTTTGCCTTGCGTGATGCAATGGTATCCCTCAATTTGTAGGTGTGATAAATCATCGTAATCGGAAAGCCAGCTTTCCCGAAAACATATTAAATTAAATTAAATTGTTATCTGATTAAATTCCTCTAAGACAGCTTCAATGTTGTTATATTTTGCATGTATAGATTCTATGTTAGAACTTAGAATACTAACGTTCGTTACGTGTATCTGCTAGTAGTTTAAAATTTTAAAGATCATAATATGTGGAATGACGTATTGGTTGAAAGTCATCACCAGCTGCCTCATTTAGCTGTAATACATTAAATAAAGAATTCACTTTAGCACCTCCTTGAAACAATGGGAATGATTCGTTAACTGACATCATTTAAATAAATAATTATGATTTAAACATATGAAGTAACTGCCTACTGTCCACTGTCAACAACAAAACTTATTTTATCATAGCAATAGGAAGTTAGCAATCTCCATGCTGTGTAGCATGTCACCATATCTGTCATCATACAAGAAATACATGTCTGTGCTACAATAATAATAAACAGATAAGAAATATGTAGAACATACAAAAATATTATGAACAAGACGTCGTGACCGGACATATCCGGACCGACCTTTTAAACAGAGAGTCTTCGTTCTCTTCAAAATATATCGACAATGTAAATATGACAGAACAAGAACTGTCTGTATACAGAGTTATACACATGAGTACCCACATGCATATATATTGGTCAGACAAGTTAACCATTTCAAAAAGATACAGAATTGCAGAACATGTTGTAATATTGAAAGGACGCAAACGAGACCGTGGTCTCTGTGGAAATAGCCATGGCGTCATTGGTACGCGAGTCGATTCCCTCGCGTTTTGTTAGCATTGGAAACAATGTTTCGACACTTGTTCTATTTGTGCATCTGCGCCTGGCCACCAGATATACGATCGCGCTAGTGCCTTCATCTTAACCACTCCGCTGTGACTACTGTGGAGCAGTTCCAACATGATCGTCTGTCCTTGTTTCTGAACGACAATTCTGGCCCCTCTCATAATGCACCCGTCATGCATTCTCAGTTCATCACGGAATCGACTGTATTCCTCAGTAACCGGGTCGTTGGTGGACCAACCGGTGAATACGTATCTCTGTACTCTGGAGAGTTGTGTTGTCGTGTAGCGTCCACGCCGGCATGTGCGCTGCTGTCACTGACGACTCATTCAGCTGCTCGATCAGGTCAACATACTCAGCAGGCGAAGGTGTTACAACATTGGCTTTGTTGACAAAGGCAGTCGTGACAATGCATCGCAGTTCTGGTGTATGACGCCACTTCGATACAGAATTGTGTAATTGTACCCTGCTAGTACAAGTGCCCACCTTTGAATGCGCCCAGACGCATTGTGTGGCACCGGTCGTTTTTCTTCAAACAGCCCCAGTGATGGGCGATGATCCGGGACCAGTGTGAACTGGGTTCCGTACAGATACTGGTGAAACTTTTTCACTCCAAATATCAGGCTCAGTCCCTCTTTGTCTAGCTGCGAATAGTTCTTTTCCGCTGCTGATAAGCTTCGTGATGCGTATGCAATCGGTCGCTCTGAACCATCGGGCATCACATGAGACAGTACTGCGCCGCAGCCGTATGGTGAGGCATCACATGCAAGTAGGTTCAGCTTACTCGGGTCGAAATGAACGAGGAGTGCGTCCGACTGTAACGCCTCCTTCACTCTGGTGAACGTGTCTTCTTGTGGCTTCTCCCACACCCACTTCACACCTTTCTTTAGCAACCCATATAACGGAGCCAGTTTTGTAGAAAGGTTCTGCATGAATCGACCATAGTAGTTCACCATTCCGGGCCATGCTCTCAACTCCTTCACATTTGTGGGCCATGGCGCGGACGGCTTCTACCTTATCCGCCGTCGGGTGTAGACCGTTTCGATCAATTCGATGTCCCAGATACGTCACCGAAGACCGAAAGAATTCGCACTTCTGTTGATTCTCGAGACGCTGTACTACCGTTCTCAGGTTTTCCATGTGTTCTTGTTGCGTCTTGCCAGACACCAAAATGTATATCCAGGAATATGCACACATTCGGAATGCCTGCCAGCAAACTCTCAAGTGTCCGTTGAAAAACAGATGGCGCCACCGACACACCAAATGGTAATCGTGTCTATCTGAATAGCCCTTTGTGTGTGTTGATTGTCACGTATTCCCGTCACTCCTCATCCAACAAGAGTTGCATGTAGGCACGGCTGAGATCAAGTGTCGAAAATGTCGACCCACCCGCGAGCGATGCGTACAGATCTTGCACTTTCGGCAGAGGATGTTTATCATCTATGATTGCTTGGTTTACAGTCACCTTAAAGTTACCACATATTCTCACTCCAGTTCCCTTTCTGACCGGAACCATTGGTGCTGCTCACTTGGAGAATGTTACTGGCTCGATAATGCCATCTTCCTGCAGTCGTTGCAGTTCATCCTCGCTCTTCTCCTTCATAACATATGGTACAGGCCGGGCTTTGTGAAATCGTGGAACTGCGTTTGTGTTCACATAGAGTTTCACAGTTTCACCTCTCAACTTTCCCAACTCATCAAGGTACACGTCAGGAAATTCATCCATCAACTTGCATCATGTCAAAGAATTACACACTGAGAACATACTCGCCCAGTCCATTCTGATAACTTCTAGAATGTTCCATCCCAACAGATTTGGCCGGTCACCTTGCACCACCAGATTAGGCAACACTGTTGTTTGCCCATTGTATGTAATCTCAGGCTCGATCTTGCCCATGACCATGATGGATTGTCCGGTGTAGCTCTTTAATGTCACATCACCACCCGGTCTTAGAAGTGATAGTTGATGTTCAGACATACACAGATAAGTTATTTTATAACTTATAGAGACATAATTATTACACGTCCGATGTGTCTCGGTCCCAACGATGTAATCCTTTATTCCAACCCTAGCGGACATATGTTAAACTAATAACAGCAGTAGCCGCTAACTAGTATGTATGTTTAGTTCTAGTACAAACATAACATTCCTCCACAATAGCATTAAACATACAGTGTGTTCATTTCAGTGATTCCAAGTCGTTTTACTGGCATCAGAGTGCGAGTGGATCTTCTGAGTACCGGAGTGTTAACCACAGTAGGTTCGATGAACAACTACAGTGGCAGTGACGTCACACGAGTAGACGCGCACAGGAGCAGTTAGTCAATTAATTGTCAATTAATACAATGTTGAATATTAACCTTCGGTATTACCCAGGAATTGGAAATCCGCATGTGCCATTGTATTTACAGAGCATGCAGCATTTTTATTGAGAAGTGTTAGATACATATAATTATCTGATTGATTTGCGCCTACGTGGCTGCACCAGTACATGCTGGGTATATATTGCGGATTATACAAGTTTCTGCCAATTCACAAGACTAAAACTTGAATACATTTGTTTTATGACTGCACAAGAAGGATATTAGACTACGTGGTTTTAGCAAGTGTGTGTGACTTTTTAGTATTTTTACGGACTTAGATTTTACTTTTGTTATTGCACCTGTGTGATAATGACCAGCTGGTGATCGGTCATGTGTGACCCAGACGAAGAGAACAGTGTCAACTTGCCAAACATGCCCCAGGAATACCTGCATTGGTTAGGACCAACAGACACATTCGTCTCAACTATGCTGCGTGGAGATCTGCCTGTGATGCGGGGGTGGCACTCCATCGACCCACCCATCGTGGTTGCCGAGGGGGCACCCACAAACAACGACCCATACGTGTACTTCTTTCAGTGCGGCCAACTATACCAGCCAAGCCTACTGACACCAGGCATGGGACATTTACCAGACAGGACATTAAGACTCTCATTCCTATTCCATTAAACAAGACTCATCCGATTACCAGGATTGCTGTATCCGCCATGTCGCCTTCCAGTAACACGGGTGCGGTCAGCCGTGTCGCGGAACCGGTCACATTGGGCATTGTTAACGCTCGTTCAATTCGCAACAAGACTGACGTATTCACGGATTACGTGACCGAGGTGAATATGGATCTTGTAGCCATCACAGAGACGTGGCTAAGCACTGGAAAAAACAATAAAACTATAAAAGACCTGACGCCCTCCGGATATAAGTTTGTGCATCTTCTTCGGAAAAATAACCGCGGTGGTGGTATCGGCCTTGTTTGCCGATCGAATTTCAAAGTGGTTGTTAGCCGACGTGATTATGTGAAATCTTTCGAGTTCATGGATGTTGATGTTTCATCATCGGGAAACTCCATGAAACTTGTAATAATTTACCTCCCACCTTCGTTGAAAAAGAATAAACATTCGTACGCAGTCCTAATGACCTCCCATTTTGCGATTGTTGGTGATTTCAACATCCACTGCGACGAGCCATCTGAAACGTTTCGCCGACCTGCTTGAGTCACTCAACGTAATTCTACATGTCCAAGTTCCAACACACATCGACGGTCACCTGTGGGTGGAATGTGTCGTTGATATAGAGAAACCTCGTTCTACGGAAAACGATCGCATACCGAAAGTATAAAAACATTGACAAGGCTGCGTTTCGTAATGACATCGCATCGTCGCTTCTGGCCACAATTCCGTCTGTCATGCAAACAACGACTGAACTTGCAGATCACTACAATATGGTTTTGACCAAACTTATCGAGAAGCACACACCACTACAGATGTGTCGTATCGCTGATCGTCCACTCGTACCTTAGTACAATGAGAAGGTGATCAAAGCCAAGCAAATTCGACGACAGCGTGAACAGAAATGGTGCATCACTTCAAATGCATCGCGAAATGTATAAGACACAGTGCGCACAGGTAAAGAGGACAATAAAAGAAGCCAAGTCTGACTACTATGCTTCTGAGATAGAACAGCACGGGAGTGACAACAGGCGACTGTATCGTCTGCTAAATGGACTGCTGCAGCGAAGAAAGTCCCGATATCTACCAGCTAACGAAAACATCCAAGATCTCGAACTTCTTCTCTGCAAAAATCGAGACAATTCGTGTGTCTACATTCCATCCAGCGTGTCACAACTTCACTCACTTCCGATTGCCACTACATCAGACATCCGCAGTCTGCTCAACAAGTCACCAACAACATCGTACGCGCTCGATCCCCTACTAACATGGCTGCTGAAAGAAGTCAGTGACAACTTAGAACCGTTCCTGACACAACTCGTCAACTCATCTATAGCATCTGGTGTTGTTCCATGCTGCCTGATACATGCTAAAGTCACCCCTGTGCTTAAGAACGCAAATCTCGATCAGGACAATATGGACAGTTATAGACCAATATCAAACCTGCCTTTTGTGTCAAAGCTACTCGAAAGGTATGTTGCTCGCTGTCTGATCGACCACATGACTAATAACAATCTTCTTGAATGATACCAATCAGCCTACAAATCGCATCACTCCACGGAAACTGCGCTAGTTCTGGTACAGACTGACATCCTCGAGGCGCTAGACTGGCGGTATGGAGTCATCCTGGTTCTACTTGACATGTCGGCCGCCTTCGACACAGTTGACCATGAAATTCTGCTCAGCCGATTAGAACAACGCTCCGGAATGGCTGGTTCCGTGTTGGCATGGATGCGATCATATTTAACCGACAGGTCGCAGTCAGTAAATATACCAGGTGGCGCTTCCAGCAATACCAGCGTTGCTTGTGGCGTCCCTTAAGGAGCGGTGCTGGGGCCTCTGTTGTTTTGTGCGTACACAGCACCTATCAGTGATATCATCAGAAGACATAACTTGAGCTTCCACCTCTACGCGGACGATACCCAGATATACATCAAATTCGAGATGTCCGAAACCAACAGATTGTTGTCTCTACGCCGAATTGAGCACTGCATCAACGACGTCCGCGTGTGGATGGTTGATAATCGACTAAAGATGAATGATAACAAAACGGTCGCACTCTTATTAGTATCACGAAACAATCAAGCGAAACACATCACCGTGATCAAAATTGGCGACTGCGACATAACGCCAAGTCCTATTGCCAGAAACATCGGCGTTGTATTCGACTCGGAAATGTCGATGGTCAGTCATGTAAAGCACACGTTCTGCGTAGCCTCCGATCGTGCCTAACACAGAAAGCCGCAGTTCGTCATATGTACTCTCTTGTTATATCGAGAATTGACTATGCGAACTGTCTGCTATGTGAAATCCCCGCTGCAAAGAGCGCAAAATAAATATATGCAAACTTACGAATATAAACAGGCAAATCAAAGTCTTGTAATAGGCGCTAAAAACCGCGCATCCTATATTCGCTGTGATGTGCTTTTGTACATAATTCCAAAATGATTTAGATGCATTATGGTCTGTCCATTTGAGCTTGTCATTAGGACCACATATCCAGCTGAAAAAGGCATAAATGTACGATACATTGGCGAGTGAAACGCCGTGATGCAGACACGTTAGGGATAGGGAAGGGAATCGAGATCGGTATGCTTGCAGACACTCTCTGGTATCTGCTCCACGACTGTGGAATTCACTTCCAAGCGAGAGGAAGACAACCTGTTGCCTTGTGACTTTCAAAAGACTCTTGAAAACCCATCTTTTCCGGGTTGCTTACTCAACATAGGCGCCACCAGTCAGTTTAGTCAGTTTATTATTTTTTTAAATATTTATTATGTTGTACATGTTATTATCAATATACCTTTAATTTAATTTTAACGATCATCTTTGGCTGTAGCTTTTTTTTTATATATTTATATATATATTGTCATTTGTTTTAATTAATTTAATATTATTAATTTTACGTAGCTTATTAATGTTCTGCATATATATATATATATATATGCAGAATATATATATATATCTTCTTCTTCTTCCCGTTATATATATCTTCTTCTTCTTCCCGTTGCTCCCTTGCGGGGTGGGGTCTACGTCACTTGGTAGCTTCTTATACTTTTCTTATCCGTTCTTCCCCCCCCCCTCTCTCTCTCGTCCGCAATTGCCATCCATTCATGGCTGTTCACGCCAGCCCTCCCCAGGTCTCGTTTTATACTGTCGTTCCATCTCAGCCTTGGTCTTCCTCTCCTTCGTCTGCCACCCTCTTCTACTTCCCACGCTCTTTTCGCCAGTCTGTCTTCACCCATTCTATGTACATGTCCCGCCCATCTCATTCTGTGAAACCGGCTACTTTCCTCTTTAGATGTTTTTTCATTCCAATCTCCTCTCTCAGTTCCTTCATCTTCCTTCTATCATCTCGTGTTACTCTACATATTCTTCTGACCCAGTTATTTTCTGCCACCTGTAGTTTCTCCTTCTGTCTCTCTGTCAGTGGCAGTGTTCTGAACCCATATATACAGGCTGGTACAACGCAGGCTTCTAACACTTTTCCTTTCAGTTGTTTCTTCAGTTTTCTGTCCCACATAATACCTTCTACCCTCTTCCATGCTGCTGCTCCTGCTTGCACCCTCCTCCGTATTTCTTTACTACTCCTTCCATCCTCACACACTGTACCGCCCAGGTATACAGATTCATTCGGAGGCCGTGTTTTCTGAAGGTGTCACCGCATTCTTGCAAAGCTTTCTGTAGTTCCTCTTTGTTATCAGCCAACTCTGCTAGGTCTTTTTAAGTTCTTCCTGCTCCGATGTCTTTCCATTGATCAGGTTCATCATCATAATGGAAAGCAGGGGACTCAAGGCACTTCCCTGTCTGAGTCCTACTTACACTCCAAATTGTTCCGATGTTTCTCCTTCGACTATCACTACCGCTGTTGTCTCCTTGTACATTTCCTCCACCATTCTGGCTTCTGCTTCTCCAACCTCCATCCATCTCATGACTGCAAATGCGAGTTCTCTCGGCACGGTGTCAAATGCCGTTTCCAGATCTACAAAACCGAACGCTACATCCTTTTTAAATTCTCTCTTCTTCTCGATAATTTGTCTGATGGCAAACAATCCATCATCTGTTCCTCTCCCTTTCCTAAATACCAGCTGATTCTATCCGATTTTGCTCTCCACTGAAAGCCTCACCCTAGCATCCAGTATCCTTTCCAACAATTTCAGGGCTTGACTCAGTAATGTGATGCTTCTGTATCTCCGTGGGTCATGGATGTCTCCTTTCCCCTTCCATATCGGCACAATCACTCCTCTTCGCCACTCTGCTGGTATCTCTCCTGCTGTGAAGCACACATTAAACAGCCTCGTCAGCCACGTGATTCCAACTAGTCTGTTTGCTTTCACCATTTCCACCGAGAGTTCATCCACTCCTACAGCCTTTCCAGTTTTCATCTTCTTTACTGCTTTCTCCACCTCTTCTTCTGTTATTGTCCTCACCTCCAGCTCTCTCCTTACGGTTTGAGGTATCTCTATCTCACATTCTTCCTCCGGATTTAGTAGTTTCTTGAAGTACTCCTCCCAAACACCCAGCACTTGTTTTGCTCCAGTGACCAGTGTCCCGTCGCTTCTCTTCATTGCTGATGTTCGTATAGTATCTTTGCTGTCTCTGTCTCTATCCCTGGCAAGTTTGAAGATCAGTTTTTCCCTCCATCTTCTTCAATCTTATCACACAATTCCTGCTGTTTATCATCTCTTGATTTAGCAACTGCCTTATTTGCTGCCTTCTTCTTATCCCGGTACTTCTGCGTTTGGTAAGATATAACATTATCAGCTGCGTTTGGTAAGATATGACATTATCAGCTGCGTTTGGTAAGATATGACATTATCAGCTGTGTTTTAGGACACGACACTGTCAGCCGTGTTGTAAGACATGATACTCTCAATAGTGTGTTAACACATGACACTGTCAGCCGTGTTTTAGAACAAGGAACTGTTAGCTGTGTGTTAGGACACGGCACTATCAGCTGTGTGTTGGTATACGACACTGACAGCTGTGTTAGGACATGACACTGTTAGCCGTATATTAGGACACAATATTGTCAGTCGTGTATTAGGACACGGCACTGTCAGCCGTCTATTAGAACACGACACTGTCAGCCGTGTTTTAGGATACGACATTGCAGCCGTGTGTTAGGACAGGGCACTGTCTGTCGTTTGTTGGAACACGACAATGTTACCGTGTGTTAAGACAGGACACTGTCAGTTGTGTGTTAGCCCACGCCACGGTGCAACAGGACTTCCGCGTGGATACTCACCGCACTGTTCCGAACGTCAGCGCCCTGTCACAGTTATTCAGTATTTCACCCACCGCGTCAAGGTAACTTTGTAATACGCATATCATCGAGCCTTTGTTCTGCTCACCTATAGAAAACGCCCCTCTACAAAAACGGTCCAATCCTCGACCTGTATGCATTGGGCGGAAACACCCGACATCCCTCCCGCGGCTGCGGCTACTGCGAAGTATTCAATGATGAGGTCGGTTGTGTTTACTCGGGGCGGCAATAGCAAGAGCGCTAGCTTTCGAACAGCCGTGACACGCTACCATCTTGCCAGTGTGTTCGTCTCGGAAATAATACGTCCATAGCAACCCTTCTTTCGAGTGATGTACAACAGGTATGTACGCACGGTTCACTGCAATTGTCATCGCGTTAACAGTTGTTTCATGCGACGCCAGAATATCATTTATTTTCGTTTAAAATCGATGCCAAGGCAGTACAGGGCGTTGACATTTATCATTTAAACTACTCTTCGCGAATACATGCGAGACGCGTGTAGGGAATGTGCAATACTGTGCCAAGAATGACATGAATTCTGTGTGTTTTCGATGTTTGCTATTTGAAAAACGTTTGCCTAAAGGTACATAATCGGTGGCTGTTTCACGCCCTGTCAACATTATCATGTTATTTAAATACTAGCAAGGGATTACTTGATCATGAAGCTAGGGCAAAGCTCATTTGCGTTCGTTATGGTAAGAGTAAGTAAATATTACCTTTGGGGATCGTCTCAAAAGTTTAAATATTATCTTGGGGGATTACCTGTACGTAATAATGTTAATAATAAATGTTTTTGAGAATAGCACATTTCCTTGCTAGTTCAAAACGCTTTTCATAAAATTATGGAACAAAACACACTATGCCCAACTATCTATCTGTATAAAACTATACACTTAAAAACAATAAAAACATTTATAAACTGTGCTAAAAACAATAAACATATTAATTTTAATGTTAATTATGTTAAAACATTGACATAAAAAACTAACCACCGTAAATGCAATCATAGTATTAGTTTACCTAAACGTTAGAATAAACTTAATAAGAATGTTTCGGCCAGAATGTAAGTAAATTGTATGATTCAGAAGGAACCGTTCTGCGTTAAGCAGTCAGCTGTTCAGGCTGCAATGTGTTTTGCGTAAAACGGAAGGTTTTGTTTGTCCTTCTTGAATGCCGCCACCGAACTAGACAGTCTAATTGTTAGTGGCAACGCATTTCAGAGAAGAGGTGCGACTATGAAGAATGCAGCGGCCGCCATATCTACTAGTCATATTTTTACAGCGGACCGCAGCGAACTTGTGGTGCAGTAACAACGTAACAGTAAATTAAATACCGTGCGGCCTTGTCGCTTAAGCACATATAAACAAGCAGGATAATCTTAATTTAAGCTCTACCCTACGGTGGACGGACAACCAGTGTGAAACCCAAAGATATGTTCTCTAGGGATGTGTACTTGATGATCCGGGCAGCCATGTTTTGCACACGTTGTAGTCAAATGAATAAGTAAGGTGACACACCTTTCCAAACACACCGCTCAGACTGCATGAAATCGAAGGAAATTAACCCCATACCTCCTTCACTGTAACCGTCACAACATTGACATTTGTCTGTAGCCTTTTACACCAGGGATGGTTCAGTTTTTAAGGGTGATCCACGCTGTTCTTTTCTTTTTCTGAAATATGTGTGATTAAACACTTGAAAGGGGAGAATTGTTTGTTTTTTCCATCCAAACACATACGCACACACACACACACACACACACACACACACACACACACACACACACACACACACACACACACACACACACACACACACACACACACACACAAACACACACACATATAATAGTGTATATATATATATATATATATATGTACATATAATAATTTGGTGGCCAAGAAAAGAGGATGTGTCTGTTTGGAATGGAGTGTCACCCTTTCCAATCAATTGATTTTCGTTGAGACGAAACGCTTGAAAATATCGCTAAACGAACCAGCTGCTAATCACCCAAACACATCAGTTATTTGTCTTGAGACCGACCCTTGCATTATGCATTATCTAGCGTGTTTTGAATTAGTGCCGATCGTAACTAATGAAATATAGACTCTGTAACACTGTTTCTGCAGCACAAATGGTTATTTATACACGCCGGACTAGACGCTATCAAGTTAATGGTGCAACTCGCGCGTGTGCCAGGGTTAGGGTTAACACATTATCATTTTAGTGTAAGTGGATGACGCAGATCCTTCGCTACGACCCTAAGCAACGTAGATCATCAGGTATTGGTGGCTAGTGGTGTGGTCGACATCGCGAATCGACGGGAAATGCAACTCCACCGCCACTGTAGAACATTTTAAATATTAATGCAAATTAGCTTCAATCTGGATGCCAAAACTGGACAGTGCGGTGGCTGTTCAATGTGATTTTAGTAGACATTTAGGCCCGTCCAAACTGTGTGTGTGTGTGTGTGTGTGCGTGCGCGTGTGTGCTTGCGTGTGCGTGCGTGTGTGTGCGTGCGCGTGCATTCGCGTGCGTGTGAATGTTTGCATGTGTGCGTGTGTGCGTGTGTGCGTGTGTGTGTGCGTGTGTGCATGTGTGCGTGTGTGCGTGTGTGTGTGCGTGTGTGCGTGTGTGCGTGTGTGCGTGTGTGCGTGTGTGCGTGTGTTGTGTGTGTTCGTGTGTGCGTGTGTGTGAATGTGTGTGCGTGTGTTTGCTTGTGTGTGTGTGTGTGTGTGCGTGTGTGTGTGTGCGTGCGTATGTGTGCGTGTGTGTGCGTGTGTGTGTGTGTGTGTGTGTGTGTGTGTGTGTGTGTGTGTGTGTGTGTGTGTGTGTGTGTGTGTGTGTGTGTGTGTGTGTGTGTGTGTGTGTGTGTGTGTGTGTGTGTGTGTGTGTGTGTGTGTGTGTGTGTGTGTCTATGTGTGGTGTGTTTCTGCATGTGCGTGTGCGTACTTGCGCTGGTATTCCACTCCCCGATGTCTGATATTTTGAGACATATGGCATTTATTTGTGGGTGTTTGGGCACGAGTGACTACTTTTCAAACAAACACGTCAAAGTAACATTTAACAGCATTACAATGGTCTGTTGCTGTTGTGACTCCAATTAACTAGTTGAATTACCTCCCGGCATGCACTAACTTATCAACACCTAATTTGCCATTTTGTTCTGACCCGTTTCGGACTTGCTCTTATTTTTGCCCAATCCACGTCCACATCCTGTGGATGCGCAAATACCTTTTTGACAACAAATGACTATAAAGTAATATAAAGTTGTGACATTCTTATCGTATTGCATAGTGTTTACTACTGTGACACCCACTGGCAGTATTAAAGGACATTCGGAGCCAAATGGCATCTCTCTGTCGATGCATGTGTTAAATTCTTGGCCA
Organism: Paraescarpia echinospica; assembly: GCA_020002185.1. Lineage (NCBI taxonomy): Eukaryota > Metazoa > Annelida > Polychaeta > Sabellida > Siboglinidae > Paraescarpia > Paraescarpia echinospica. The sequence goes on from CM034532.1 coordinate 24,699,417, forward strand.
AAACATTACCACACCCTCTAAGGTTGCGAGTGACTATTTTGTTAAATAGGTACACAGTGACATGTACTATGATACAAAGAACCCTATCGTCGAAATTAAATTGACTTATGTTGTTATGAAGCTCATTGGCCTCGTTTCTGGTCATTTGGATCCGTTATGTACTTCTTTATGGGTGGAGATATTGATTTCCTGGCAAAACATGTTACCACCTAGTAAGGCCGTAACAGCTATTTTGTCCTTATAATATACGTATTAAGACATCAGTGGAAACGTTTAGGAAAATGAAATAGTTTTTGGCTGTTGTGTTGCCTTTCGATATATTATTCCCAGTCATATTGAGTCATTTCGCACCTTTCGTTACAGAAAAAACATTAAATTATAGTCAATCCAGTCTCACACTCTGTAAAGTAGCAAGTTTCGTTTTGACCACAAATGTAAAGCTTTCATGCAAAATCGGGAGTGTCTTTTTTACTCCAAAAATACACCTATGTTAAGATACCACTGTGAAGATTTAGGCAAATACAACTATTTCGGATACAATATACGTTTTATAACAAATCAAATACTGTTTTGACATTGTTATTAGAAAAATAAACAAGTTATGGCCCAACAGAACATCTTGTTATCTAAAAAATAAAAATTTCATTATCTAAACTCCAAAATCATCATCATTATCGTGCAGCCTGAGTGTCCCGTGGTTGGACGAAGGCCTCAGCATGTAGTTTCCAAATCTGCCTGTGTTGTGCTATCCTCTGCCAGATGGTGCCTTTCCAGTACTCGTCTAGTTCGTCTCTCCCACGTCTCGCCGGACTTCTTCTAGATCGTTTCCCTTCGTAAGGTCTCCAGGTTGTGATCCGCGATGTCCATCGGTTATCTCGTAGTCTGCTGATGTGCCCTGCCCAGGTCCACTTCTGTCTTCTGATTTGTCCTATCACATCTATGACCTTTGTTTTCTCTCTTACCCAGATGTTTATTTTTGTCTCGCGATATGTGACAGACAGACAGACAGACAGTATTTATTTTGACCATCATAAGTACATAAACTACAATATAAAATTCATTGTAAGGTCAGGGAGGCTCCCATTAAGACAATTATATGCCGCTATCATGGGAGTGTGAAGTTTAACATACTTCTTTCCATCTTTGTTTGTGCGGCTGCTAGCTTATTCTTTGCCTGGATGGTGAGTGCCTATGTTTCCGCGCCGTATGTCATAGCTGGCAGTACGCTTGAGTTGTAGACTTGTCTCTTCGAGCAGGTTCCTAAGTTACCCCTGAAGATGTCGCGGTGTTTCGCGAATGCTGTCCACACGGCGGTCATTCTTCTTTGAATCTTCTTGTCTTTGTTTTTGTCTCTGATTCTGTGTGACTGTCCCAACTAAACATAGCTTTCAATATACTATGTCTGCGTGGTGTTCATATATATTGGTGTGTCATATTCTAGCATCATTTTGTCTTCAAAATATTTATTTCAGACCTTGTTTTTCACTTTTATCTGCTAGCTCCTGCAGCATTTTTGTAGTTCTTCCGGTGTAATAGCGCATACGAGTGTGTCGTCGGCAAAGCGAAAATGACTGAGATATTCTCCGTCTATCCTCAAGCCTCTGGTTCCCCAAGTCAGTCTCCGGAATATGCTTTCGAGTGTTGCCGTAAACAGTTTGGGCGATATAGTGTCACCCTGTCGTACTGCTCTCTTGATGTTGATCTTGTTGGTTTTTGTGTGTAGGTGGACTGTCACCTAGCTGATGGTGTAGATGTCTTTCAGGAGTTCGATGTATACGTCTTCTATCCCCTGTTCTTAAAGTGAGGTCAGTATTGCTTGAGTTTGCACTGAGTCGAAAGCCTTCTCGTAGTCGACGAAAGCGATCAAGAGCGGGATATTATATTCTCGACACTTCTCTTTCAGTTGGTTTACGACGAGTATGTGGTCTGTCGTTGAATACCTGCTTCTTAATCCTGCTTGTTCAAGTGGTTGGTTTTCGTCGAGTGTCTTCTCTAGCTTATTCGTTAGTATCTTTGTGAGTAATTTGTAGATGTTTGATAACAGACGTATCGCTATGTAGTTCTTTAAGTCTTTCTTATTTCCCTTCTTGAAGATTATCACCATGTTTGCATTGTTCCATGCGGTGGATATTCGTCTTTCTGATAAGCATTTAGTATACAGCTTAGCCAGTGTCATCGAAATAGTATCTTCTCCTGCTTTTAATATTTCTATGTTTACTTGGTCATTGCCTGACGTCTTCCCATTCTTCATATCTCTTAGCGCTGCTTCCACCTCCCATGGTGTTATCTCTGGTACCTCTTTAGGGTTGGCGTGAATTATGGTGCTCTGTTCACTGTCAGATAGCTCGGTGTAGAATTCCTCTATTCGTTCTATGATCATATCTTGGTCTTGTATTTATCTACCCTGCTTATCTAGAAGTGTAATCAGTCTGTCTCAGCCTAGTGCCTGTGTTCTTCTTCAGGCTCTTTGATGCTATACTCGATTCTCGTATTATCTCTTGCTTGTACTTCCTGATGTCCTCCATCGGTTTCTTTTTTATTATCTTGCATATTTCTGCGTACTCTATTTGTTTTTACAGTCGCCGTTATCCACCATTTTTCGTCGTTTCTTCATTAGTGCTCGTGTCGGTGACGATATTCTCGTCATTGCACGCCTGTTGATCGCTTTGGCTACACTTGTAGCACTTAGCTGGATCAACTCAGTGATGTTTACCTCATTTGTCGTTGTTGTCTAGTTATTGTAGTGTATCGAATCCATTTCGCAGTTCAAGTCGGAATTTGATCTTGTTTGTTCCTATTTGTGTGGTATCTATACTTGGTGGTCTCTTGTTTATCAACTTCTTCCTTTCAGCCTTAATGTCCAGTTTGATGTTGCTCATTACCATTCTGTGGTCACTTCCGATGTTGACTTGGTTGATGACAGTTACGCGAGTGACCATGTCTGGCCTGTTTGCCAGGATGTAGTCAATTTCGTTCTTCAGTTCCCCATTTAGGCTTTTCCATGTCCATCTCTTGCCTGCTTTCTTTTGGAACATGGTATTCATGATTTTGTACTTTCTTGACGTTGCCGATTCTACTAAGCTGTCGCCTCTTTCATTTCTCACATGTTGGTGCATATACTTGGTCTATCTTCAGTTTAGAGCGTTTTGTTTTTCATAGAACAAGGTCTGCTCGTATCTCTAGTTGACCCGAACCGCCTCCTTGGTCATTGACTCTTTCGATGCTGCTGGGGGCCTTGGCTTCATTGTAATATGCATGCTGGTGCTGTTGGCCTACACTTCCATGCTGGCCGGTGCGGGTTGGAAGGGGACGACGTACGTGAAAGAATTTACCCACATTTCGACACGGATGCGAAAGTAGTACCGAACCACCGCCCGGCCGGCGCTGGGATTCGAACCCCTGTCCCTCCGGTCGACAGTCCGACACTCCAATCACTCGGCCACAGCGCCCCTGTTATATAAAACACCCGTTATTTAAAAAAAAAACGTTACGATTTTCCAAAAAGCGGGACAACGGGTGTCTGACTAAGGGGTTGGGTAGAAATTCAAATAAAAGGTGCACAATTCAACCGTGTCGAAATAATCTCTTACAGCTCAGGCGGAGAGACTGCGAGAACATGGCTGTCGCACTGCTCGTGAAGCTGCTCAAGCGGTCCGCCAAGTACACATTGCTCGTCGCCGTCGTTTCGACCACGGCGCTGTTTCTCACGTTTGCCGCCCTGCCAAATGTTGTACAATTAGAGGTTTGTATGATATGATAATACCGCATGGTATATTATGATACAGTGGAACAGCCTCGATATGGCATTTATTCTGCGTTATTTATTGATCAACAAACCTTTTCCGGTTGTTTTAATTTTTGCAAATAGGATTATTATGCCATTTGACCAGTGTTGCTTTGTAAGTCTATGTGTGTAACCGTTTACATATTCTCGATGGTCTCTGATCTAAAATGATGTTGATCGTATTCATGTATTGTTACCCTATGCTGTATGTATCCCTCTAATGTCAAATTGGTCCCTCACTTGAGTTCAAAAATAACTTAATTTCAGGCGGACACACGCACGCACACTCCTTAACTAACGCGTGCGCGCGAATGTGCATGTGAGAGTGTACGTGCGTGCGTGCCTGCCTGCGTGCGCAGGTTAGCCTTTTCTTGTGTCATAATCATGTCATGCTACGTAGCCACCGGACCTGCTTCATATGTTCGGACACTATCACGCACACACCTGCGAGATTCTTAACGGCTAACATCAGCGGCGTGATCATGGTGGTTAATACGTGTCGACTTCAGCTCACTTTGTCGTTCTGTTGTGTTCGTTGGTTAAGGTGGCGCGATCAAGATAAGCGTAGGTTAGCTGACCCTTTGCACACGTCTGGCGATATCCGCCAACATTTACTGTCAATGCGGCGTCTACACAATTTACTACAAGATGCAAATGTCTTGTGCATAAATATAACTACATACCTGTTTGTTCGACATTTGTGACATATTCAAATCTGAATAAAACAAAACTATTCGCTTAAAACAGCACATAGGTCTACACATCTATATAGCAACCTTTCACAAAAGTCACTTATCAGTCTGAATTATAAAACACCCTGCAAAGCTGCTACCTCTCGGAAAAACCACTCCGGAAAAATTGCAAAAATGTCCATGATCCGGACAGACGACGGTTTCCCGCTGTACTTGTAAATGATGTTCGTTATGACGTAAATCTGAATAAAAAATATTTTCGCTTTAAAGCAAGTGACGTCAGATCATTCGCAAAATACACGTTACAATAATTATGAACAATCTATTTACGTCCGTCTAACGTAATGAACGAACCCTAAAACCGATAAAAAAATCTACTTTATTATTAAACGTGTCCGATGCCGTAGTTACAACCAGCCTGTGCACGCAGTTGGTTAGTCCAGAGACCACCGCTTCTGTTAAGTTGTTCTGGGATTAGTTTTCCGTAGCGATACCGCGATACCGCCGAGAAGAGTCCATAACCTGCGCACGCATGCACATACGCACGCAAGTACTGTACCTGTCATTTTGTTTAAATCCGGGAGATTCATCAGCGGTTCAGCACGCTTCCCGTGTCCCGCTGTCTCGTTGCGCTGTCTCGGATCTTGACATCGGAAGACTGAGGGGGTGTTGCTGGGGATTTTTCGTAGGTATCACAGCAATTCAGCACGACTCAGCACGTCTCTCGTGGTATCGCTCTGTCTGGAAGGGTCGAAGGCGGGGAGGAGTAATGTCAAATACTTTATAATAAAATGCAATGAGGATGAAATATGTCCGTGACTATAACATAACTAGTAGTTTCCCTCCGTTTATTATTGGGCAGTAAAGCAATCGCCGAAATTACCAAAATTACGTAGACTTATGTTTGACATTAAACTCGCTCCCATTGACCAATTAATTCTGCTGTCGCCAATTTAATGTAGACATACATTTACAGTTGCGCCCTCTGGAGAGATATTGGCTGTTCAGTTCGTCCACTAATAATGCGTAAGACAATAACTATAACTAACTATTTATGTGTAGGTACAATACATAGCCCAATTGGTAGGTTAGAGGCGAATGGTCGACTGAAGCAAATGAATATAGGAAGTGGACAGTGGACGTCGGCGCCTCGGAGGAGATGTGCCTACAATGCTCCAAAGGCAACGTATTGCTTTATAGAAAAGTGCTGTATAGGTACGTCATCAGCGAAACTGTTTGTTTCACAGGAGAACATCACTGCACTCATGAATGAAACGATTCACCTACCAACACAGCCGATGTGGGATGGGACAGTGCCCTTAAATGCCACTGAGTTGGAACGAAAGGCAGCCATCTTTCTGCGAGGATATGAAGAAGAATGCCAGAAGAAAACCTCCGAACAGGAAAACACTCAAACAACACCTCTGTGCCCGTGTGTGTCGGACGGTCTGCGTGAGTTATATTTTAAATACACAGTGCCGTTCACGGGTTGTATTGGTAATTTTCACAGCCATTCTGTATGCGTGCGTGCGTGCGTGCGTGTGTGTGTGTGCAAGCGTGTATGTGAGTGTGTGTGTCACTGTGTCTGCGTGCGTATTTCTGTGTGTGCGCCTGCGCGTGTTGCGTGTTCATGTGTGTATACACACCATCTACATACATAAAGCACATACATACATACAGATACATACATACATACATATACATATACACACATACATACATATACACACACGCACGCAAGCATGCAGACACACTCACTCGCACGCACGCATGCACACACACGCACACACACGCACACGCGCACACGCGCACACACGCACACGCGCACACGCGCACACGCGCACACACGCATACACGCACACACAAACCGTAAAATCAACACATGTATTGGTGTGGCCCAACTTGTCGAGGGGGTCCGGGGGCATATATGACAGCCTTACAACATTAATACAACCACACAGAGTAGTGCGGTGCAAAGCGCAGTGTTTTAGCGACAAAGTCAATTTCGTCTACTTCGTTTTCGGCAAGACAAAGACGTTTAAATAAACTTAAATAACCCATTTGTATGAACGAGCTAGGATATCGTATAATGGACACTAAATAGGTTTTATTTTGCGAAATTATTCTAAGAAAAGACGAGTACAAACCTAATAGCGGAAGCTGGTTTTTATTAGATGTATTCCAAAAGTCAAACACACCATTAGTACCTATTTCAATCAGTCAGTCAGTCAGTCAGTCAGTCAGTCAGTCAGTCAGTCAGTCAGTCAATCAGTCATTCAAACAGACAGTCAATCAAAAGTGTTTATTCAATCAAATCATTATAGGTACACATTACGTATACAATACATATGGTGTAGCGTTTGAAATGAGTAAAATTGAAGTGAAACAACTTAGATATTAGCATTTATGCTCAGTATTCTACCAACACAAAGTTGGCCACATCCTGCCCGTCAAACATGGTTGCCGTCATGTATGGCCAAACTTAGATGTCATTGATACATTGACATTACTAGAGTCATACGCGACAGTTAAGTGCCTTTATCTAGTAACACAACCCGAATCACTGGACCGTGACCATATTGTTGCCCCAGGCATGTTGAAGTTGTTCTATAGCCACGCGTTGTTGCATTTTTAATAGAGCCTCATCAATTATAAACTGGACACAGCAGTGCACAGACACTTTTTGTAGGTCATTTCATGCTGCCATCAGCAGACATTAACACATTTCCTAAATTCGAAAATGTGAGGTTTTCTTTCAAATAAAACATATTTACAAAAATAAGCCTCTTGTAATAAAAAAGCTCAAGGAACGTTAACGGCCAGGAGAATTATAACAATGACAGCCATCGTTGCCGCAGTTTGACGTTTGTTCTTTCTCAGCGACAATATTCGCGAAATAATCGTCTTAGTCGGTCAGAATACTACTGGATAATTAGTCTACAGAGCCAATACCCAACGTGGATATTTTAAATGTAAGCCGGACAAGACTTTCTGTTTGACACTGTTCAGGTGCGATGCGGTTGACATGGTACCCCCAGCGGTAGCACCTCAGTAGACAAGGGTGCGGCATGACACCCGCGTTATGTGTGCTCTATCTACTGTAGGTGTAGCCCATATATCCAACATGGGCGTTAGGTGTTTCTCGCGTACTTGTTTTAAGTTCGCCGTTTTCGCACTTCCCACTTGTAAGATATGTTTCACATATAATACTTCAGATTAAAACGGATACGCATTAATCACTTTAAGCTAGACACACACTGTTACGTGCTTGTTTTTTGTCACTCTTCCAACAAAATATACCAGTTTCTGTATCGTGATATAAGGACTAGAACAGCGCACGCCTAAATATTTCTTTAATCAGTGCACGTCTGCACCCGATGGCTTGCATAACTATGAAGCTCAAAGGTTAACGTGAACAGGTCACCTCGTGTTTTTATTCAGCTGAAACCATATTGTAACTACACTTGCTACAGTGCTATCTCAATATTCTTTTTTATAGCCTGATAACTAGATATGTATGGATAGCATCATGCCCTAAATGTGGGCGCTTTGAATTATTCTTCACTACATTTTAACGGCGCATCGTTTGTAAGTTCGACTGATACCATCAAATGCGCGGTTGATGGAGAGCAATGCTCGTGTGTTTTTGTCCCGGTGGCAATAACCAAACATTGTCTATAGGCGAGCCGCAAATCCCCCAAAATGCTTTATTTTTTAGGAGTTCTACACACACACACTCACATGTTATATGATTTGAAATCTCTACATCTCCCCGTAACAGCGAGGCCCGTCCTAGAGCGTCAAAGTGGTGCAGTAAGCGTGAATCCAAGGTCAAACAAGGTCACCGTCAAATTATGACTTTTCGAAATTGTGCGTTTCCGCAGTCGTTTTAATATTACAATGGTCGCATATCTACTTTACTTAATAACAAGATGGCCAAGTCATATATTTTTAGAAAGCTTATTGCCTCCCCGTCAAAACGGGATACGATATGGGGGTGTTATCTGATATAGTACGAGTGGAGCTAAGGTCAAACAAGGTCACCGTGAAATGATGAATATTTGATTTATTTGCAATGACCCTGCAACTACTTAATTTATATGTACGTATTATACACTATGTGAAAGAACCATTTCTCCCCGTCAAAATGAGGTATGACATGGAGCTGTTAGTTGTTGGAGAAGGTGTGGAGTGACGATCAAACAGAGTTACTGTCAATTGATAAAAGTTCGAAATTTTGACATCCCGCAAACGTAATACGATATAAATGGTGGCGTATATCTACGTTGCCTATATATTCATGGCAATGTCGTATACCGTTGGAAAGCCAACTGTCTCCCCATAAATATGAGATAGGAGGGGAGCTATCAATTGGTGCAGTAGGTGTGGAGTGAAGATTAAACAAGGTCACCATCAAACGACGAATATTTAAAACTACTCAACTCCGCAAACGTTCTACACTTACAATGGTTGCGAAGCTACTTAATTTGTTTACATACACCATGCCATATTGCACACCGTTTGAAAGCGTATTGTATCCCCGTCAAAATTAGGTATGTCGTGGAGTTGTGAAGTGATGCTCTAACTCTGGAGTGAAGGTTAATCACGGTCAACGTCAAAAGATGAATTTTCGAAATTATGCCTTTCTGCATATAGTTGGTTAGCCAACATGTGATGTTATACTTTTAACTGCAATTTTTGTTAATGGCAGGAATTCGTGCTAGACCCATCACACAAGTGATAAGAAAATAGGTGAATGTGGATGCCACCTTCGATTTTGAAGGTTAATTGAGTGTCACAAACTCAAACTTGTGTCAAAATAATTTTATTAATTAAATGACATCTTCTAGTAAACATGGTTGAATAAAAACACATATCTTATGATTTGTGCGTAAATTGTCTGTGTTAGCAGGTGTTGAACTTTGAGTTTTCTCATAAATATATGGAATAATATAATATAAAAACGTGATTTTGTAAATGTGTTTATTGCGTACACCAAAGTTGTTTACACATCCAATTATTCTTTGTAAGCCTGTTTGTATATATTCATGTTGATATAATGTTCATATTATGTATTACTATACGTGCATTTGGTCATTAGCATGACCAGCTTTCCACAAATATTTGAGTTGGCCATCTTATTGTTAAGTAAAGTACATATGCAACCATTGCAATGTTAAGCCGATAGCGGAATCGCACACTTTCGAAAATGTATCATTTGACGGTGACCTTGTTTGACATTGGATTCACGCTTACTGCACCACTTGGCAGCTCAAATGGACGTGCTTTCAAATTTGGGTGTGGGATTTAAATCGGTCCGATATGTGGTTCTACCGCTCGCCTACTAGCTGTGCGGAGGACATTTTGAAATGGTCCCGATGAATTGTTTGGCAATGATAGCGGCGTGCGACTGGGTGTAACACTGAGCACGATACGGCCGGTGACAACATCGCACGCAACTGTATAAATACGTTTGTGTATAGAATAAAACGTATTGTGCAATAGATAACTGATAAGCTATCGTCAGCGAAATGTTTTTTTTTGTGTGAAACTGTCATAGATCGATTTTATGTCACATAAAACACCCCAATAGGCCTCTACATAGGGAGTAAAATGTGACTGATGATGCAATCGAATGCTGGCCTAGGAAATGAGGTGTACGGAGTGTACCCATTGTAACATCGTAGGACATATTGATTAGGAATGCGCCTCTCATAGGATGTCTAACGTTCTTATAGACCATTTTTTACAGCCATGGTCTAGTGGAGATAAAAACATTACCCAGACAAATTTACTCGATACATGCGCGACCGTCACGTAACCATACACGCACGTACGTACGCATATACTCATACATGTAAGCACACACATCACACACACACGCACACACACACACGCACGCACACACACACGCACACACACGCACACACACGCGCACACACGCGCACACACACACACGCACACACAAAGACACGCAAACACGAACGGACGCACTCACACACCCATGAAGTACAAGCAGGCGTCTAGCACTGACAATGTGGTTGGTAAGGGTAATTTCATAATGAGTTAATGAGCCAGTGAGTGGTCAAACCTAATATACAACAGATCTAAGCAAAAATAGCTAAGCGCGCAACGACCAACATTGTTCGGCGGTGTCTAAAACATCGTAAACAGCACGATTGTTCGTCCGTTGATAAGTTGTTTTGGGGGTGACTATCGTGAAACCATGTGTACGCAAGAATAACAGACGGAGTAAACTTTCACAAGATACCAAGATTTTCGGGATCGGACGAGCAGTAAGTGTGTTCGCGATTAATGATCTCATTTCACGTTTTATGCCTGTTGATGTAATCATTATATTTAATCATTTATCACAAGTTAGCGTCTTGAAGGCATGTGTCGCCAAGAAAATCCCACGATCGAAATTTGGGTCGCGACCAAAGAGCTTAAGAGCCGCTGCTCTATCTCATCTATCAACTAGCAAACATGCGTGAATCGATGCCTTGGTTGTTGACAGTCGTGAGAGTAATATTTATCAAATGTTAGCATCGTTATATAAACATCATTACGCGCGCGGAGATACGCGTTGTTTGTTCAAAATGACGAAGGTCGGGGAGATATGAAGTTCGCGTCCATCGATTGGCCCTAGTCGTGAGAGTGTAGAATTATCAAATAATATTTGTATTGCTGTGTTCTATTGCAAGAGGGTCGACATAAGCAATATGTAAGCGTCAACTTCGTGTTGCCAAGTTTATGACGCAGGGTTCGTTTTCTCGAAGTGTTTGCCACGCGCGCTTGGTTCCTTTGATTGTTAAGTTACGTTTTACGTATAACGCGCACATTACGTTTTACGTTCCAAACGATAGATTTACTCCAGAAAAGGTGAGAATATTGACATATATATGGGACATTTTCAAAATAACATAGAGGTGTTAAGTTCAACCCCTGGGGTCGTTCATTAATCTCTGAAAGAGTATGGCGCCCAAGATGCGAGCCGCTTTGGAGGAAATGTTAACGTACCCGCATATATACATACATACACACGCAAGCTCGATTATAAATTAGACATTGAGTAGTCCAGGGTACCAAATATTAACTTTTGACAAAAAATATTAATTATGTTGAGCATACACGTGATTGCTCTGTGAACTGCCCACCGACTGTACAACACAGTTCTTTCACATAACATGCACTTTTAAGATAGCACGGCGCTAAAAACAAAAAATTATACTCGCGTGCCGCACGTAGATTATTCCGCTGACAGAACACGGGAGTTTATGGAATAACATATCAAATACCAAAGTGACATATACATATAACCACTCAGGCTCTCCAAAAACATATATTTGCACTCCCCTAGAGGCTAAACTAAAACTTCAAATTGCACCCTAAAATCAACCCCCTTCCCTAAATATTAGGGGGCTAATCCTATATCCAGTCCCTTCCCAAAATATTGCGGTGGTCAGCCCCCTGGTAACAAAATTAACATTTTAGAATGTGGGTCATAAACAAGTCTTTACATAATGAATATGCATACACAATCAAAAGTATACATTGAATATACATATTTAAAACATTATATATATATATATATATATATATAATGTTTTACGTAATATATATATATGTGTGTGTGTGTGTGTGTGAGTGTGTGTGTGTATAGTTAATTATAATAAAACATAATACCGTGCCGAGTTAGAAAAAACATCGTACACACTTTCTTTCTATGTTATTTAACATCATTTATGTATACAATGAAATTTTTTTTCCGTTGTTTTGGTCGTCGACATTTTTGGTTTTGCTTCATGATATCCGAGCTTTCCGTAACATTCACTCAAAATATTTAATGAATTACCATTGGCGTCGGAACGTGGTGAATAGTCGGGGAGCTGAGACTCCCCAAAACCCTTAAATTGCACCCCTATTAGGGATCGCCAAAACCACATTCAGGCTCCCAAAAACCTCTATTTGCACTCCCCTGGAGGCTCACCTAAAATCTCAAATTGCACCCTAAAATTAACCCCCTTCCTTAAATATGGGGGGGGGGCTAATCCTATAGATAGGCAACATAGATATACGCCACCATTTATATTGTATGACGTTTGCTGGATGTCACAATTTCGAACTTTTATCAGTTGACAGTAGTAGTAATAGAGGTTAAGTACCACAGGCAGTTGGATTCGGAGGTGTGGAAGCCCATGTTAAGAGATAGGGATTTCCACCAGACTGCGTCTTTTCCACCGGTTAGTCTTTATGAAAATTTTTTGAACGGATTTTGCTCCCGGAAGTCGAATTGACCAATCAGGAGCGAGCTGGGCATTGTAGGTAAAGTCGAATTGACCAATCAGGAGCGAGCTGGGCATTGTGGGCGTGGCTAATTATGCAAATGACCTTATATGGGCATTGTGTGCGCGACTAGTTATGCAATTGATCAATCACGAGCGAGCTGGGCATTGTGTGCGTGACTAGTTATACAATTGACCAATCACGAGCGAGCTGGGCCTTGTGTGCGTGGTTAGTTCCGACCCCGGGCTGAAGTATAGGGAATTTTATCGCAAAGGTATCCGACCCCTTTTTGGGTTTTTATTCCATGTTAAAGCATAGGGAATTTTCACCCCATGTTAAAGTATAGGAGTTATTGTCGCAAAGGTATCCGACCACTTTTCGAATTTGTTATCCCATGTTAAAGAATAGGCCATTTTTATTGCAAAGGTATGCGACCACTTTTTGAATAAAATAAAATATACCAAACAGCATTTGAATATGTCACACACGAGATTGCTTGGCCCGTAGGCCGAGGCTCCGTCAATGGACCGAACCCTTATTTGGTTGACTATGATATGTCGAAAATGTGGTGTTATAATAAGGCGTAACAAAAGGGTTATAAATTCAACGGAGACCGTTTTGTCTGAAGTAATGTATACGAAATGTAGACTACATACAGGACTATGTTATATCAGGGCCTATAGCCTCGTTTTTTCGAACAGAGCGGCCATCTTGAAATTATACGTTTGGTGTATGTTACAAAACCGTACGCGAGACGTGTCTGGGCATGTTTGTTTGTTTGTTTGTTGATGTCATCAAACTGCTACGCACAGTAATTTTGTACCCGAGGTTGACTTGGTTAATCAGATAGTGCTTTGGTTAGCCATTGTTTTGAGCTTTCGTGTATGAACTCGTAATGAATGCTCTGTGACTGTGACTGTGTGTTGAAAAAAACATCCGTGTATCTGTCCCGTGTTAAGGCATACGGAAATATACGAACTTATCTGTTAAAACATTCAAACTACCAGCTATCTGTGTAATATTTTGGTCAAACTGTTTGTCATGTAACAGTATTCGTCATACGAGATTTGCACTTACCAACGGTCACAGTTGAAAGTCCGCATACAAACCGGATCCAAACTGGTGTCAAACTGTTTTGAACTGATATATCCTATCCAAGTCTCATCCGTATTTCATCTGTGCCTAGAGACCACCAATACTGTTTCAGCATTTTATCATGCTGGTGTTCTTAACCTATACGTGTGTACGTATGTACGTATGTACGTAGGTGCATAATCGCGTTCAACATCATTATTAAATAAATAAACGCGCTATGTGCGATGCGCAATGTCGACTCGATCACCTTGATGCCAAAGAGCATATATCAATACAAGACGGCGCAGTGCTCGCTATCTACGTTGTTCGAGGAAAGTGAAGCGTCATGTTAGAACAGTGCAGGTACATAATAACCTCCCAGATAAGATGTACCAGTATTTATATAGTTTACCGTATTAAGGATCAAGTGTACAAATGTCCATTAGAACGTTTTTATCTTTTTTCGTACTATAGTATTTAAATTCGTGCTTCTTCGGTAAAACCTTCCAAACTTGCTTCTGTCGTAAAACAACTAACCTGGCATGGGTAACCGAAAACGAACTCATAGATTCAACAGTTATGTTAACCACTTATGTCTATGTGTAGTTCAGTACAGATATGTTAACCACTTATGCATCTGTGTAGTTCAGTACAGATACGTTAACAAGTTATGTCTGTGTAGTTCTGTAGAGATGATAGCCACTTATGTCTGTGTAGTTCAGTTAATGTAATCAGACCAACTAGTGGTGCAAACGAAACACTATGCTTTGACCAACACGTGTCATGAATTGAACTTAGACCAACTAGTGGGACAAACGAAACACTAAACTTGGACCAACACGTTGCACGAACCGAACTATAGACACGAGTTGCACAAACGTAACACTAGACTTAACCGAGATATGTCACGAGACTACGCATGACACATCACACGAGACTATGACACGTCACACGAGAGTACCGACGAGACAAGAGACGCGACTATGACCGAGATATGTCACGAGACTACGGATGACACATCACACGAGACTATGGCCGAGATATGTCACGAGACTTCGGATGACATGTCACACGAGAGTACGGATGATACAGCACACGAGACTTCGGATGATACATCACACGAGAGTACCGACGAGACAAGAGACGAGACTATGACCGAGATATGTCACGAGACTACGGATGACACATCACACGAGACTATGGCCGATATATGTCACGAGACTTCGGATGACACGTCACACGAGAGTACCGACGAGACAAGAGACGAGACTATGACCGAGATATGTCACGAGACTACGGATGACACATCACACAAGACTTCGGATGACACATCACACGAGAGTACCGACGAGACAAGTGACGAGACTATGACCGAGATATGTCACGAGACTACGGATTACACATCATACGAGACTTCGGATGACACGTCACACGAGAGTACCGACGAGACAAGAGACGAGACTATGACCGAGATATGTCACGAGACTACGGATGACACATCACACGAGACTATGGCCGAGATATGTTACGAGACTACGGATGACACATCACACGAGACTACGGATGACACGTCACACGAGAGTACCGACGAGACAAGAGACGAGACTATGACCGAGATACGTCACGAGACTACGGATGGCACATCACACGAGACAACGGATGACACATCACACGAGAGTACCGACGAGACACGAGTTGTACAAACGAAACACTATGCTTTGACCAACACGTGCAGGGGTAGAACTACTCACTAGTCCGCTAGTCCGTACACTAGTAAAGATTACGGCGGACTAGTAAACCCGGCCTACCAACTAGTCCGGCTGTCTAGTAAAAATCAGCGTGTTGCGTGGCGCCACCAACCGTACAATTGACAAAGTAAATCTTCACCTAATGTGAATCGACAGTGAAACGGTACTTTTGATTGGTTGTTGTGTGACATAGAAATCTGAAACGACCGTTTTGTTTGGCTTAGCGTATCATGTAGAGGGGTACCGGCTAATGAGCGCAATTGGCGTCCATTTTCGCGTCTATTTTCTAATCTATTTTCAAATGCGCGGATTTCGAATACGGTTCACATCTTTAGTTCTACATCAATTATTTTGTTAATTCATTACTAATTATTTTGTTACGTTTACGCACGATGCATCGTTATTTAACTGGGGTTGCAAAACCATAAGTTAAACGCAAGATGGAAAAGCGAGAACGGGACACGCTGTACGACCAGCAGAAACGACAGCGTGGCTATTTGAAGGTTTGGGAACGAGACCACACTTGGCTGTCCTACGATGACGACAACGATTTGATGTTTTGCAAAGTGTGCAGGACACACAACGTAACTGGTGTCCGTGGCAAGAATGCGTTCTTGACTGGCACGGACAACTTTCGTCCAGACTCGCTACGCGCACACAGTACAAGCGAGGCGCACACACGAGCTGTCTTCCGGCAAACTGCGTTCGAAGCCCGTCCCGGCACTGCACCTGCCCACCGAGCCATCCAAGCGCTGAACACGGCCACCATGGACCGTCTGACGCATTTGTTTAGGTAATTATGTTACCCATGTGATATAATGTTATAAAATGTAAAAAAATATTGTGTTTGATTGTACTTTGTTAGGGTTAGCACTATATGGTTTAAATTATTATCCCTCATTTCTCTGTTATCTCTCATTTCAAGCGTGCCGTGCAGTAAACAATGCCATGGGAAATTATTAATTTGCATTTGATGTAGATCTGTGTTATAACTTGCCTGGATCTTCGGGTTCAAAAGTAATACTATTTAGTGTTGTATTTCCCGCCTTTATGCATCATATTTTTGGTTTTGAGAACGTGGCTTGTCTTGTGATTTTTGTGCTTTTATTAAAATTTAAACCTGCCCATCTTCAAATCTTCGTCAAGTTTTGTTTTGAAAGCGAGGATGTTTTTAGTATTCACTGTTTGCTGAGGAAGGTTGTTATGTTGTGACTATACTCAGTATTTACTTAATACTATGATATTTAATATTTCCTGCATTGGATGTTTCAGGACTTGTCACGCGATAGCAAAGCACCGGCGTCCGTTCACAGATTATGTGTGGCAGTGTACCCTGGACGCACAGAAGGGCCTTGATGTGGGGAACACTTATCGGAATGACAAGGCATGCAAGCAGTTCGTGCGTGCCATCGCTGAGGTTGAGCACCGTCACCTCGCACAGCACCTGGAGAGTGCTCACTTTCTCGCCCTCATCAGTGACGGTACGACAGATGCGTCCATCACGGAAGCGGAGATAGTGTACGTGAGGTATGCAGTGAATGGTGTCGTCTCTACTGCCTTCGCTGGTATTGAGAACGTCGGCAAGGCAGATGCTCCGTCAATCAAGCGGGCAATTGACGGTGTCGTGGAGCGCTACCTCCACATCCCGAAAGAGACACTCATGAAGAAGCTTGTCGGATTCGGCAGTGATGGCGCCGCTGTTATGACCGGATCAGCCAACGGTGTCGCCACGCTCTTCCGAAATGAGCAGCCGTGTCTGCAAGCAATCCACTGCTATGCGCATCGCCTGGAACTTGCATATAAGGACGCATTGTGTCGGTTGTCCATGTACACAAAGTTGAGCGGTCTCCTCCTGAGCCTCTACTTGTTCTACCATCACTCGCCACTGAACCGTAGCAACTTGAAGGCAGCATTCGACACATTGTCTCTGCCATGTGCCCTTCCACCAGGTGTCGGTGGCACTCGCTGGTTGCCACATCTGCTGAAGGCACTGCAGGCCCTTGTGAAGGGATATC
Organism: Paraescarpia echinospica; assembly: GCA_020002185.1. NCBI lineage: Eukaryota > Metazoa > Annelida > Polychaeta > Sabellida > Siboglinidae > Paraescarpia > Paraescarpia echinospica. Next base: position 24,717,016 of record CM034532.1, read on the forward strand.
CAGCATATGTCCTGCATCTGACGCAGATGCAAGTGCCCGGGGGCTCCGGAGATGCCAAGGCAAAGGCCATTGGCTGCTTGGCGACACTGCACCGACGAGACATCATCGAGATGGCACACTTCCTTATCGATGTGCTGTTTGTTCTGAGCAAGCTGTTGCTGGTGGCTCAGACAGTGACTGCGACAGTTGCTGATGTACATGCCACGCTGACATCCGTTGTGGCCACCCTTGTGATGTACAAGACGACCACAACTGCCAAGGAGCGTGCCCTGGCGCGCATGGAAGACTTCCATGGTGAGACACTCACAGGTGCTGTCTTCGCCAAGCAGACCCGACTGCAGATCTTGGGCAATCTGGTCAGCTGTCTGGAGGGTCGCTTCGTTGACAGCAATTCGGACGTTGTGCGTGCATCATCAATCGTTAGCTTCAAGCTGTGGCCTGAAGCTGCAGGTGATTATGGAAATGACGCTGTGGCCACACTCAACAACCATTTTGGCCCTGTGCTTCGCGACGCTGGCATCGATACTGCCAGTGTGGAGACGGAGTGGACACTTCTGAAGATGATCTTCGCCCTTACCGCGTCGTCGACGACGTCTCTGTAGAACGGCCTCCACCCGATATACTTTGTCCTTCGCAACGATCACTTTTTGTAGCTCCGTCTCGTAGAAGGTGCCGTCCAGTATCGTGCCGGCGTCGTCCATCAGTCGGTAAACGGGAGGGTCGGTCGGGTGCAAATCTACGGTGAAGAGCTCTTCGCTCCAGTTAGCCATGTACCCTTTCTTGAAACGTCCCTTCGCCTTGCTGACGCGTACGCGTTCCCCCGCTCGCAGTTTCGGCTTGCTTTTGTTTTTTTGACACCCTCCGCCGCCGTACAGCCGCTGCCACACGCTCTCCTGATTCGACGCGTCGACGCTCGTCGGCGTCCTACCGATGCTTCGATGGTAGGCGTTGTTGTACGACCGAACGAAGTCCTGCAACGGCTCCACGTACATCAGCGTCTGATGCTTCGTGAAGTACCTCCACATGCGCGTCTTCAGCGTACGATTGAATCGCTCCACGACGCTCGCTTTGGTTTCCTCGTTGTGCGTCACGAAATGGTGGACGCCGCGCGCCCTCAAAAGCCTGTTGAGAAACTCCTTTCCCTTGTCGGTCTGCACGACGTACGGCGGCGACGACGACAGCAGGCCCTCGAAAGCCGCGACGAGCGCCGGACCGGATTTGCTCTTCAACGGAACGCACCACGCCCGCTTCGAGAAGACGTCGATGACCGTCAATAGGAACGCTATGCCGTCGTTGTGCTTTTTCAGTTTAGCCAGGTCGCCAGTGCCACTGCTGGTTTCGACCGCCCACGATAACGCGACGTCGCTTAAAGCGGCGCATATCCGGCTTGTGAAGCGTATAGGCGTCCTGCTCCGCCAGCCACCACCCGACGATCGGCTTGGGCACCGCGGACGCCCGGTGCAACGCGTAGACGCCGCCGTAACTGCCCGCCCGTTTCGGGTCGAAGTAGGCGCGCTTCAGTCGGCCGTCGCTTTGTTGGCGCTTTCGTTGCGCACCACGAGCCCGCCGGGACACCACCGCCATGGATCGTGCGGCGCCGACGACGATACGGCGAACATGAGGGCGGCGACGAAGACCGCCGCGATTACGACGGCGACGACGACGACGAGTACTGATCTTCGGTCGGGCATACTCTACGGGGGCGCTAAAAGCTGGACCACGGCAGGCGCTCGACGGACCGAGTGCGTCCCTTTCGCTTCTGCGCGCGCTTTATATACGCCCGACGCAGGGGGTTGCCGACGAGCTCCATAGGCACGTTCAGCCGCTTTATATGGTCGCCGAACACTTCCCAGCCAACCGGCGCTGGGGACCTCTTCCTCTTTCGCATGAGATCGTTCGCGAGATCTACCATATTGCTTCCGGCGATGGGCGTACCGTCGTACACGAGCTCCGCTCGATCGTTCCAGCGAATCAGCGGGTCGGCTTTGAGTCGCGCCAACAGGAGGCGGGCCTTTTCTTTCAGAACTTTCGGTACGCTCTTCACGACCTCGCTCTCCATCTCGCCCGGTAATTGATCGGGCGGCGGCGGCGGCAGCGGCTGATCGGACGACGACTCGTTCTTCACTACGGACACGCGCATCGGCTGCTGCGCGCGAGACGCCTCCATGGCGTTGTAACGACTCAGCAGTTGATTGTACGGCGCCACCTTTTCGCCTTCGGATAAATCCGCACGCTCGAGAACGGCTTTCATGTCGCTGTCCAGGCTACTCATCACACGCGACGTGGTCGTGGTCGGTTGCGATAGTAACGGAAGTAGATGCTCCACCAACCGGGGGTCTACCAGCACCATCTTCTTCGCGTGCTGCATCAAGCGATAGCCTGCCTGAGGAGGGGTAGAAAGGTGCTCGCCAACGGCGCCAGCAGCGCCGTCAGAAACGCGCCCGAACCCGTCTGCAGGACGGTCCTCTTCCGTTTGATGGGCACTTTTTTCGACGCTAACTTGCGCAAATTGTTCCTGTACTTTATCAGCACTTTTCGGTTGTTAGGCGTCAATTTCACGTTCCCTCGCAGACTGTTATACGCGCAGTCGGCCAGACTGCAGATGAGGTCGGCGTCCGCGTGGGCGATTACCGCCTTTCTCAGATTCGTATTCCGCTGGTAGCGACGCAACAGCTGCAGGGCTAGGATGTGCCTCTTCACGCGATCTGTCATCCTGTCGAATGACGGCGGCCGCGGCGCGCTCCGCCTTTTTTATAGTCTCGTCGGCACATAGACGTACTGAATGGGGTCGTCGGGAAAAATGTCCGTACGCAGGCGCATGGTTTCCGGCGTTTCCTGTTTCAGGTCCACCAGGAGGTAACCATACGCGGCCGACGTGGCATCTTTGTACGCCTCCACCATGTAGTTGACTCTACCCGGGTACATCTATTTCGCCAGGTGACCTACTTGTCCAGCGTCCCGGGGACTCTTGAAGAGGACCATATACTGCGCGTTTAAGCTGATTGTGCGATTTTCTTTCCCTTTCGGAAAGAGATTCTGCAAAAGCTGTACGACGGACGCGTTGTAGTGGTGACTTTTTTTAGTAAACAAAGTCGTGACGCTACTATTGGTCTCCGACATAAGGTCATCGAGCACTAGAAGCGTCCTCGTTTTGGCGTCCAGAAGCGACGGATCAGGCAAACCGTCTACAAATTCTACGCCGGCCATAGAATCGTAAGCGGTCTGCCACTGGCCGTAACACCACATAATTTTCTCCGGTGGCGGCGAAATCATACACGAAGCAAACTGTAACAGGCGTACAACGAAAGTAGTCTTTCCGCACCCCGTAGGGCCGGACACTATACACGTAAAAGACGTCCATATCGACGACCGGCGCGCGGATAACGTTACGACCTCCTATACGCACGACGCACCTCCATCAACAATTCGCCGAGCCTGTTCTGACCGTCTTTATACCCGCAGGCGTAACCCCAAAAGGCCTCTTTCGACGGATTCCACGCCACCAATTTACCGTCACCGGTAGCCAATAGGGCGTCTCGCAACCTTTTCGACACGCCGAACTTACTCATCAACAGGCTCCTCATACACTCGACTCTAACGACCGCCCATTCGGCACGCGTTCTCGTTTTCGCGATACGGGCACCTCGTCGCTTCGCAATATACCCCGACCACGCCGCTTTTATGTGCTGCGCACTGTCTTCGGCCGCGTGAAACATCGCTTTTCTAAACTGGTAAGCGTGCTCGACGGATCTGAGATACTGTCCGTACGCCGCAACTCTACATGGATAGTAATTCGACAGGTACGTCATGAACTCCACGAACGTAATGCGCGTCGACGACATATCTACACGAGGACACACTACTCACTACGGCGGCGCCTCACGCGTATCCACTATATAATCGCGTGCATTTTTCAGTCGCTATTTGGACATGCTTTCTTTTTCAGTCACTAGAGGGCGGCACACATGCTTATCCATTATATAATCTTAAGCGCACGTGACTCCGCATTACATAAACACCACGTCATTACTATATCAGCACGTGACTCCGCATAACCATTACATAACCATTACTATTTTTAGTTATTGCTAGTGCTGCCTCTAGTGAGTTAATTAGTACCTGATTAGTCACTAGATGTCGACACATTCTTTCTAAGGAAACTCATCAATCACTTTTTTTTTGACACATTCGAGTCAAACATTACTGCTAAAAAACGTAGGAATTCTACTTATAAAAAGCGAAAAAGCCTTTGAACTGGGGTCATGACCGGTGTTGCCGACAACCTCCTTACTACTTGTTTATTTCCTGAATAAGCAATCTGGTATTTCTACATGTCCTGCCCACAGTGAAAATTTTCATGTTTTTGGTTTTATAAGTTTATTTTCACCAATAACTCATTAGCTTAAACTTAAAGGAAAACAAAAGGCAATGTTGTGGTGTTAAGCAACCAAAAGAGTTAGCACAAACCAACCATTTGCATCTACAATCAAAATTTTCAGTTCAGTGGTGTACTCGGAATTTAGTCTTAAAGTGGAAGATTCTAACGAAATCTGCGATAACATGTAGACTGCCATCTTACTGATGACGCGTTCATTTGGCCGAAAGCAACCAATAAACGAGCAGCATTATTTTTGCCGTGTACAACACACTGTCGTGTGTACTTCGCGTAGTTGGTTCATGTTCATGGGATGCGGTTCGTTATATTAGTATAAGTTGAGCTTACAGTGAAAACGTGACTTGCAATGTGCCACACTGCTCTACATACGGTTGTAACAATAGTACAGCGAAGGATAATGAGCTGTCTTTTTTATTTCCCTTTGAAACAACCAGAAGTGAAATAGTGGATTCACAACTGTGGACGGGCTGGTTGGAAGCCTCGTTCGCCCGCTCTCGTGCATGGTGTACCCCCACGACGGCAGACGGACAACTGGTACATTTAATAAAACCCTACATAACTCACCGTCTCCTTTCCTATGTTCACAGGTTCCAACTAGCCTCCGGGCTTGCTCGTGGCCGAGGCGCGGCGGCGTTTACTTCAAGCAGCGCCGATGCAATCGTTGGCAGCCGAACCATCACGCCGCCTCCGCTGCAACCATCGTTGGTGATCGCCCTAAGACACACAAGCCACGCGTCCAGTTGTAGATTAACGACGATGATGAACCAAGGACGGCGCCCGTACCCGCAAACGCGCCACCGAGACATGGCTTGGGATTGCCACCTGGCTCGCCCACTCTCATGTATGGACAACCTCCGCCATGACAGCCGGAGACCTGGACAGTTAAACGACGGTAACCGGACAACTGGGACTGCTAATAAAAAACACTACATAACTCACCGTCTCCTTTCCTATATTCACATATTCCAACTAGCCTGTGCCACTATTACAAAACAGCCTTGTTTTATAAAATGCAGTAGGTTTCCTTCTACGCTATCAAGCCAGCTTCGTGTTCACAGGACCCAACTACCTGGCGCCCTTATTACAAAGTGTACTTCGCGTAGTTGGTTCAGGTACGTCACTCCCCTACCTCGCCTTTTTAACATTAACTCGATAATATATATATTTACAGTTCGTCGCCGCGCCTAGCCACTCCATGCCGTCCATCCCGGTTTGGTCGGGGACTTGGTCGGAGTGCTCTCCTTCGTCTCAGGGCGCCGGGTGCTGCAGCTCCATTGCCGCCGCCTAAACCCGGGCTTGCTCGCGGTCGAGGCGCCGCAAGCAGCGCGGACGCTATCAGGCGAACCACCACACCCCGCGTCACAGCCGTAGTGATCGGTGTGCCAAGACCACGCAAGCCACGCGTCCAACAGTGGTGGATAAGCGATGATGATGACCCGTGGTCAGCGCCCATACCCGAAAACGAATCACCGAGACGTGGCTTTGGACAACCCCTGCCGGCTCGTCCACTTTCGTGTACGGCGCGCCGCCACGCTGACAACCGGACAACTAATAACACTCACCGTTTCCTGTGTTCACAGCGCCGTTATTAAACAGCCTTGTATATAAAATGCAGTACTCCGTTTCCTTCTACGCTATAAAGTCAACTTCAGCTTACTAGAAACCAGCATTGTTTCGATAATAGCGTTCCCCGGCTAGGCCCCGCCGTTACGCCTCACGGAAATACCGGATCACAGGTCACCAGCGCGAGCGCTCGTGCGCCGGTTTAACTAGGACAAGAGATCACAGGTCACCAGCGCTGAGCCTCGCGCGCCGCTAAGCAGCCGCTCGCCTAGCTTTACCTAGCGCGCCGGTTTAACTAGGACAAAAGATCACAGGTCACCAGCGCTGAGGCTCGCGCGCCGCTTGGCATCCGCTCGCCTAACTTTACCTAGCGCACCCAGATCGTATGTCACCAGCCGTAATTAAGCACCGACGTCACACCAACAGTCGTCACATTATGTAGTGGTGGTTATGTGGTTATACGCGTACGGCGATTATGTAGTGGCTATACTACGGCTATGTAGTGGTTACACGGCTAAGGTAAGGTTATGTAGTACCACTAGAGGGCAGTACTGATTACTCATTCATACACTAGAGGGCAGCTCTAATGTACTTAGAAGAACAAGCGACGTCATCAATCAAACTTTTTTTATAAGTAAATCTGTCAAAAACCAATTAAGATAAGATATTTTTTATAAGTAGATTTTTATGACAGGTCATTAATTATTTCTTTTTTATAAGTAGAGGCTCCAATGGAATGACTGATCCACAATTCCTTTGATGTTCCTTTGATATTGATTCCGTGCACGTGGGCCTCAACCACCTGACTACTACTCTCACACATTATTTTTACAAGTGTTATGTTATTTTGTAGACACAAAAATAGGTGTATTCAAACATATCATATCGTAGTATCTATATATATATATATAACTTTATATACATAATTATCATTTACATTATAATAGTTACATATTTGTTTTGGATGGTATTGTCAATGGTTGAATAAATTATGCAATCTATCACGGGTTGTCATAATATTTATGCACTTAATATAGCATTTCTCAAGCAGCATATATATATCTGAAAGTGGCAGCCATGCTTACTTACCTATTAATTTTAAGTAAATGTGGTGGAACATTAACATAATGTACATATGAAACATTAAGTACATTTGGCAAAAACTGTGTCCCAACCCAAGGCCATGAAAAAATTGTAAATGAAATATGTTTATATAAAGAAATAGTGTACTTTTTACATTGATATATAGATTTTCATGCCATCGAATTAATGTCTGCAATACTGTGGTCTTCTGAAATACAAATTGTGGTTTCAAGTGTAGTTAAACGTGCCTAACCAAATTGTAATTGTGTAGCACGCAGTCAATCTATAAATTACTGCGGTGAATTACTAATCGGTCCCGTTTGTTGGCTGGTCCCGCTTGTTTACTTTTTATTGTGGAATTTTGCATTGGCTAGCAGTGTAGGCGCGGCGCCGCTTTCAAAGACGGTATTTATGCAATTTCAGCGGTCAATAAAAATTGACAAACACACATTAGTGTCATTGAATCACACACAATTTACTAATGTGTTTTTGCGACGTTGTAACAGCAAATAACTGAGAAATCTCCATCTGAAAGCACTACCACAACAGTTACGAAAAAGTTACGCGACCTCTTGCGTTGGCGTAACTTTGCGATGAAATATACGCCATATTTGCGAATGTTCGTATAGTAAATGTTTCGTCGAGAATAGCACTTGCGAAAAAATCGTAACTTACGCTCTTTTGACGTAATTTTTATGTAAAAATGGCGCTAAGAAATTCGTAAGTCGTTCGAGAATACGGGCCCTGATTTGCTTTGATCGCAGCAAAGCCGATACATATCTACGTCGGCGTGACGTCACGATAACGTATGCCAACCAACGAGTCAAAATTCGTTGCGTTGGTTGGTTGATATACGTGATTGTGACGTCACATCTACTTCGCGTATGTCATTTTAGCAGTCGTTTGAAAGTGGGTGGAGCTTATAACATGATATCAGACAATGGTGCCTCAATCGGTAGATTGGTGAACTGTGTCGACGAAACAACATCGTTCGCAGTGTCGGAACCGGCACCGGTGTATGTCCGTTTATAGTTTATTTTAGGAATGACTGTCAGGAAACATTTATATAATGTAACTTTGTAATTTTGCGTGCCCGTAGACCTTTTTGAATGGGCCCACATGACTATGCCCCTCTCGGCCGTTTGAAATGTGCCACTGTTCTGGTGATAAAATAAGGTGAAGTTATGCCGACTTGGCGGCGGAATTTTTTCGACAGCACCCCCTGCCCCCCCCTTCTACATCATTTGGTTCGGACGCTAGTAGAGGTTTTTGTGCCCACCATAAACTCGATTTCTGGATCCACCCCGGCTCACATGATGCGCCATTGTTAGAAGTTCGTCTATGCGAATCCCTAAATGTCTTACACGGTCTACTGGTGAAAATGTGCCATCTCCCAAAGTCTACAGATGAGTCTTGTAAGGATATTTGTCGTAGTGTATACCACGTCTTCTGAATATGCGCTGTACTGGAGTGCTGTATACGATAAAGACAGGTGGCACAAGGATCGAACCTTGTGGTATACCGCACCCATCTGGACACGATGGACGTGATTTTCCAAATACGTCCGGAAGCATACTAAAGCCGTTTTGCGCACACCGTATTCGTCTTGCAGGAGTTTCATAAATTGCACACATGGTCACAGTTCTTAACCCGTGGGTCTTGATCCAAAGTTGGGTTGCCAAACTATTTAGAGTGAGTCGCTATGAGATCGTCCGAACCTTTATTCTCCGTGGCAGATGCATGTTAGACGACTGATGAATGCTTAATGCTACATGACATTAAAAATAATATCATACAGCAAATCGTCAAATTCAAGCAACATCTGTGGTCAATTGATCGTCTCTCACTAACTTGTATCTGGAATTGGGAAGTCATATTATATTATGTTTCTGTTAATATAATGATTCATAGCTCCGTGTTCAGCAAGCATTTTTATTAAATGTTCTCATTCTTTCAACGCATCTACAACTACGGTTTAACAAACTCATATATCCAGAGACCCGGCGATTAATTAGAAAACGGAAAAAAACTTGCATTTTAAAGATAACGAATGCTATTTTATGTTAAAAATGACAACCAATTGACACGAAGCAACGTCAGGGAAGGACGTTTGTGGATTAGATATCATAAAGTATTTATTTTTAAGCCAAAACATCTTCCTTGTCCATGCCCCATCTCGATGTTTTGCTGCGGATGACAATCTTGATAAATAAGATTAAAATGTTTACCTTGGCTTCTGCTTGATCCTCGGGACTAACTCTGTTGTTTGGCATATTCAGATTCGAACTGAAACTGACCGGACATAAGGTGATTATATTTGACGGTATTTTATATATTAATTTCGGGACATTGTATCTCCTCTCAGACGTCGAAGTCCACTCCTGTGCAATAGCCGGTGAAGCAATTTCAAAACACTTACCCTGGAAAACACCAAGGTAGTGTTTTAACATTAATTTGAAAAAACTCTGGAGTTTTAAAATAAATTTCAAAACAATTTAGGGTGTCTGAAAATTAATGTCAAAACATTCACCTGCCCAATTACAAAACACTCAATACTGTTAAGTTGAAAACATTCCCCTATCAATATCAAGACACTGTGGTCCTACATGGATATTTTTACTACGCCAAAATAGTATTTATATTCGTGAGGCTTGTAGTTTTATGGGATTATGTACCGCGAGTCTGAGTCGGGATCTTCCCGGACGTTGACACTCCATAACATAGAAGAATACGAGGCTGTGACCCACCACTTCAGTCAGGCGAACGTTTGTTTACAAGTAAGTCGAGTACTTTCTTCTTTTGTTCCGTACCACTCTCTGTCTGCGCTTTTGTTTATGTCATGTTTGTGCTTGGTAAGAGTTCGTTTACAGCTTTTGATGTTTCCATTGAACGGGGTTTGTCAATTTGTGTCGTCTCCGTTCTGTGTCTAAGTACCGACGAATGCGTCCAATGCTGTGGAGGTGGTGATACGCATTTCTGAGCATTTACGTGTCGCTCAAGGGACATGTTGGAATCAAGGGTTACCTCCAAGTTTCTGGCGTGTTTGTTGGGTAACACGCGCACGTTTCCGATAGTTTTGCTGCGCTCGGATCAATTAGCAGCAGAACCACACCTTTGCGTTCGTCCACGCGCCGAATTGCATTGTCAGGCACGCGCAGAAGCGCAGTATTAGTACTGCCTGTCCTGCCTGTAGGTTGACTGCAACGGCATATGCAGGTTGTATTCACGCATATGTGCAATCAACCGGTTTGCCACAAACCTCTCGACTAACTTTAATAAAAAGCACATGTTCGAAATAGGCCGATAGCTTTTCAAAATGTCACTATCAAGACTTGCATTTTACAATATGGGTGTGATTACAGCAATTTTCATTTCATGAGGCATTCCTTCCAGCAAACACTTGTTGATGATGTTCATAATAGGCGTTGTCATGACATCAGAGCACTCTTTTACCAAGTTTGAACGCATCGGGTCAAGCTTGCAAGTCTTCCATAATGACTTGCTTAGTAGTTGCGCGGTTTCTTCTTGTGTGCCAGGTACGAAAGTGGAGAGATGACATTCTGTGACAGAGTGATATATGATCACAAAGTCGGTACTCACAGCATGGGCATGTGGCGCTTGTAGTGTGGTGCAAATACACTGGATTGTATTGTCAAAGTAGTGTACAAAGTCGTTGGCGAGCGATTCGGCACATTCGTAGGTTGGTAGTGTTGCTGTGTTACCCCGATGCAGCAGCTTGTTTGCGATGTTGTAGAATTACGCTTGGTTTGATGTCCGCGTTGTACCACGGCACATTGTTCTTCATGGTGATGGCTAAACAATTGAAATCATTTACACATTCAATCTATGCCCCATCTATTTGTAACACAGGGTATTCTCTTTCTTTTGAGGCATATGACAAATCATGAATTTAGTATTTTTGGCATTTAGTGACAGTTTATTAGCTATCAGCATACTAACTGTTAACGGTCAAATCTTTAGCAGGAGCAAGTCGGTCGAGTATTGACAACAATGTATTGTAGTAACAAGAAAATGCCGCTGCTGCCGATTCGCTGGCTTGCTGAACAGTCAGATCAGAGCAAGTAATGTCATGGTTGATTTTCTTATGGTTGATAGTTTTCAATTTACGCACAGTCATTGTTCTTTTAGATGGGACTGCATTTGTAACATGGACCGTAAAGATAACGGCGGAGTGGTCAGAATTGACTGAATCATCACAGGTAATATCTTCAACAGGCAGCTCACCACATCTAGTTATGACAACATCGAGGATGTGGCCTTTCTCGTGAGTTGCCTGGGCAACGTGTTGTTGGTGGATTGTTGCGGAGAGAAGGTCTATAATAGGTTTGGTATGTGCACTGGTGGGATTGTCAAAGTGAAAGTTCAGGTCCACAACGAGTAGCAGTTGACCGTATGTAAGTGTGAGGTGATCGAGGAGATCGGTAAACTCCCTCGGAAATACTGGAACATTTGGTGATTTCGGTTTTGGTGGAGGTATATATACTGTTAGAAATCACAATAGTTCGAGGCCGACTTTGATTAAGCAGTTGAGATACTCCATGGAAGTGTAGTTGTGGTGCTTCATTACAGTTACTGAGATGGATTCACGGAAGATAATGGCGACGCCTCCGCCTCTGGCGTTGGCTCGCGGTATGTGTTTCATAGCGTATCCAGGCGGCACCACTGCCTTTACGGCAATATGCAATGGCCTGAACTAGATTTCCATAAGCGAGCATATGGCTACTTTGTTTTCAGTTATCAGATCCCGGATTTGTTGACACTTATCAAGCTCACACACTGGCCGGGTGTTCAGAACAGCAGCTCTAAACGAATTAGTCGCGCAGTTTCGGTGTAGCTTAACATGTATCAAGTTGCTTCTGTTGACAATTAGTACGATGCTATTGCGTATTGACCGAGTGGATACATCGGTTTTGGTTGCAGTCACTTTCACAGTAATTGTCTTAGTCACTTGGCATTGTCTTCGACCGCCAATGGTCCCTCTGTGGGTCGAGTCACTTGGCATTGTCTTCGACCGCCAGTGGTCCCTCTGTGGGTCGAGTCACTTGGCAATGTCTTCGACCGCCAGTGGTCCCTCTGTGGGTCGAGTCACTTGGCATTGTCTTCGACCGCCAGTGGTCCCTCTGTGGGTCGAGTCACTTGGCAATGTCTTCGACCGCCAATGGTCCCTCTGTGGGTCGAGTCACTTGGCATTGTCTTCGACCGCCAGTGGTCCCTCTGTGGGTCGAGTCACTTGGCAATGTCTTCGACCGCCAGTGGTTCCTCTGTGGGTCGAGTCACTTGGCAATGTCTTCGACCGCCAGTGGTCCCTCTGTGGGTCGAGTCACTTGGCAATGTCTTCGACCGCCAGTGTTTCCTCTGTGGGTCGAGTCACTTGGCAATGTCTTCGACCGCCAGTGGTCCCTCTGTGGGTCGAGTCACTTGGCAATGTCTTTGACCGCCAATGGTCCCTCTGTGGGTCGAGTCACTTGGCATTGTCTTCGACCGCCAGTGGTTCCTCTGTGGGTCGAGTCACTTGGCAATGTCTTCGACCGCCAGTGGTCCCTCTGTGGGTCGAGTCACTTGGCAATGTCTTCGACCGCCAATGGTCCCTCTGTGGGTCGAGTCACTTGGCATTGTCTTTGACCGCCAGTGGTTCCTCTGTGGGTCGAGTCACTTGGCAATGTCTTTGACCGCCAGTGGTCCCTCTGTGGGTCGAGTCACTTGGCAATGTCTTTGACCGCCAATGGTCCCTCTGTGGGTCGAGTCACTTGGCAATGTCTTCGACCGCCAATGGTCCCTCTGTGGGTCGGTATTGCGCAAGAAATGCCTAGTTGTTTCAGATCGTTGTAGACCGCCTTTTTAACACGCTTGAAGGCTTCCGTTTGCTGACGTGGTTGATGCAATTGAAGACTTGTGTACACTATCACCATGGCGACGGTCACGGACCACTGAAGATAACACCCGCAGTGTCTCATAAAATCAGTAAAATAAGTAAAATTCAGCAAAGCACAAATGTCCAGTTCGTAATTTTGACGCCGAAGTAAAATCGAAGAACGGTACAGCTTGAAATGTGTAATAATGTCCGTTGTGACGACAGCATTACATGTGGCAGCCGACAAGCGCACACACGAACAACAGATTCCTTAGACGTTAATGCTATTGGTTGACTGCAGAGGATGCCATGTACGCTACGATAGTGGAGCTACTTTGGCCGACAGGCCCATTCGATCCACTTTCGTTTCCCCAATAGCCACCTGAGCAAACGAAGTCAGTGTTCTGCCAGCAAGCCGCAGCTGGACATAAACGAAGTCAGTGTTCTGCCAGCAAGCCGCAGCTGGACATAAACGAAGTCAGTGTTCTGCCAGCAAGCCGCAGCTGGACATAAACGAAGTCAGTGTTCTGCCAGCAAGCCGCAGCTGGACATAAACGGTTATTTTTACTACGTCAAAATAGTATTTATATTCGTGAGGCTTGTAGTTTTATGAGATTATGTACCGCGAGTTTGTATGGGTCTGAGTCGGGATCTTCCCGGTCGTTGACATTCCATAACGTAGACAAATACGAGGCTGTGACCCGCCACTTCAGTCCGGCCAACGTTTGTTTACAAGTAATGCTGGACGTACGCTGATAAGCTTTTGTTGCCAGTCGTCTGTTTGATCAACTAAAATCTGACCAGTCGTGCAATGTACGCAACTCAACAAAACTCCGGTCGCTTGTTGATTTGACCAGTACAACAGTTGTTGAACCGACTCATTATACAAAAATGTAATCGCAGCAACACACATTGCGTAATGTACGATAGTCTCAGTCGAGACGTCGTCGTTGCTTGTTGATCAGACGACTCGCAACTAAAGTTTAGCAGTGTAGTAGGCATACTGCTGTCTTGACTATGACTAAGGATCGGCGCCCTGGTGTCGAAGATCAGTTGTTGGCTGGGCAGCGTCTGTTGTGGCTGTAGAGACCGATTCTTGAGTAGCAGTCTTTATTGCATTTGCTTGCACTTGAAGACGCTCTCAGTTCTGTTCTCAACCAACCTGGGTGTTTTTTTTGCTAGCCTGCGGAGAGTCCCCTCTTTTGAGGAATCTGTGTAGTTCCTGCCTCCATGTGGATCGGTCTCCAGCAATCTCCTCCCAGTTGTTAACATCTATGTTTAGTGCCTTCATGTCTCGCTTGCATACGTCCTTGAAGCGCAGATGGGGACGTCCTGCAGCTCTCTTTCCACTGGCCAGCTCTCCGTTGAGAATGTCTTTTGGACGTCTCCTATCTTCCGTCCGATGAATGTGGCCGAGCCAGCGGAGGCGTTGCCTGAGCAGGATCACCAGGCTCACAGACTTGCCACGTGAGAGGATCTCTGTATTGGGGACTCGGTCCTTCCAGGAGATCCCGAGGGTGCGCCGCAGGCAGGCAATGTGAAATGAGTTCAGTCGATTCTCCTGAGTGGAGTGCAGCGTCCAGGACGAAGTGTTCTCAGAACGCAGGCGTTGTACACTGTCACCTTTGTGTGCTCCGTCAGCATTTTTTGTTCCAGACTCTCTTTGTAAGCCGGGCAAGTTTTGCGGCGGCTCTCCCAATCTTACTGGTGATATTTCTGCTTCTAAGGTTGTCAGCAATGGTTGACCCGAGGTATATGAAGAGATGGACGACTTCTAGCTCATATTTGTTTATGGTGATGGTTGGGGTGTGACCATATCCTGTCCGATGACCTTAGCCTTTCTCAAGCTGATTGTCAGTCCGACATCCGTGCATGCCTTTGTAAAGCGGTTCGTGCGATTTTGTAGCTCCCCCTGAGTATGCATGAAGACCGCGCATGATCCGCAAACAGAAAGTCTCTGAAGAGGGCCAGGAACACCTTGGTCTTCTATTTTATGCGAGACAAGTTGAATATTTCATCGTCATATCTAGTGTGAATGTACACTCCCTCTGTCGAAGATCCAAAGGCGTGCTTCAACAAAAGGGCAAAGAATATCCCAAAGAGGGTTGGGATGAGGACACGCATCCCTGACTGACGCCACTGGTAACGTTAAAAGTATCGGAGGTAGAACCGTCGTACGGGATTATACCTTTCATATAATCGTGAAATGACCTGATTACGCTGCAGAGCTTTGGGGGACATCCTATCTTCGGTAGGATCTTGAACAGACCATCCCTGCTCACAAGGTCGAAGGCTTTGGTAAGAGCAGTGTACAACCCACCAGGCTCCCCAACTATCCACCAGGTTTTCTTATCGTATACACTCACATGGCGGCGCCACTCATCACAGCTACGTTGGCTTATGTCACTTATTCACTTTATTTTTTCTTACTGCGTATTCAATAGTTATGTCTAGTTTATTTAGAATTTGTGTTTGTAATACGTAGACTGTAGTTGGTTGTTTACCTTTGGTGGTGTCACGCCTGTACCATGTCTAACACGGTGTGTCGTTTTGGTTACCAACATTTTCTCCTTTTTTTGTACTAATGTGTTACTTATCGTTACTTTGTCAATGATTAATTTGCTTGATCGATGAGTACACCGATTGATTGCGACTCATCAACGTTTGTTATTACTCTTGACTTTTAATTAATAAATTACCTTTAGCAACAACACTCTGTTGTAATTCTTCGTAGCAAACGAGCGCAGGGTTCTGCCAGCAAGCCACAGCAGGATATATAACAGTTATTTACACGTTACATTATAATTAATGCACTATATGAATATAACACTTCAGAAAGGTAAAACCTTGCTACAACATATTAGTGAAAACGACGTTATTCTTCGCCTCTTTGTGTAAATACCTTGGATTTATAATTTGTAATGACATATATCGGACGAAGCGGACATTACTGCCAAATATACTTCTATGTGTCAATGTAACTCGTTGCGTCATATATTTGACGGTGTTTTTAAATAATTAGCTATTTACTTCCTATTTCACTACATTCCTATGTGTATACAATATGGGTAGATCAATTAATAACATATTTGACCACTTGTTGCAATTTAGAGAGCACAGTAAACTGATTCCCACTATATTTGGTTGGGACTGGAGAGTCGATGTTGGCAAGGGGGTGCATTTGGAGTTTTTTGTGAGCCTTTAGGCGGATGCAGTTGTAGATTCTAGGTGAGCTTAACAAATGTGAAAGCCACCGAGAAAAAAAAAACACCAACAGCACCATCGCCCACCCCCCCCCCACCGTCTTCCGATGTCATGTTCCGACAGCGGCTCAGTCCACTCAATATTATTTTAGTTCCGGCTTCAGTGAACATTGTTGATCTCCCGTTTGAACGTGGGCCATAAAACATACTACGGTTGGCGCGTTTACGGATGAATGTTTTGAAATTACGTTGAAAACACTCTAGATTGCTTTTTACGGTTGAAATTCCTACGGATGAGTATTTTCAACTTAACCAGGGTGTTTTCAAACTAATCTCAAAACACTCTGTTACAATATTGGATAGTGTTTTGAAATTCTTATACCGGCCACGTATTAGTCTTGGCCGAAGTGACTCCAAAACTCGGTTAGACCAATATGACAATTACTGTACGTCTCATACATAGGTGAAACCACCAAACATCCAATTACCAAGTCACAGTAAACCAACTATGGTACGGGATATATTGTATAGTAGCAGAGTTATAGTTAAACACTCAGTTATACTGTCCATTTATGGTAATCGAGCCCTTACACATACTCATCCAATATAGTTTAGGACACTTTCGCATTAGTTAATGCCACTGACACTGACTACGCCTGCAATTCAATGAGCATGAAGTATATTTCCTTAGACCCAATGCGTAGGTAGACCGATGTATAGAATGAACATGCAGATACTTACATTGAGAGAACGTGCAGGTTACTTCAAATAGCTGTCATATTTAGACCAGTAGAGCAGACGGCATGTCGTATTACAGCACGGACGGTCACTTCTAGAATGCAGGCCGTATAACAAATATGTATACTACCGCTGCACGTCGTCGCTATGAGAGAAGGCCTAGTGTCATTAATGATTGTAGTGCATACCCACTTGGCAGTGCGTGCGAAAGGTTATGAATGTTAATAAAAATCTTGTGCCTGTTGTTTCCTTGGTTCGTTACCAACGCACTACGTGGCGCAACTGTTGCAGTCAACTAACATTGTACAACTTCGATTAACCACGCACCAAGCAGTGGCGCCACCAGTTGATGCCTAAACTGCATGAGAGCATTATAATATATGTGGGAGAGAGCTTCCTGCGACCACCACGTACACATGGTTGGTTTGGTGTAAAAACGAGGTTATGCGTATAAATGGTTATGTAATCAGGGCCGTAGCTAGCGAGTGGGCGGGGGGGCAGTTGCCCCCCAGAAAAAATACAAAAAGTGTCCTTTTAGTATTAAAGTGCCCTTTTTTGTTAGCCTATATTACTGACGTCATTGCTGTTTTTGTGATTCCATGCCCACGTACTACTCAAAGTTCCTTATTTTCAGAAACTGGCCCGCGCTATATCTCCCGTGCCTGAAAACGATCGCGCCCAGGCTTGAGGCGTGGATAAGGGACATAGAGAAGGGTGCGGGTAGTTCCTGCAAGCACAGCAATACTGCCACTGAGCGATACCCCGTATTTAAGTGATCTTTTCCCGATATGAAAAAATGGCACATTTCCCTAAAAGGACAATTTAGGGTCCGTGACCAAGAACCTCCTAGCCAAATAGTGCAATATGGGCAATGCACACGAGTACATTTCTTTGGCGAGAAAATGCATCCGGGACTGTGCCGTGTTGGGCTGTTCCTGACCTTTCGAGTTCACCAAGTCGTGTTTATAATATAAACGAGCCATTTGGAACGCAGCATTACTACCCTTTTGTAACAAAACTACAGGTATTGAGATGTCCTACGAATACAGAAGCGTCGTAATTGCCAAGATTGACGTCAAGTTATATATGGAAGCACGTGTAATGTAATCACGTGACAAGTTTAAGTTTTGTTACAAAACAGTAGAACTGCTGCGTTCCAAAGGGCTCGTTTATATTGTAAACACGACTTACTGAACTCGAAAGTTCAGGACTTTACCACTGGTAAATGTATGCAACTGGGTCAAGTAGGCGTTACAAAGTCGTATATACGATAACCCAGTATTCGTAAATCCAGAACGACACAGCTTCAGCGCCACCGCGCCAATACTGAAGACACAGATCAGTCAACAGCTGGCAACTATCGCATCAATATATTTTATCCATTTATTCATCACGTCCATGGCGAGTTGGCTTAACGATTTTCGAGTGACCGCCATGGACTCACTGTAACTTAATACCTCGTGTCGTCGATCCAACTTACAGAAACTAGATGACACAGGACTCACTGAATACTAGAGTACATATCTCAGTTCTGCTGAACAAAACGAGCTTCCTATGGAAATCGCAAAGTGGCGAAAGTGGTACGATGACCCTAAAGTTCCATGACCGTCGTCTTCGCGTGAACTGATTTCGACGTGAGGTCAAACATTTGCCGTCATCAGCAAGACCGTAAACATCTTCCTCACTACACTGGCCGGAAGCGTTGCTTGCTTGCGACCGGTCT
Source organism: Paraescarpia echinospica (assembly GCA_020002185.1). Lineage (NCBI taxonomy): Eukaryota > Metazoa > Annelida > Polychaeta > Sabellida > Siboglinidae > Paraescarpia > Paraescarpia echinospica. Next base: position 24,735,594 of record CM034532.1, read on the forward strand.
CTTTGCGATGCCTCAAGTGGTGGAGTCGGTCAACAATGACAGCGGAATGTTATATGCCCATAGAAACAATCTTCCCACCCTCGGAGAGCTTTATTTGTTTAAAGCCAAATGGCGAATCACAGCACGCGACAGCGAGAGGAAGTGATCTTGATAAACAATTTAAGACGGGTGTTTTGGACCAATACTCCGTATATTATGCATGGATGTTGATTTTAAGAAACGTATTGTTATTTGATATTAATTATTTCATTTCGTGTATTTTTGTTTCATTCCCACGCAGTATGCGGCCGATACTGAAACAATACGAAACTGCACCATGATGGGGTACATTTTCAAAATTGTCTGGGATATAACCTCCACGTGAATTTCTGTATTTTACTGTAATTGTTTACTGTCCCCCTAGTTGCTTTAGGCTAGCTAAAGCCTACAGCCCTGGCAATAGTCCTATTCCGATTGAATGCCGCCATCTGCCCGTCTATTAAAGTTGTATTGTGATCAAATGAATAATGTTCATGTTGTACTTTCTTAAAAACAGTTAAGAATGGTAGATCAACTCAGATTGAAACTTTAACCGAAACTAAAACAAAACCCACTACTTTTTGTTGGAATCTGCCTATCATTAAAACTATCGGTGGCGTTCAGTTTTTCATTCGAATGTGTTCTCGTGTGAGGAATATAAGAATCAGTACTTTATTACGATTTTTACATTTGAGGAAAATCCGCATTAATACATGATAGCCATACAGTCGTTTTTCTCCCTCTAAACATGCGCGCGCGTGTGTGTGCTTCCGTGCGTGCTCCTGCTTGCTCGCTTGTATGCGTTCATGCGTGTACGCTTGTGTGAGTCCGTGCGTTTGTGCGTGCGTGCATGCGCATATGAGTTTCCATGCGCTTGTCAATCGCATTCATCGAGCGAGAACAATCCGCCGGTATATTAATGTTAACGACCAGTAGCGTTGATAGGCATAAAAAAAACACTGGCGAGCCATTTCAAAGGGAGATCTAAACTGCATCTGCGACACGGTCCACTGACACTGTAGCATAAATTATTTCAAGCTTAACAGACTCGAGTGTCTACGCTCGGTGTTACAGTGTAAGAATAGCATAAATCCGTCACCGAAGGGACGAAGACTGATAAAATTGATACAAGAGTCGGTGTTAAAATTGCCGGTTTATCCTGACCAGACGATTTCCGGTTTCTTCAGCTGCGTGTGGCCACGCATTGCCGGTGAGTGACTTCGTGAATGAGTGAGTGAGTCTTCGTGATATAATTCAGTCTTTACACTGTAACTATTGCAACCAATGATAGGGTAAATTATCCTCTCGGGTGGCTCCCGTTAGAATGACATGGGGTCGGTTTGCACAGTAGCCTCTTTGTAACAAACATTCGTCATTGATAATCCACTCACATTTCCGGCAGTGGCTGCGATCATTTCGTTTCGTTTCAAACCCCAAAGTTTTATTAAACCCGCACTGAGATCTCACGGGAAACTGTTTTATCAGGTAAAGTGTCTTAGCTACTTGATGTTAATATTTATTATATTTTTGGTAGATTGTTAACTTGCTTTAGCTGATTGATGTTAATATGTACCTTAAGCAAACGTTGTGTGTGTGTGTGTGTATGTGTGTGTGTGTGTGTGTGTGTGTGTGTGTGTGTGTGTGTGTGTGTGTGTGTGTGCGTGCGTGCGTGTGTGCATGTGTGTATGTGTGTGTTTATTTATAGTTATTTTATTTTGACATAACACATACTTTGCTTTAATCTACTAATGTTCAGTATATTATGTTAAATGTATTTTATTTGTATGTTATCTATCCAAATATACACAACGTCATATGTACATCTTTAATCTATATTTCATAGCGTAGATGAAGAAGTTTTTCTTGAGTAATTGGGCAGATACTTATTCGCTGGCACGATCTTTTATTAAATATTTTCGACTAGTATCGGGCACACAGGAGGAGTTTTTATTGAGTGCACTCTCAATGATCAACAGTGATATGGTTACAGAACAAGAGGGTTATACCCATTAATGTGCACACAGTCACGTCTAGGTGGTTGGTCTGGTGCATGTGGTTTGTAGATCTGCTAAAAGGAGACAACGTTGACAGAGTTTGTTGGCAGATTTTTGTTGGAAGACAAAATTGAGATATTGTTTGCAATGCACATGTAAAACATGCTCAAGATTTACACTGAACATAACTAAATCGTATTCCAATGTGGCATATTGTTTTCAAACTGACAAAACAAACATGTCATTGACTTATAGCCAATTGAACTGGACATGGTATCGCGTGCTGTGTTGGGCGCGATACGCGAGACTCAAGTGTTCGCGTGTCGGGAATGTGCAATATTGTGCCAAGAATGACACGAATTCAGTGTGTTTACGATGTTTGCTATTTGAAAAACGTTTGCCTAAAGTTAGATATGCGGTTATTTTTTCACGGCCTGTGAACATCATCATGTTATTTAAGTGCCAGCAAGGGATTACTTGATAAAGAACCTAGAGCAAAGCTCAATCCCGTAGCTCGTAGAGGGAGCGCTACATTATGGCGACAAGCACATGTTCGTGCCTCGTCTTATTCATTGAATTCGTGTTTTATGACGCTATTATTGTGGTCGCCAGATGGACAGAGATTTTTTGTTTATGCAAGAGTTATCGCTAAAATGGTGAACTGGACATGTCTGCTATTTGGACTTCTGATGGTGCTTGCGGCTTGGATTCTCCTGTGCACCGGCCAGCATGGAAACATCCATAATGTTGAACTCAGCCGTGACTATTTTCTGGCATTAAACACCCTGGCACACGGCGATTCGGACTTTCTTTCAAGCATCGACTTCCCACCAGAGCTAACGCGGAACAACACCAGACGGTTGCGTAAGCGAGGACGGTGGGGTGGTGTGCGACATAGACTGGGAAAAACAAAATGTAAACCACCTTTACCATCCATGATATTGGCAACTGTATGAACTTTCAATGGCCTCAAGTTGGAAGAGCTTCGAGCAAACGTAACTTTTTTAAATGAATACAGAGACGCTGGCCTTGTGGCCTTCACCCAGACATGGTTCGACAGTTCTGCCTCTGATCATGGAACTTCAATCAAAGGATTTGAATACCCCATCCGGCTTGATCGCAACAAGCAATCGACCGGAAAGGAGAGAGGTGGGGGTGTTTGCATTTACGTCAATGAACGCTGGTGCAAAACTGTCATTGTGTGTGAACATCTCTGCACCCCGGACATTGAACTGTTGACTGTTTCACTACGACCACTGTTTCTACTCCGTGAATTTCCTCAATTATTTTTGACTGTTGTTTACATATACCCCAGAGCCAATGTGGGCCGAGCCTCCCAGCATATTTGTGATGTGACACAGAAACTGGACGTTTTGTCCACCGATGCACCAAGTTCATACTTGGTGATTTCAATCAGTGCACCCTAAATAAAAGTCTGCCTACCTACCACCAGTACATTACGTGCCCAAGCCGCATACATCGGACGACTGACGAGTGCTACGGTTCGGTGCCCAATGCGTATAAGCTAATCCACCGATCGGCGACGCCGATCACATTACGGTTCACTTGGTTCCTGCTTACATAATTATGTCTTCTGGAGCGTCTAAATGCGTTGATATACAGGTCAAGGTGTGGAATGAAGACAGCATAGCTAGACTACAGGGTTATTATGACTGTACTAACTGGGATGTTTTTCGGGATTCCTGTGATAACCTGAATGAACTTACCGACGTTGTGACCTGTTATGTTTCTTTCTGTGTTGACACTGTTATACCCGTAAAAAGTGCAAAGTGTACCCTAACAACAAACATTGGGTTTCTAAACAACAGAAAATGGTATTAAAAGACAAGAAAAGGGCTTACTTTCGGGCAGACTTAGCTGGACGATGGGACGTTCAAAGGAGTGTCAGATCACATATTAGGAAAGCATGACAGAGCAAAAAACAAAAAAAGAATGGAAGTTAAAAACAGGTGACATGAGAACAGTCTGGGAAGGCATTAAGACTATCAGTGACATGCAGTTATATAGACAGAATTCCAATCACTTATCTCCCTTGGGGGGTAAAGATGAAGGAGTCTTTGCAGAGGATATGAATTCTTTCTACTCTTGTTTTGACACACACGATTTTCGTTCTGTCATTGACGATATTAGACGTTCAACTAAGACAGATGGCAAACTAGAAATTGGAGAAGAAGATGTGTTGAGAGTATTCCAATGTACAAATGTGAGCAAAGGTCCTTGTCCTGATAGCATTTCCGGTCAAGTTTTGAAGCATTATGCCATTCAGTTGTCTGTTATCTTCCACTTCATGGAAGTGGAAGATAACAGACATCTGTCTGAGGTAACAGCCGAGATGCAGATGGGGCGAGTTGACTCCATGTGAATTTTGACATTTGTGCAAATTTATGTTGCTTGGGCTTCCCGCCAATTATCACTACAGGTGGCTACGTTACCAGCAGCCAGTAGTGATCGTCACCGGACCGTGATGAATACTTGTTGTGTTCGCCATTTCACAGCTGGCTGCCTGCCTCTCCAAGCGCGACCGATGGCAGTGCACTAACGTCAGCCGAGGTAGTGATTACGTCGGTCACGCATGACCTCCGTCGTGGAGTGAATAAGGTTCGACTTCGTGGTAAATTGCTGAGACTTCTCAACTTCCCAACATGCCCAGGCCAAACTCAAAGGCAAAAAAGATTGTTCAAGCGAGCAAAGTGACAATGTCGACCGCAGAGACAGCGACCGCTACGACTACATTGAAACCATTCTGACGAGGCAACAAGATATGATGGAACTGATGCTTCAGAAACAAAACATCATGATAGCGGATATGATGAACAAATTTGTGGAATGCATCAGCAAACCGGTAGAAACAAAGCTGGAATCAATGCAAAATGAAATGTTTGTAATAGCGAATTATTATCAAAAACTAACCAAAGAAAACTCTTTGCTGAAAAGAACCGTTGAAACTCTCACCGACAAATTACAAACCGTAACAAAACAAAACGTTGATATGGAAACACAACTGGACGAAATCGAACAATACTCAAGACGAGGCTGTTTGGTAATGGATTGCCCGAGGTAACAGCCGAGACAGATGAACAAACTTTCGTAACTTTTGTCCAGAGCAAATTCCCAGATGTCACGATAAACGTAAGCGACTTTAGCAAAGCCCATTGACTACCAACCAGAGACAACCGCGACAACCGTGACAACCGACGCCAAGGAAGACCAATGGTCGTAAAATTTGCGACTCATCAAAAAAAGATGAACTCTACTCTGGTCGAAAATCCCTTAAAGGCACCAACGCTTACATGAACGAACTGTTAACAAAAAAACGTGCTGAACTACTACATCGCTTCTGCATCAGCAACATCAAGGAGAGAACAACTGTATGCACGAAAGATGGCAAAGTCTTCGTCAGAGTGGGAGAGCAAATCGTTCACTTGAAAACAAAAGAAGACGTAAAGGCCTTTGTGTGACTGTGCGAACAATGCGTCAGTGCCAGAGTGTTGTACAGGTATTTTCTTCTCGTGTTACTGTGCGAACAATGCAGCAATGTGTGTTACCTGGCTATCATCAGGCACTATCTTCTTGTATGTCTGTGCAAACAAGACATAATCTACTCTATGCGACCTTTATATGTATGAATGTTTTTTTGTTTTTTTTGAAATGTTCATTTACACATTTTTACTTCTCTCAGTTATGATAAGTTTAAAATGCACTAATGGGGAACATGCGGCATCTCCTTTAAATGTATTATTCAGACGCATGCGCGTTATATGCGTTATATATATTATTTTGCCAAAATGTGTTTTTGTTAACAGTAAAATTAGTCTTGTTATGCTGTTTAATTTTATTAATTTGACAAGCAATATATTGTTTTAAATATGATCAGTACTGACCGTTTGTTAGGAAGTTACGGTGGTATAGAAAATAATTCTTTAAATCATATTTTAAAAATAGATACAAATGATGAAGATGGTGAATTAAATATAATTCACCAGTCACCATATTTTAATGATGACGACTTAATTAATCACATAAAAAACAAACAGGACAAATTTAAAATACTAAGTCTAAACTGTCAATGTCTAAACGCAAAAATTGATGAAATTGTTATTAAGCTAGACAAACTTAGAAACAATAATTGCAAAATCAACGCTCTTTGTTTACAAGAAACGTGGCTTAAGGATGATTCTGATACCTCCTTATTACAAATTGATGGATACAATTTAATATCACAAGGCAGAATATGTAGTGGTCACGCTGGCCTAGCAATATATCTTTATAAAAAATACAACTATAAATTGTTAGATATTTATACAAAGTCAAACATATGGGAAGGAAATAATATCAAACACCGTCAAGAAAAAAATCATCATTGGAAATATATACCGACCTCCTAGAGATGTCATTGAGAATTATCAAACATTCATAGAAGCATTATGCCCTAAATTAGATCATCTGCAAAACCTAACTGGTGAAGTAATACTAGCCGGAGATTATAATATTGATCTATTGAAAATAAAAGAAAAAAACATAATATGTGAATACTTTGATACAATCACAGCACATGGTTTCTTTCCTAAAATTACTTTACAAACACGTTTTTCAAATACTAACTGCACGCTTATTGATAATTTTGTATGCAAATTCTCAAAAGGTCTTTTTAAATCAACTGCCGGCATTTTAATCAGCAGCATCTCTGATAATTTTCCGTATTTTATATGCCTTGATTGCAATGCAACTGTTACAAATGTCCCTAAATATATCAGAATTAGAAAACAAAATACTGACAGCCTTGAACATTTTAAAATAGAATTGATGCGTTCAAACATTTATAATAAACTGAATAAGGATATATATACTAATCCCAACGGCAATTACAACCTCCTTGATGAAACTATTACTGCTGCTATGGATAAATTCTTTCCTACTAAAATCATTAAATATAATAAACACAAACACAAAAAGTCATGTTGGATTACCCAAGGTATCATTAGATCTATAAAATTTTGAGATAAATTGTATTCAAAACTTAAACATACTCATATAGGTACAGCAGAATATGTTTCGCTCAATACAAATTTTCATACATATAATAACATTCTTAAAATAAATATTAGATTAGCCAAACAAGCATATTATCAATCCAGTTTTGAAAGCAATAAGCACGATATTAAAAAACGTGGTCTCTGATTAAAGAAATTATTCAAAAAAGACAGGGACAGAAACATTTCCTGATTTATTTCAAATTTATGGGAAAAAAGTAACTGACAAGACTATTATTGCAAATAAATTTAATTCATTTTTTAAAATCAATATTGGTTCTACACTTGCATCACAAATAACCAATACTGGAGATAACTCTTACACAGACTATTTAACAGAGAGACGTATACAGACTTTAAACTTTAAGCCAATAGACAATAGTACAACGATTAGCATAATTGATAGCTTACATCCAAAATCTAGCTGTGGTAAAGATGGTCTATCAACCAAACTACTAAAGCTAATAAAAAATGAAGTAAGTGAAGCAGTCACTCTAATCATTAACCAATCAATAACAACTGACATTTTTCCAGATAAATAAAAAATTGCTAAAGTTATTCCACTTTTTAAAAATGGTGATGAGACAATCTTTGATAATTATCGTCCAATTTCTATCTTACCAGCTATTTCCAAGATATTTGAAAGATTTATGTTTAATCAAATACACGAACATTTCAATTCCAATAACTTATACTGTGAGAATCAATACGGGTTTAGGGAAAACCATTCTACGGAACTTGCCACTCTAGAAATAATAGACAGAATTGTCCAACAACTTGACCAATCAGCAACCCCAATAAACATATACCTAGACCTCTCTAAAGCCTTTGACACAATTTATCATAACATATTATTACAAAAACTAAATTATTATGGAATAAATGGTGCAGCACTAGATCTATGTAAAACATGTATTACACAATCGTAAGCAATATGTTGAAATTGGCGCTTACAAGTCGGAAGAAGCTGCAATAAACACTGGTGTCCCACAAGGGTCTATTTTAGGACCCCTTCTATTTATCATATATATTAATGACATAATATTTTCAAGTGATCATTTTAAATTCATAATGTATGCAGACGACACCACTCTTTTTAGTACATTGAATAAATTCCAATCTCCGGATGGCCAAGTCCAAAATCAAAATATAAATAAAGAATTAGAAAATATATGCAGTTGTCTAAAGGAAAACAAACTTTCTCTTAACATTAAGAAAACAAAATTCATGGTATTTCACATGCCCCAAAAGGAAATCGAACTTCCTAAAATAGAAGTAGATGGGACAAATATTGAATGTGTACATGATTTTAATTGTTTAGGTATCACCATAACCAACACCTAAATTGGGACAGCCATATAAACAAAACAGCAAATAAAATCAATAAAATAATTGGAATTTTAAATAAACTTAAACATGTATTACCTAAGAATATATTAACAATAATGTATAATTCGCTCATTCTTCCCAAGATTAATTATGGCATATTGGTGTGGGGTTATCAAGCCCATCGCATTTTTAAACTTCAAAAGAAAGCAGTGCGAATAGTTACTTCAAGTAAATACAATTCTCACACAGATCCCATCTTCAAAGAATGTAAATTTCTTAAGCTGGATGACATCCATAGACTCAAACAGCTCAAATTTTATTACAAATTGATCAACAAGGATATACCAGAATATTTCAGTCGTATTCCATACACATATAACTTTGCAATTCACCAATATAATACATGTGGTAAAAACAACTTATTTATTCACTATAGTTAATCAGTTACTGACTTAATCATCAATATGCAAAAAAGTACATCAGACACAACATTATACAAAATGTTAACAATACTCCAAACATCATCCTTGATAAAAATTTATACACATAGTTTATATGGTTTTTCCACTTATACAAAAATTACTTTATCAAGAACTATGAATCATGTTGTCATATTTCTAACTGTTACATCTGTCAATCTTAAACTTGACATGACTTTGCATTTGTTTAAACTAATTTATGTATTATACTATATTATAATGTACTATACTAAATATACTATATATATGTATGCATATAGAGTTGATCACGTGATAATCATATAATTATGTTACATCAGTGGGGTGGCTGCCATATAATTGGCATATAATTGTCTTAATGGGAGCCTCCCTGACCTTAAAATGAATTTTATATTGTAGTTTATGTACTTATGATGGTAAAAAAATAAATACTGTCTGTCTGTCTGTCTGTCTGTCTGTCTGTCTGTCTGTCTGTCATCTTCCAGGCCTCTCCTACCTTACAGAAAATCCATATATTTTGGAAAACGTAAACTATTGTCCCTGTCCCAAAAACAGCTCACCCTGCAGGGCCAAATGATTTCGCCCAGTAGTGTTGACATCGCACGTAATGAAGAGTTTTGTAAAAGTTGTCAAAACCATGATCATGAACCGAACAGCGCATCTTCTAGCCCCCCTGAAATTTACATATCGGCCTGGGAGAGGGGTGTAGGACGCAGTCGCTACTCTGCTAAACCTTGCACTGTGTCCATCTTTAAAAGGCCAAAACCCATGCCATAGTTCTTTACCTTGATCTGAGTTCTGCTTTTACTTGAATTTACTTGATTTTTATGGACGCTGCACACAAATTTCCCTTCATGGACAATAAAGTATTATTGTATTGTATTACATAGTATTGTATGTCATGGTTAGAGTAAATCGTATCTGTGGGGATGGTCTCAAAACACACCAGGAAATCAAAGTAGTTTAAATATTATCTTGGGGGGATTACCTCAACGTAATAAAGTTAACGACAAATGTTTTTGAGTATAGCACATTCCCTTGCTAGTTCAAAGCGCACTTCATAAAATTATGGCACAAAACACACTATGCCCATTTATCTATCTCTATAAAAACTATACACATAAAACAATAAAAACATTTATAAACTGTGCTAAAACCATATACAGATTAATTTTAATGTTAACTAATTAAAGGTGTATGTCATTTAAAACATTGAAATAAAAAACTAACCCCCGTGAAGGCAATAATAGTATTAGTATACCTAAACGTTACAACACATTTACTAAGAATGTTTCGGCCAGAATGTAAGTAAATTGTATGATTCTAAATGTAACGTTCATCGTAAAGCAGTCAACGTGTTTTGGGAAAAAAGAAGGGTTTTTTTCCTTCTTGAATGCCGCCACCGAACTATATGGTCTAATTGATAGTGGCAACGCATTACAGAGAACAGGTGCGACTACGAGAAAGGAGCGGCCGCCAGATCTACAACTAGTCATTTTGTACAGCGGACCGCAGAGAACTCGTGCAGCTGTGAAATACCGTGGGGTCTTGTCGCTTAAGCACATATAGTTAAGCAGGATAATCTTAATATAAACTCTACCCAGCAGTGGACGGGTAACCAATGTAAATCCCGAAGAACTGGCGAGATATGTTCTCTAGGGATGTGTACTTGATGCGGGCAGCCATGTTTTGCACACGTTGTAATCAAATAAGTAGGGTGACACCCCTTTCCAAACCCACCCCTCAGACTATATGAAATGGAAGGAGATTAATCCCATACCTCCTTCACTGTAGCCGGCACATAGTTGACATTTGCCTGTAGCTTTACACACTAGGAATGGTTCAGCTTTTAAGGGTGATCCATGTTGTTCTTTTCTTGTTCTGAAATATGTTTGATAAAAAACTTGAAAGAGAACAATTGCTTGTTTTTTTCCAGCCAAACACATACGCATACGCACACGCACACGCACACATATGCACACGCACACACGCACACGCAGGCATGCGCACACACGCACACGCACACACACACGCACACGCACACGCACACACACACACACATATACATATATTAATTTGGTGGCCTAGAAAACGAGGATGGTATGCCTTTCGCATACCGTGTATGACCAACAAAAAAGGCACAGGTAAACAGAGTCTGTATTCACAGCAACGAATTAATAATCAATTACAAGAAAATGGTGGTGATGAATGTTTTTGTAAGAAGTAACATGCCAATTTATGGAAATAAAAAATGGACACTGCGCATCGGCGTTCAACGCAATTGTTAATCGATCTCCATGAATACAATTTTTTGTCTATTCTTGTGTAGTGGGGGCCAATGTTTTCCCGTATGTTAATGTATTGCAACCTTTGTAAATGCATTCTGAAATGTCTTAACAATAAAAAAACGATGTTGCCATTTTTCTATTGACCTTTGATGACCTTGAACATGAGTCAAATGTGTTTTATCACTTAAAATCTTCACGTGAACATGATTGTTTCAACAATTCAAACATTCTGACAGATAGAGGCAACATTTTTGGTTATGTTTAGGGATTCAGCTTCTTTCTATGGATGCATGGGCTGATTTTATGATTGAAACACTACACCACCATGCAAGGTCTCGAGTGCCTATTTTATACAAACACCCATCAAAGTAACAATATCATTCTTTAACAGCATCACAATGTTTTGTTGCTATTATACTCCAATTAACTGGTTGAATTATCTTCCTGGATGTATTAACGTATCACCACCTCATGTTGCCATTTTGTTCTGACCCGTTTCCGACTTGCTCTTATTTGTTCCCAAACCACGTCCACATCCTGCGAATGCGCAAGTAACTTTTTGACAACAAATGCATATTAATGTAAAGTTGTGACATTCTTATCGTATTGCGTAGTGTTTACTGTTGTGACACCCACTGACAGTATTCATGGACATTCGGAGCCAAATAGCATCTCTCTGTGGATGCATGTATTGATTTATTGGCCAAAACATTACCACCCCTCTGAGGTTGCGAGTGACTTTGTCTTGTTAAATAGTTAAACAGTAACATGTACTATATTACATTGTACCCTCTTGTCGAAATTAAACTGGTTTTTTTTGTAATCATGAAGTTTATTTGCATTGATTATGGTCATTTGAATCCATGTTTTAGTTCTTTATGGGTGCAGATATTGATTTCCTGGCAAAAACATGTTAACACAACCAGGAAGGCCGTAGAAGCCTTTTTGATCTTAGAATATACGTATTAAGAGACCAGTGGAAACCTTTAGCAAAATTGATCCTGATCATATTGAGTATTTCGCACCTTTCTTTAATAAAAAAACATTGAAGTTGTAGTCAAACCAGCCTCATACTTTGTAAAGTAGCAAGTGCCTTTTTGTCCCCAAAATACATATTAAGCACAAATGTAAAGCTTTCATCAATAAAACTAGCATAGTGCAATTGTGACACTAGTAGATATTACTTCTGGTCATTTGGATATGTATCGCTCATATTTTTGTGTGCAGATGTTGATTTCCTGGCAAAAAATTGTACCCCACCCTGCAAAATCGTGAGTGTCTTTTTTATTCCCCAAATATACCTATGTTAAGACACCACTTTAAAGAGTTAAGCAAATATAACTAAGGCGGATACAAGATCCGTTTTATGAAAAATCAAATACTATTTTACCTTGTTATTAGAAAAGTAAACAAGTTGTGGCCAGAAAATCATGCTATTTCAAAAATAGAAATTCCGTTATCTAAAGACCATAATTCCCGTTATTTGAAAAATGAAAAACCTGTTACGATTTTCCAAAAAGCGGGACAACGGTTGTCTGGCTAAGGGGTTGGGTAGAAATTAAGATAAAATGATGCGCAATTTATAATAATAAACTCTTACAGCTCCGGCAGAGAGACTGCGAGGACATGGCTGTCGCACTGCTCGCGAAGCTGTTCAAGAGGTCCGCCAAGTACGCATTGCTCGTCGCTGTCGTTTCGACAACGGCGCTGTTTCTCACGTTTACCGGCCCGCCAAATGTTGTACAGTTGGAGGTTTGTACGATATGATAATTATCAATCAGTTACACACCAGTGCACAACGTACCACCTGGTATATTATGATACAGGGAAACAGCCTCGATGTGGCATCTATTCTGCATTATTTATTGATCAACCAACCATTTCCGGTTTTTTTTCTTCTTCAAATAAGATTATTATGTATATTTTAAGATTTGACCAGTGTTGCTTTGTTAATCTATTTGAGTATCCGTTTACTTGTTCATTGCCGTCTCTGTTTTAAAATGATCTTATTTATGTCCTGTCATCCTATGTTGTGTGTCTCCCTCTAATGTCACATTGGTTCCTCCCTTGAGTTCAAAATGAACTTAATTTGAGGCGCACAAACGCATGCGCACTCACACACCTAAATTAGCGCGTGCGTGCGAGTGTGCATGTGAGAGTGTGCGTGCGTGTGTGTGCGTGCGTTAACCTGTTCCTGTGCCGTAACCATATCCCATGCTACGTAGCCACCGGAACTGCTTCATATGTTCAAACACTATGATGCACACGAGATCCTTAAAGGCTAACATCACCGGCATGATCATGGTGGTTAATACGTCGACTTCAGCTCACTTTGTCATTCTGTTGTGTTCGTTGGTTAAGGTGACGCAATCAAGATAAGCCTAGGCTAACTGACTCTTTGCACACGTTTGACGATATCCGCCAACAGTTCGACAGCTTTCTGTCAATGCGGTGTCTACACAATTTAAAAATGCAAATGTCTAGTGCGTAAATATAAGTATATATCTGTTTAACTTGCATATATAGCAATTCTAAATACTACACAGTGACCCACAAGGGCATATAATGACTCACATTTATTAACGATATATTGTATTGCATGATTTATGTCACCAGTGATTTACGATTGTCGAATAACAACCTCTGAGTCGCGTCTTACCCGATTTTGCTCCGCGCTATCAGCTGGACAGATTAGTTTGGAATGCTTTTCATTGACCATGGACCGTGAACTACACCAAAACAGAATATCGCAAGGACACCGTCTTAAGAACGTAGACGAAGGAGTAACACGGAGTAAATGCGACATATCCGAATCTGAATAACATGAAATTATTTGCTTAAAATAACACATAGGTCTACGTATCTATATAGCAACCTTTCACAAAAGTGCACTGATCAGTCTGAATTATAAATCCCGCAAAGCTGCTACCTCTCGGGAATAAAACACCCCGGAAAAATTTCCACTTTATTTTTGATCGAAATTCTTGTTAAATTAACTAGCAAAAATGTCCATGATCCGGACTTACAGACAGACACAGAAGTCGGTTCCCGCTGTATTCGTTAAAAACGTACGTTATGACGTAAATCTGAATAAAAAATATTATCGCGTTAACGCAAGTGACGTCAGATCATTCGTAAAGATAGACGTAACAATTATGGACAATCCATTTATGTCCTTCTAACGTACAGAACGAACCCTAAAACCGGTAAGAAACATAATTTATTATTAGACGTGTTCGTTGCAGTAGTTACAACCAGCCTGCGCAAGCAGTTGGTGCTTAGTCCAAAGACCACCACTTCTGTTGAATTGTTCCGGGATTAGTTCTCCAACCGGTGGGTAGCGAAGCGATCCCGCCGAGAAGAGTCCATAACGTGCGCAAGCACGCACATACGCACGCAAGTACTATATATGCCATTTTGTTTAAATCCGGGAGATTAATCAATCAATTCAGCACGCTTCCAGTGTCGGGCTGTCTCGTCGCGCTGTCTCGGAACTTGACATCGGAAGACGGAGGAGGTGCTACTGGGGATTTGTCGCCTGTACCTCAGCAGTTCAGCACGACTCAGCACGTCTCTCGTGGTATCGCGCTGTCTGGAAGGGTCGAAGACGGAGGAGGGGGTGATGCTGTTGGAGTTTTCTCGCCGGAAATTCAGTGGTTCAGTACGTCTCAGGACTTTACCCGTGGTGTCGCTCCGTCAAGAAGGTGGGGAGGGGGGGTGCTGGGGGAGACAGGGAGATACACCCAAAATCCAGTAAACTCCCAGAAATTGCGGGAGAGTTGGAAGGTATAAAGTACGCACGCATGCAACTGTGTTATATTCAAATCACTACTTATAAAAATAATAGTGTAATAACGATACATAGAAACTGCGAAACTGTTTGTTTCACAGGAGGACGTCCTTGCTCTCCTGAGTGAAACGATTCACCTACCAACACAGCCGATGTGGAATGGGACAGTGCCCTTAAACGCCACTGAGTTGGAACGAAAGGCAGCTATCTTTCTGCGAGGATATGAAAAAGAATGCCAGAAGAAAACCTCCGAACAGGAAAACACTCAAACAACACCCCTGTGCCAATGTGTACCGGACGGTCTGCGTGAGTTATATTACAAACGTTCACGGGTTGTATTGGTAATTTTCACCGCCATTCTGTGCGTGTGTGTGTGTGTGTGTGTGTGTGTGTGTGTGTGTGTGTGTGTGTGTGTGTGTGTGTGTGTGTGTGTGTGTGTGTGTGTGTGTGTGTGTGAATGTGTCTGCGTGCTTGCGTGCGTGCGTGCGTGAACGCGTATTTCTGTGTGTGCGCCCGCGTGTATGTGGGGTGCATGTGTGTATACACACCATCTACATTCGTACATACATACATACATAGATACATACATACATGCATGCATGCATGCATACATACATACATACATGCATGCATGCATGCATGCATGCATTCATACATACATACATACATACACACATACATACGTACACACGTACACACGTACACACGTACACACGTACACACGTACACACGTACATACGTACATACGTACGTAAGTACGTACACATGCACACATACACACATATACATACACACATACACACATACACACACACACACACACACACACACACACACACACACACACACACATACATATATACATACACACATATATATATATATATATATACGCACATACGCACATACACACATACACATACACACACGCAAGCATGCACACGGTCGGTCGGTCGGTCGGTCAGTCAATTAAAAGCGTTTATTCAAACAAATCAGACATGCACGTTACTGGTACATATAAAGTATACAAAACATAGGGTAAAGCGTTTGAAATTAATAAAATTGAAGAGAACCAACTGAGATATTTGCATTCATGCTCAGTTTCCGACCAACACAAAGTTGGCCACATACTGCCCGTCACGCACGTCATGTATTGCCGAACATATATGTGATTGATACCTTGACATTACTGATGCCATACACGACAGCTAAACGCCCTTATCTAGACACAACCCGAATCACTTGACGGTGACCATAATTATTGTTGACAGAGACATGTTGAAATTGTTCTATAGACACACGTTGTTGCATTCGACATGCGATCTTGCGGAGCCGTCTTTAATAGAGCCTCCTCAATTACCATAGACATACCGGTGCAGATAAACTTTTTGTTCAATGTAGGTCATTGCATGCTGCTATCAGCAGACCAAGATATTACGACAGAACAATTTCCTCAAGTTGAAAAAGTAATGTTTTCTTTCAAATAAAACACATTTACAAAGCCTGTAGTAATAAAAAGTTCAACGAAATTTAACGGCCAGCAAAATTATAACAATGACAACTGTAATAGTTTGTCAGACAGAGGTGGTTTGTATACTTTATTGATGGCAACGCAAACAGAAACATGCTCCACTCCGCCATTATACGGGGGCTGTCCTACTGTAATAATTGTCCTCGTAAATATTATAGCAGCTAAGTATTATAGGTGGCGACACTTTACTGTCACGATAGTACAACAACCATCGTTGCCGAAGTTTGACGTTTGTGGTTCTTTCTCCGCGATAATATTCTCGAAGTAATTGTTTTAGTCGGTCAGGATACTACTGGATAATCAGTCTGGATAGCCAATACCCAACGTGGACATTTTAAATGAATGCCGGACAAGACTTCTTGAGCACTGTTCAAGGGCGGTGCGGTTGACATAGTAGCGCAGCGGTTACAGCTCATTAGATAAGGGTGCGGCATGACATCCGCGTTATGTGTGTTCTATCTACTTTAGGGTTAGCTCAACTATCCAGCATGGGCGTTAGGTGTTTCTCGCGTACCTGTTTTTAGTTCGCCATTTTCACAATTCCCACTGTGTAAGAACTTTAGATTAAAACGGATACGCAGTAATCGCTTAAGCTAGACACACACTGTCACGTGTTTGTTTTTTGCCACTCTTCCAACAAAATATACCAGTTTCTGTATCGTGATTCAAGGACTAGAACAGCGCACGCTACAATATTTCTTTAATGAGTGCACGTCTGTACCCGATGGCTTGCATATCTATGAAGCTCAAAAGTTAACGTGAACAAGTCACCGCGTGTTTGTATTCAGTTGAAACCATATTATAACTACACCTGCATGACAGTGTTAGCTCAATATTTTTGTCTAGCCTGATAAGTAGATAGGTGGGGATAGCATTATGGCCTAAAAGTAGCCGTTGTGTATTACCCGTCACTACAATATACCGGCGGTTCGTTTGTAAGTTTGAGTGATACTATCAAGTGCGTGGTTGATAGAGAGCAGTGTTCGTTTGTTTTTGTCGCGGTATCAATAACGAACTATTGTCTAGCTGTGCGGAAGACATTTTGACATGATCCAGACGAATAGTTTGACAATGCCAATGGCGTGCGACTGGGTGTACACTGAGCACGATACGAAAACATCGCAGCCAACTGTATAAATACGTTTGTGTATAGGATGACAGGTATTGTTCAATAGTTCAAGAGATATTATACTATCGTCAATGACGTGTGTGTCTTTTGATGAGACTGTCATAGATCGATTTCATGTCATATAAGATACCCCACTATGCCTCTACAGATGGAGTAGAATGTGACTCACATAGATGATACAATAAAATGCTGGCCTAGGAAATAAGGTGTACGGAGTGTACTCATTGTAACATCGTAGGACATGTTGATTAGAAATGCGCCTCTCATAGGATGTTCAGGTTCCTAGATCACAAACAGACAAATTTACATAATTTGTAATTGGTTAAATGCTGTTGGGAAAATAAAAGTATCCTTATCATTATCCGTACATGCGCGATGGTCACGTCACATACATCGCAAAAGGACAAACGCACACAAACACACACATACACACACACACACACACACCCACACCCACACACACCCACACACACACGCACACGCACACACACACGCACACACACGCACACACACGCAAACACACACGCAAACACACACAAACGCACGCACACACACATGTAGAACAAGCAGGCATCTAACACAGACGATGTGGCTGGTAAGGGTAATTTCGTATTCAGTTAATGAGCCAGTGAGTGGTCAAACCTAATGTATAACAGATCTAAGCAAAAAATAGATAAGACCCACATCGTTCGGTTGTGTCTAAAACATCGTAAACAGCACGGTTGTTCTTTCGTGGGTTATTTTGAGGGTGATTATCGTGAAACCATGCGTATGCAAGAATAACAGAAGGTGTAAACTTTCACAAGATACCAAGATTTTCGGGATCATTGATCACAAGTTAGCGTCTTGGAGGCATGTGTCGCCATGCAAATCCAGCGACCGAAATTTGGGTCTCGACTAAAACAGGTTAAGAACCGCTGCTCTAACGTATTTGTTAACTAGGAAAAATGCGCGACGGGATGCCTTGGTTGTTGACAGTCGTGATAATAATATTTAGCAATTGTAAGCATCGTTATTTAAACACCATTACGCGCGCGGAGATACGCGTTGTTTGTTCAAAATGACGTACGTCGGGGAAATGTGAAGTTCGCGTCCATCGATAGGCCCTAGTCGTGAGAGTGTAGAATTGTGAAATAATATTTGTATTGCTGTGCTATTGGCATGAGGGTCGACATAAGCAATATGTAAGCGCCTACTTCTTGTTGCCAAGTCTATGACGCAGGGGTCGTTTTCCCGAAGTATTTGCCATGCGCGCTTGGTTCCTGAGATTGTTAAGTTACGTTTTACGTATTACGCGCACATTAAATATTAACTTTTGACAAATAAATATTAATTATGTTGAGTATACGCTTGATAGCTCTGTGAACTGCCCACTGACTGTATAACACAGTTCGCGTGTTGGATTACACGTCGCTATTATAATAAAACACATGCTTTCAATTAAAAGTCTACTGTTTATGAAAACATGCTGCGTTGCACGTTAGTCGTTATTTAAATTACGCTGTGCCGTGACTAGACATCTACTGCTAGCCCTACCGCTGGTATTAAAGTTCGTAATTAATTAATCCGATATTCGATGTCATTCATAACAATCGTTAAACTGACTTGTTCGTCGTTAATTTAATAAAAAACAAGCTAGAAAAATGTCACCAGACGTGCAATGGACTAAGGTTATAAAAGAACCTGATTTAACAAATCGTGTTATGTTGAGTATACGCTTGAATGATTACTGAGCTGCTCGGGCTTTGTTAGTCTGTCCACTTTCCAACCTCATATGAACATTCTTTCACATAACATGCACTTTTAAGATAACACGGCGCTAAAAACAAAATTTATATCCGCGTGCCGCACGTAGATTATTCCGCTGGCAGAACACGGGAACCGGTAATTTTACAAAAAAACATGGAATAACATATAAAATACCAAAATGACATATACGGTGGCAAGAATGATCAAGTAAGTAAACATTATTTATGTTGTATATACTTTTTCGTAATACAAAACTATAGTTAAAGATGGTAGTTTCACTCCGATTGCAACTTTAAGTCTTCAGCAGTATAGCTCTTTAGGGTTTCAAACATCTCCACTTTGACCAAGTGATGGTCAAAAGGAAGAACAATAAATAATAATAGTAATAGTAAACATTATTTCATTGCTTCCGATCAATCAGAATTGCTCTGATGCGATTTACATACAGGTAATCATAACTACTTTAAATTATATGAAACTGAAAAATGATCATTTTAGAATGTAGGTCATAAACATGTATTTACATAATGAGTGTGCATACACATTAAAAGTATATATTGTATACGCATATTTAAAACATTATATATATATATGTATATATTTATATATATATATATATATATATATATATGGGTGTATATATGGTTAATTATAATAAAACATAATACCGCGCCGAGTAAGAAAAATATCGTACACACTTCTTTTCTATGTTATTTAATATAATTTATGTAAACAATGACATTTTTCTTCCGTTGTTTTAGTCGTCGTCATTTTTGGTTTTGCTTCATGGTATCCGAGCTTTCCCTACCATTCACTCAACATATTTAATGCATTACCATTGGCGTCGGAATGTGGTGAGTAATCGGGGGGGGGGGTGGGGCTGAGACTCCCCAAAAAACCTTAAATCTCACCCCCATTGACGGTTGCCAAAACCACATTCAGGCTCTCCAAAAACACCCTAATATCAACCTCCTTCCATAAATATTCGGGGGCTAATCCTATCTCCAGTCCGCTCCCAAAATATTGCGGTGGTCAGCCCCCGAGCCTCCCTCCGGTTTCGATATCTATGATTACTGTATGCCTAAATAACAGTTCATATTAATTTTCAGTCGGATCCTTTCAACCTAACACCGCCGTCACTCCGTGGACGACGCTGGCTGCCAACCACCCGGAATTGAAGCGTGGCGGACGGTGGAAGCCGGCCAATTGCACGGCGAGACAGCGCGTGGTCGTTGTGGTACCGTACCGCGACAGAGACGAACATCTGCAGATACTACTGCAGAACCTACATCCAGTGCTCCAGCGGCAGCAGCTCGAGTACCTCATTATGGTCGTCGAACAGGTAGGCCGACGCGTCATGGGTCTATGAAGTCTCGCCGTAGTTATTATGAGTTATTCCACATCTCATGTTTAGGTGCATATGTTATTTATATGTGTATTTGGATATTCACGTTGGCATATTTGTGCGTGTATAAACAGAAAACCTGGTGGCGATTCGTAGGTCACGTGTTACGTCTATTACTCAACGTCCCGGTCAATTTACCAGTGGCGAATACTTCAGACGAGACATTGCCAATTGTACTAAATGACGACTGGGTTAGAATTGGGTTACAGATGCACAATTCAGGGGCAGTTTAAGAGAGGGTAGTCTGCAGGGGAAGGCTCAAAAACCTCCACCGGCGGCCGAACAAAATAGTGTAGAACATTTGTCTTCGCCCCGTCGCCATTACTTCAGTTTCTTCGCTATATCGACTCCACTGATGACATTGGAAGACAGGGGTGTGTGCGGTGCTGTTGAACAATTTTCGCCGCTGCTCCGCCGTAAATTCAAAAACGGGGACACATTAAAAAGGTCTTGGGGCACGCCACATTAACTCAGGCATAGTGCGGCCAAATTCCAAAGGTCTAGGGGGGCACATGCCCCCAGGCCTTTGTCATAAATTTGGCTCATGGATAGTTGGCACCAAATGTGACTGATTCGTTTCAAAGGTCCAGGTGCAACAAGAATGGGTAGAACAGGAATATGACACGACAAAGGGAGTTTAATGTAGGAATCCAAGTGGAATACCCATTTACTAAATACAATAAACCAAAATCAACGATACAAATAAACTTGGCCAACTATTAAAGGACTTCCTCGTTACAAAGTATTGTATCACATGTACGTGTGCATACACATGCAAACATATGTTATAATAAGTAATAACAAAGTGTTATTGCTCACCCACAAACAGAGTCCTGAAGTCCGGTATAACAAATCATCGGGATAACGAGCATTTACGCAACCCGGTTGCACGGGTATGCCGGGAGATGCAATTCTCAACCCCGGCATTTCCGACGAATATACAAGGAAGGTACGGCCGTATCCCGGCACGACGGTCGTCGAGGATCGTCACGTGAAGAAACCGGACGTATACGGCAGCACGATAGTACACGGTGGGCGTCGATAGCGACACGTAATGAACGAACGTTCACGACAGTATGACGTTACACGGTGGGCGTCGATAGGCGTCACGTAATGAACGAATGTTCACGACAGTATGACGTTACACGGTGGGCGTCGATAGGCGTCACGTGATGAACGAACGTATACGGAAGCACGACGGTACACGGTGGGCGACGATAGGCGTCACGTGATGAACGAACGTACACGGAAGTACGACGGTACACGATGGGCGTCGACAAGCGATACGTGATGAACGAACGTATACGGCAGTATGACGGTACACGATGGGCGTCGATAGGCGTCACGTAGAGAACGGACGTGGCGAACGGTCAATAGCCCAAATATACACTGAATTGTTCAGAAGTGGGGGAATGCGAACTGCGAAACTCACCCCTAGTCTTCGCGTTGTATAAGGGACGACTGGAATCAGCTATACCGGCAGCAACGTCCAATCTTGTCAATGAGCGATAATTGGCGAACCGAAGCTCTCGGCTTCGAAGTAATTCAATCTTGCTGCGCCATGACGGTTGTCACTGGAAATTTTCCAGTTAGCCAAACGCAACCATTAATCAAGGTTGTGTGCATTTAAAATATCAATTAAGTTACACCTTCAAGACACGGGCAACAAAACACGTCGAGAATAAGTCCCATGTCTTGGAGACAAGATGACACACGCTCACAGCAATGGAATTACAGTCGTCTGACTTTAACATTTTAAATGGCCGTACTTCTCTTAACTACTCGAATGGCGACCACGCGCCGGAAGTCTAACTTGCCAATAGCAAAACTGAACACAAACTAAGCCATCTCAGAAACTGCGCTCCCGAATCTCTAGAACCTTGGTTAGAAGCTATTCAACTCGTTGGGTTAAAAATAAATATTCTCGCGTAATAGACACACAATCGCCAACACATTATTTTAATAAAACAAATATTACATTCAGACAAGAGGTGTGAAACAGTTACTCTCACCTGCCGGCGCGATAAACAACCTATCTAATTCACGCTACTAACTACTTCTAATGTCTCTAAAACTGACTTGCGATAACGTCACGTTGCCAGTTAGGTTAAACCTGTTCTACTCATACTAAATTTTACTTTCCTAGTCATAAAAATTAGTATAATAACTAATCAAAAGAATTTGTTATCCAGCGGATAATATGATTTGCGCTTTGGTTGCAAGATGGCCCTAGTGTTTTCCATTCAAGCATCCGAGGAATGGCAGCAAAATACAATGCAATTCCTACTCAAACCACTTTGTGACAGCCTTCTAGACCCTCCTTCGCAATTGCGTGAATGGATCCTACATAGGCCTACTTCTTTTCTCTTGCTCTTTTTCTTTAATGTTCACACAAGCGACTAGCGCCAATTGTTAATGAAACGCTTGTTATTGCTCGGCGAGATTGACGGATGTAACTATACCCGATGCAGCCAATTATTTGATGCGAATATGTATTTGACAATCACTGCCTGTCAACAGGCGTTCCCGCACATCTTCAACAAGGCGTCGTTGATGAACATTGGCTTCCGCGCGGCACTGAAGCTTATCAATTTCGACTGCATCGTCTTCCACGATGTCGACATGTTACCTTCAGACGACAGGCAGCAATACACCTGCTTCCATCCGCCCACACACATGGGAGCATATCTGGACAAATACGGATTCGGGTAGGACAACGGAAAAGTTTATTTTAATTATTTTGTTTAGATAGCGCAAATGAAAAGTGCTTCGTAATTGTTTATTAATAATTTAATTATTACTCAATTGTAATATTGTTATGTATTTATTTTAGACAAAAACGAACCGCTCCGCCACGCATGTCTAATGACGTAATATTGCTTGTTCAAAAAGTGTTCTAGCGCGACACTGGGGCCGGTTTCATGAAGCGGCTAAGAACGTTCTTAAAGCTAAGATGATTGTCTTAATAACTGTCGCGTTTGTTTCAATAAGCGAACATAGCAATTTACACAAACACGAGACGATGTTTATTAGCATTTTACAAATAATAGTAATAATAATAATATATGAAAAAGTGTCACTACAGTTAATGTTATATTACATATCCTGCCTATATTCAGAAATGCATAATGTGTCGAAGAAATAAAACAAACAAGGTTTTACAACGTATGAAGACCATTGCAGGCCCCTACTCGGTATTTGGATATGCTAGTAAATTAGCCAATAAATCCCTTTTAACATTATTATTATCATAATTATTACTAGTACAATTATTATTATTATTAGGTATGCACATCCAGGATTGCCGATCAATCCAGAATTATCTAGTTACATCAGTTGTGATGTTCGTATATTTGTATGAATGAAATGAAATTTATTAGATCAATAACTACAAATACAAATTATAACTGAGTATATACAATAGGTCAGGAGACTCCCGTTAAAACATTTAAATGCCGCTGCCACGAGAGCCAACTTGAATAATAATTAGAGTATAATAATAATAACAACAATAATAGTATGTTTACAAAGTAATTTAACTGGTAATGCATGAACATGTCATAGAAAAGATTATAATCAAAAGTTTGTACAGTAGCTGACATATACATGTGCACATATACGCATATAATGAGACATTATACAAAATCACAAAATGCGTCAACAGACATTACAATAAATTTTAGTTAATTATCTACCAAAATGTTATCTTTTAATATAGGCGGAGAATCCATCGATACTGTATGTTAACATTTTATTGGTAATAATACTGATATTGGTAATGATATCTTTGCTATGCTGAAACTGATGTTTCTTTTGGAGAATTCGTGATTTACTCTAGGGATAAATACATTTGTGCATGCCCTACTAGCATGCTGATGGCGCTGGGTATTGAATAGATAGAGTAGGTTTTGATTGAAATAATCAAGCAGCTGCTTGTTGATCAATTTGTAAATAAATTTGAGTAGTTGAATTTTATATATGTCATCAAGCTATAAGAGTAAAGTCTCTTAACATTGGTTCACAATGAGCCAGGTAATCATTAGAAGTTATAATTCTGACTGCCCTTTTCTGTAATTTGACAACTGTTACTCTGAGTCCCCCAGACCAACACTCCATAATTGAGGTGGCATACAATTAGGGAGTTATATATTGTTCTCAGGATGTTGATTGATAGGATATGTTTGAGTCTATTTTTACACTCCTATTGTTTTATATATTTTTGAAGTCAGTGCGTCAATATGACTAGCCCAAATTAAGTGTTTGTTAATAGTGATACCGAGAAAATTAAAGTCATCAACATATTCAATATTTGATTCAGCTATTCGAAGGTTTCTTCAAAAATTGGTTTGAATGCGAAATTAAGTAATATCGGATAGTGTAGGTAATCCATGAAATTTGCGTTATTTGTATTAGTCATCTCAGCTACTAGCTTAGGTCCTACATTTGTGAAGAAACAGTTAAATGTGTTAGCAATGGCAATGGCATCACTTATCACTTTATTGTTAATCAACAAAATATCAGGAAATTCAAATTTCTTCGAAGTCCGATTAATAACTTATTTGATAGTACAGCATGTTTGCTTAATGCCAGTCTTACATTTTTCAAACCTATACACGCTAATATGTTTTTGGCATTACGAATGAGTTTTTTTCAGAGTTCTTTGGTAAATAGCTAAGTTCGTTTTATGATTTATATAATGCTCGGAATCTGTAAGTGTTTGTTTTAGTTTCATATATAATTTATCTTTGTACGCAATTGACCGGATCATACCATTTGTAATCCACTGAGACTTGCTGTGTTTATGCTTATTGAATTTGATCGTACGAACTGGCAAATGTTTATCTTTTGCTTTGGATATTACTTCATTAAGATTGTTGAGATTGTCAGTTGGATTGGCATGGTTAGTTGTGTTTAGCATGTAATAAATATCTGCAGTATTTATTTCCGTTTAAATGTATCTATCGATGCTGTATTCCAAGTCTGGATTCTAATTGATTCGGTAGCATTTACATGCTTTGGTTCTAGATAATAAAAAATATGAAGTATAATAGGTGATCTGATATTGTGTTTATTAATACACCAGCAGTTGCCCGTAAGAAGCTCAAATAAAACAAAGCCATGTGACAGCTTACATAGGTAATTATCTATGAGCGTACAGTTTCTACTCGAAAGCCTGGTGGGTAATGTAATTTTAGGGAAAAAACCTTGAGCAACAATAGAATCAAACTATCTACCAAATGTTGCATTTTCTTTAATTTGAAGTACTTCAATTATGTAGTCACCAGAAATGATGACTTCACTTTTACACTACTCTACTGCTGATACTATTGATCATTATAATATTTGTTCATCAAATTTATTCTAGTTAGTGGTGCTGTTCAAGTAATGACATTTTGATGGATTTACATATGCGCAGCAAACGTTACGTGCCATTGTTTGGTGGCGTGACCGTCTTCACAAGGGATGATTACGTCCGGGTCAACGGGTTCTCAAACCTCTACTGGGGGTGGGGAGGTGAAGATGACGAAATGGGAAAAAGGTCGGTATACGTTGGCTATACTGTGCACGTTGAATACTGCGTACAGATATGGCGTGTTAGAACCAGTGTCGGATTAAGGTAGCGCTGTGGTTAGAACCAGTGGGGGGTTGAGATATCCGTAGGCCCTAGGCATCCGGCATTTTCGTGGGCCCTAGGTAGATCCACGGGTGGATCCAGAGAGGGTAGTCTAGGGGGTCAAATTACACTAAATTTGATGCTTGCCAAAAAAAGGACCCACTGGCGCCGGAACGAAATGAATACTGGGTGAGCTGAGTCGGAGCTTCAGCAGGACTCCGCTGTCGGGTCATGACGTCGGAAGACGGGGAGATTATGTTGAAGATGTTTTCTCCTTTATAGTATGTTATGTAATAACATCTCTGTAACGTATGTTAAATATTCAAACACATAGGGCCTACTGCAGGATAATTCGTAGCTTGCAAAACACAATGTGCCAATGAAGTGTCAATGAAACTTATGCAGCAGCCAGCATTGGTCAAATCGTATCTTGCTAGCCTGGTTTCGGACATATTCAGTCTATAAAAGGTATGCTCGTGTCTGTTCGTTGGCCGCTGGCCTTCATTGGCCCTGGTTGGAACGCTGGTCTCTTAATTAAGAGGCCTATTTCGAACCATTTCGTAGCTTGGACAATGCTGTTTTCTCAACCTTGCTTCAGTTCACTCAGCTATATAAGAATAGTTTTCTATAGACAGTGCTGGGTATTTATGCACGCGGTTTCGCATGTAATAGCAGCATAGCATGGAGGTCGAGACGGTGTTTGAATGAACAGGTCTGCCAGGTGGTGATTTATAAAACGTGTTATGAGACTGTACATCTATCTTTATGTTAAGGTAAATGTAGCAATTTCAATATATAGTTTTTGACTCGACCTCACTTGGCATAACAACTTTAAAGTTAATATATATATATATATATGTATGTATGTATATATATATATATATTGAGCATGTTACGTGCAAATTTGCGCACAAAAGTAGCACGCAGGAAATGTTCAAACAAGTTTAATTTGTGTCCAGGATTGCTGCTGCCAAGTTAAACATATACCGGTACCCGCTGGAAGTGTCCCGTTATCGCATGCTTCGACACGGCCATGACTACATGAACCCTGTCAATCCCTTCAGGTTCGTGTGTGTGTGCGTGCGTGCGTGTGTGTGTATGTGTATGTGTGTGTGTGTGTGTGTGTGTGTGTGTGTGTGTGTGTGTGTGTGTGTGTGTGAGGGCATGCGTGTGTGCGTGAGTGCGTGTGGGTGTACATGGATATATTAACGTTTTCCTCCTACATGGCTTGCACATTTGTGTGTATATGTGTGTGTGTGTGTGTGTGTGTGTGTGTGTGTGTGTGTGTGTGTGTGTGTGTGTGTGTGTGTGTGTGTGTGTGTGTGTGTGTGTGTGTGTGTGTGTGTGTGTGTGAACATGGGTGTATTAAAGTTTTCCTCCTAGACACTTGTACATTTGGGTGAGTGTGTGCGTGTGTGGGTGCGATTATGAATGTATGTATGTATGTATGTATGTATGTATGTATGTATGTATGTATGTATGTATGTATGTATGTATGTATGTATGTATGTATGTATGTATGTATGTATGTATGTATGTATGTATGTATGTATGTATGTATGTATGTATGTATGTATGTATGTATGTATGTATGTATGTATGTATGTATGTATGTATGTACGTATGTATGTATGTATGTATGTATGTACGTCAGACCTGGGGCGGAAGTATTCGGTACTCGTGTACTCGTGTACTCGAGTACATTTTTGAAGTACTCGTACTCGTACTCATAAAACTTATGGGTCATGTACTCGTACTCGTACTCGTACTCATACTCATTGTACTCAGATTTTACGAGTACATTACGAGTACATCTGAGTACTTTCTCAATATATACTGGGAACAATTAATTTATTTGCAGTTATAAAATCAAACTTTCCTGAAATATTTAAATGCTCAACTATTTTTTTTAATACTTTGTTATTTCACATAGAATGCCACCTTGCCATCCCTACACATAGTACATCCTCATTCTCTGATAGCCATGAGTCCATGACTATGATACCCTAACATGGCAACAGGCAGCATCTTTCCCCAGTCAGAAACACCCTGTTAAGCAAACAATAATTGTAGGCTATCAGTTCAGGCCATAAAACAGTTTAATCAAGCCATCAGGATGTCCATAAACAGCCAACTACTAGTAGCAGTTAACCCACCTGTTAGACAGGGAATGCATTTAATGTAGTCTGGAGACCATGCCACTTGGCACTGGCCGACAGTGCTAACTGCTAAGAACAAGAACTGCCAGTCTTCCTCTGTAGAAGTAAGGTGGCTCAAGTCAGACGTCACCCTACACTAATATAATCCGGTGCCAACTTAGTGTGACACCAGTGAAGCCATGTGGCATGATAGTCTAGGTCAGAGAGAACACGCACTGAGGGAGCAGAGATAAGAGAAATGCTAAACAAAGACATGTAGCCAGTGGGATGCCAGGTAACAAATCCTCCTTTTGGTTGCTTTGTTTTACATGCTTAACCTGGAGACAACCAGCAAAGTTCAAATGATTGGCTGGGGGTATCCACTGGTCAGTCTCTTTTACCCACTCATTTGTGATCATTAAAGACAGATATCAACTTGATTGGCTAAGATGACCTATTCGACTTCATGGAGGATTCGGATGAATCAACCACCTCCTCAGACAAATCTGCCATCACCGTAGAAGTGAATGAATACCTCAGTCAGCCGTGTTCAGATCGTCACAGTGACCCATTGCAGTTCTGGAACGGTCAACGCAACAATTTCCCCACTCTGGCTCAGTTGGTCCCTCATCATCTCAGCATTCCCGCCTCATCAGCCCCAGTTGAAAGGCTATTTAGCATAGCTGGGAAAGTATTCCGCCCTGAACGGTGCAGCCTCAAAGACTCAACCTTTGAACAACTCATGTTCATCCGGTGCAATGGAAAATAGATGCAGAAATCATAGGATGCCACATAAATAAATGTAATTGTCGATGAAATAAAGAGGTTTTTTACAATTTTCCTCATAACAAATTGATCAACTTCCATTGTATATTCACTTGTGCTGAGTTATATAAATTAGATTAATTTTAATAATTTTACAATACGTTATTATTTAATATTTATATTTACAAAAATGTACTTGTACTCGTACTCGTACTCGTGAGAATGTACTCGTACTCAGCTTTTAGCAATGTACTCGTACTCGTACTCGTCCATCGTCAAAGTACTCGTACTCGTACTCGTACTCATAAAAATGTACTCGGCCCCAGGTCTGATGTACGTATGTATGTATGTACGTATGTATGTACGTACGCATGTATGTATGTACGTACGTACGTACGTACGTACGTACGTATGTATGTACTTATGTATGCATGCATGTATTCATGTATGCATGCGTATGTACGTATGTATGTATGTACGTATGTACGTATGTACGTATGTACGTATGTACGTATGTACGTATGTACGTATGTACGTATGTACGTATGTACGTATGTACGTATGTACGTATGTACGCATGTACGCATGGACGCATGTACGCATGGACGCATGTACGTATGTACGTATGTATTCATGTATGCATGTATGCATGTATGCATGTATGCATGCATATATGAATGCATGCATATATATATATATGTATGTACGTATGTACGTATGTATGTATGTATGTATGTATGTACGTATGTACGTATGTACGTATGTACGTATGTACGTATGTACGTATGTACGTATGTACGTATGTACGTATGTACGTATGTACGTATTCATGCATGCATGTATGTATGTATGTATGTGTGTATATGTGTATATGGTTGTGCGTTTGTGCGTGCTTTATTGGCTACGTGCCTGAGTGCACATGCGGGTGGATGTGTGAAAAAATCAATGAACGTAGGAATATAAACGTTGCAATACAAAGGTGACTGAAAATGCATTGTTTTCTAATACGTAGCGCCTGTGTGCAAACATTGCAGACGTATCGCATTCCGCCCTCTAGAGTATGTTCGAGACGGTCTCAGCAACACTAAATATAGAATCCACTCGCACGAAGAACGACCTCTTTATACCTGGCTACTGGTAGAACTCGGTAAGAAACGTCGTTTATCTACATCAGTGTTTCCCTTGTAATAGGAAATGCGACGTGGGCCACTGTGTCTTGTCTCCAACACTTCACGAAATATTTTCAGAAGTTGCCACCGCGCTATTATACCCCTTTATTTCGTTTCCCCTCTTCCCCTCATTCCTTTTCATAGTGGGGTTTACGTCACTCAGCGGCTAAGTCCGCCTTCTTTATTCTTTTCTGTCCATTGTTCTCGATCTTCTGCCATGGTCATCCACCCTTGCCCATTCTTTCCTGCCCTTTCAACATCTCGTTTCATATTGCCTTTCTGTCTTAGTTCTTCTTTTTCTTCTTCTATCGCGCTCTTCTGTTTTGTCAGTATTTATACAGACATATCCAGCCCATCTCAGTCTGCTCCCAACTATTTTAATTGTCACCTGTTTCTTCATGTTACTTCTATATTCATGCGTTACTTTAGCATATTCGTATGACCCAGTTGTTTTCTTCTGCTACCTGTAGCTTTTCCTGATAACCATTATGCACAGGCTGTTACCAGGCAGGCTTTTCCAACTGCGCTTGATGATCATGACGATAGTTTATTATACAAACAACGATACAACACGCACAACTGTAAATTATACACAGACATTGGCATATATCTTGTAATGGGAATATAAAGGCACAAGTAGTTGATTTTCCCTCTCAGAACTATGTAACACACACACACACACACACACACACACACACACACACACACACACACACACACACACACACACACACACACACACACACACACACACACACACACACAAACACACACACACTCACACACACACACACACACACACGTACACATATAATGCTACGTCCAAGTAGAAGCATTGAGCAATAAGAAAAAATAATTCGCAGTTGAATAAAAACAGCAACATAAATCATAGCAATGCTATTCTCATCAATACATGCATTACGAGTGCAGCAGTGAGTGTTAATTAGAAGTTGTACTTTTATTTTTCTGGCCCACATTATACTTCCTCCATGTTTCCGTTCCTGTTCGCATCGTCTTCTGTACCTTATTACTACATCCTCCATTTTCACAATCTGTTCACCCAAGTCTACAAATAACCCCACTTGCTTAAAGGTCTTGTCATCGACTACAACATGAATATCCATGTCCCGTTCACCTATCCACTATCATTATAGAAACACTATATTAGTCGCAGCAACGAAGTGATCGCGGTCCATAGAGGTTGGACAACAATTTTAACAAAGCTTTCTCACCTGAAATGGATTCATTGGTGGTATGTCTCACCACCAAAAAAACCCACCCGAATCCACCCATGGCAAAACCTCTTTTTTGGCTCAAATCCAAGATGGCCGACATTTTACTAGGGTATAATATTCAAATGGACTTAATTTGGAACTAAGCAACATAAAAACACGTTTGATGTATCATTTCCAACTAACTTTAGAATGTCCATTCGCTTGGTAACACTTTGGAGGTCGTTAAAGATCACGGTCATGCGATAAGGTCATGGTCAAGGCAAAATTTGATAAAATAATCTGCAAATAAGCTGGATTCGGACCAAAGTGGCATGACTTTGTAACGAAATGAAGTTATAAACACACATTTAGGTATCATTGCAACCAAGTTTACTATGCCTAATAATATAAAAACCACATTTTGCAGGTTATTATAGTTCAAAGTCACGTTTCAATGTCAATATATGCATATTGTCTATTTACAATCCTTTATGATCCTGATCAACATCCCGATCATCATCCTGGCTCTCCACATGCATCACATTCATGCAGGTGATGCCCTTGCACTGACCACATTCTGGTGTGCATTGCAGTCAATTCTTACGGTAGGTGCACGTTTTCTTATCGCAGTGACCACAGCAATTGCATCGAATTATCTTGAGGAGTCGCTCTGGTGCCGCAGGCTGAGACATTCTGATAGGCTCGAGACCACCAGAAGATGCTACCCAACCCCAAAGCTCAGGGGAGATATCGTTGCCACGCCATCCCTGCACCTGGTGATGAGTCCGATGGCTATGGAAGGCGGCTGCATCATTCGTTGGCGGAAGCTTCTCTGGAGACACGTATTGTGTAGAAGTAGCTAGAACAGAGCTTCTGAGAGGGCTGGATCCAAATTCTTCTTCATTGTAGTCTGTTTCGATGGCACCATGTACAGATTATCACTCTTATCTTTGGTGCATGGTCAGGTATATTCACAGATCTCTTCATAGAGCAAGTTCTGATGGCAGGCATTAAGTCAACTGGGGGTCTAACGCACGGCCGTGGCTTCAATGAGAGTACTCGTCTTCTCTTCCTGCTCTCCAGGCCCGTATGTACTGATGTCAGCCAGTCCATTTTCGAGATAGCGGGGTTCTCTTCCAATGCGCATCGTGATGGGCATTGTAACCTGGCAGCACCACGCATCCGACGTGACATGTCCGATATACAGAAGCTGCTTCAGGTGTTTGTTGAGCCGGGACCATTCAACACAACCTCAGAAAAGCTTGTAAGTCTCTCAGCAGGGTTGATGGTAGAGGCGTCAGTAAACGTGGTCGATGCTCAAAGTGTCGGAGAGAAGATCATAACTTCCATGGTCGGTTATTCTGTGGCAGAGTACGAGTTCTCCCAGAAGAATCAAGTGAAGACTCTAGCCTCAGTTATCCATGTCAAAACTGCGTCCGGGGAACAAATCCCCAGCGTCTATATCAGCGTCTTCTTGTTACGGGTATCGTATTGTGCTCTTTCCCCCATCTCTCTTCGACAATCACATGCGCATGCGGACTGGGAACAAAGCGGGGCTCATATACCATCTCCTGGAGCTTGTCCCTGCATGCATCGTTTTAGCCACACTTGACAAGGGCTTGCATTTTATTGTTCATGGGGGAGGATTGCTCCACAAGTTCTCATGGCCCAAGCACTCCACTTATGCCGAGATCTGCGCTATGTATATCCGGCGTGTACGCAGCAGCTATAACCGTGCGTTGGTTATGTTTGATGGATATCACGGCTCCAGCACTAAGGACGAAGCCCATTGTTGTAGGACAGGGACCGACGTTGGTGCTTCAGTCTCAGTTTCCGCAGAAATGCGTTTAACCATGAACACAAAAACTTGCTTTGCCAACACATCAAACAAGCAGGCCCTCATCAACCTCCTTGCAGAGCATATGATCAAAGCAGACATCACAGTTCAGCACGTAGAAGGGGATGCATACTACAAAATCTGTATGTTGGCATGCCTTTCTGCGAAGAAAACGCCAACAGCTGTTGTCGCAAAAAATTCAGACGAATTTCAACTCATGATACATCATGCTGATGCCACAGATAAGAGTGATAACCTGTACATGTTGACATCGAAACAGACGGTATGCATCACTACAATGAAGAAGAATCTCGCTCCAGCCCTCTCAGAAGCTCTGCTCTTTCTGCACGCTCTCAGTGGGTGTGATACCACGTCAAAGCCATATGGAATTGGCAAAGTGACCGTTCTTACGAAGTATGCAGCACAGAAAAAGTCCACCTCCGTCTTCATGTATCCATCTTCCTCGAAAGAGGACATCGAAAAGGCAGGAGGGGATGCTCTGCTGGTGATGTACGAGTGCACCAAATCACTAAGCCTCAACTCCGCACGGATGGCGAAGTTCCAGCTGAAGGTAGCTACTTCTACACAATACGTGCCACCAGAGAAGCTTCCGCAAGCGAATGATGCAGCCGCCTTCCATAGCCATCGAACTCATCACTAGGTGCAGGGATGGCGTGGCAACGATATCTCCCTGAGCTTTGGGGTTGGGTAGCATCTTCTGGTGGTCTCGAGCCTTTCAGAATGTCTCAGCCTGCGGCACCATAGCGACTCCTCAAGATAATTTGATGCAATTGCGGTGGTCATTGCGATAAGAAAACGTGCACCTGCCTAAAAATGGACTGCGGTGCATACCAGCATGTGGTATGGCATCACCTGCATGAATGTGACACAAGTGGAGAGGATGATGATGACCGGAATGTTGATCAGGATCATACAGGATTGTAAATAGACAATATGCATATATGTGGTTTAGATGATTAGGCATGGTAAACTTGGTTGCAATGACACCTAAATATGTGTTTGTAACTTCATTTCGTTGCAAAGTCATGCCACTTTGGTCCGAATCCAGCTTATTTCCATATTATTTTTGTCAAATTTTGCATTGACCTTGACCTTATCGTATGACGACCTCCAAAGTGTCACCAAACGAATGGACATCCTAACGTTAGTTGGAAATGACACATCAAATGTGTTTTTATGTTGCTTAGTTCAAAAATTAGATCCATTTGAATATTAGACCCTGTATAATGTCGGCCATCTTGGATTTGAGCCGAAAAAGAGGTTTCGCCATGGGTGGATTCGGGTGGGTTCTTTTGGTGGTGAGACATACCACCAACGAACCCATTTCAGGTGAGAAAGCTTTGTTAACATTTGTGTCCAACCTATATCGTTCGTTGCAGAGACTATATGTGTAAAACGCTAGACTGGTTATCACTATAGCAAAGAAGGGGTTTTAATAAATGTGTTCTTAAGTACAAGTGTGTAAATGGTCTAGCACCAAAATATTTGTGTGATATGTTTACATAAAATAGTCATTCTTACAATACCAGAAATGCCTCTCAGCTGAAACCACCCAAAACCAGAACTGCCTACTATCAACGCAGTTTCACTGTATCCGGTTTGAAATTATGGAATAAACTACCAATTGAAATACAAAACAGCCATTCTGGTCCAACCTTCAAAAAGACCCTACGCTAATAGGTGATTGCTACACCACCATTTTAAATGTACTTTGTTTTTATATGTTTCTTGTATGTTATGTCTACTTTATCTTTTTTTATTTCATGCATTCTATCTATTATTATTATTATTTATTTGTTTATTTATTGTAATATCTTTTAACTTGTATTCTTTGTACATATATCAACATTTGTTGTATGATTGATGTAAACGGATATCACCGAGTGGAAATAAAATTGTCAGTTAGTTAGTCATTACCTACATATGACAATCTAGAACATTTTTTGTAGAGTTATGACGATGATATCACGTTGTAAAATGTATGTTTGGGTCATTTTGGAAGTTCAATGTCTGCACTCATTGGGGAATATACGTACTACTAATTAAGCATTGGACTTGACGTCCCAACCCATATCTTGCGAACATCGCTTGATAGATGCGCTAATGCCGGATTTTTGGCAGGGCATAAGGAGCAGTTACCTAGGGGCCCCCGCAAAATATATATTTATAGGGCTTCCACAAAAGTATTTTGGGTCATGGCCACCATGATTTGGGGTCAAATAAATGAACGTGAGAAGGCCTTGTTGTAGTAGGTAGGGAGGGTGGAGAACTGTTATGGTAGAATGACCAATTCCAGTATTGCATTTTAAGCTGTGCCAATTCCAATTAAAAAACGTGATACCACATCCAATGTTCTATTACATTTCCAGAATAGGAATTGGCAGTTCAATTAAAATGCATCTGATCCAAAAACATTGGTTAGATAGCTCACCTCACGAATGATCTTGTTTCCAGTGTCGAGTATCAGCAACTACACGTTACGTAATGGCACGTGTAAGCGCTACACAATGACTGCCGTGAGTGTTCCTATCCAAAAATGCGCCGAGTTATGCGACGCGAACGCACAGTGCTCGGCCTTCGTGTTCGACATCCATGTTTGGTGCCTCCTGAAACGGCGTCAATGTCGGGATGTTCTCCCGAGCGAATCGCAGAGACTCTATGTTAAGAAGACATACAAAAGTTGGTATATTTGCGTACTTAGAGGTGGTCTCACTAGTTAGCAAAGTACTCCAAACATATCACATTACAAGTGGATGGTGGTTTGATCGTTATGTATCGGGGTATTACGTAAAGTGGCACCACCTACTGAATGGATCGTACACTATCTTAGTATTAATGCACGTTGACGCTAATGACGTGACTTGCCACACCGACGACAGACAGTGCAAAAAGTTGTTTACATTTTATGTTAGTATATGGACTACCAACGTATGATTTGGACCACCAAATTTACAAAGTTGAAGGTTCCTTCATCTACCAACCGTTAAACGCAGGTGTAGAGCATCGCTTTAACAACCCTTGACACAAGGCGATTTAGAGAAGAGCAAATATTAGTTTCTTTTTCAGATATTGAATAGATATGCAAATCATGATATACGCATTTTTTCATTTAACAAGGAAAGAAGCGTACAAAGCAAGCTTAGTGAAGGAATAGTATAGATTAGACACATTAGAACATATTAATTCATTATCACAAATGACTTTAAATGAAATTAATGAAACCATTTGTTGATTGTATAAATGCTAGCGAATACGTTTTAAAACAAAATCGACAAGAATTACATAGTGAATAATTTAGACATAAAGCAGTTGGCTTTACGATGAGCCGACATGTTCTTGCTCACGTGCCATCTGTTTTTGCTGTCGGTGGCACTGTAGTTGAATCTGATTGAATCCCATTTTTTTAACAAGGTCACCTAAATATATCGACATGTCTAGTCTTACAGACAGTCTCACTGACCAATATGTTCTTATTGTCCAAGACTTATGGTTGAACCTGGAACAAAGGAATCAATATTTCCTATATATACTCCCATGTTAAATACAACTGGTACCTAAAACCGTGGCATGTACACAGATAGCCAAGACCCTACGGCAAATCTAGACATGCTGTGACAAGCGCCATTCATGTTTGGATCATCAAGGCCCTCGTGATCAAACTTCCGTGTTAGATAGTCACAGACTATCTGACATGAATTGCCTACCGGTGATACGACTACTTGTAACATGACTATTGGAGACATGAACTCTGATGCGTTACTACTAGAGACATGACTACAAATGAAACGACTATTGGTCACAGGATTACTGGTGATATGACTAATGTTTTTTATTATTGGTGATATGACTACTGGATACATTATTACTGGTGAACTGACTATTTGTGAAATGACTACTGGACACACGCCTACAGGTGACGTGACTACTGGAGACTTGAATACTGGTTAAAGTACAACTTGTAACAATTACACTCGTGTCGTGATTAGTGACTACTGTCGATATGACTTCTAGTAACATAGTTATTGGGTACATAACTACTGGTGAAATTAATATTGGTAACTACATATTACGTGACTACTTGCAACATGACTACTGGACACATGACTACTGGTAACCAACATTTAAAATATCCAAGTAATAAGAGTATTGGAAGTTTGATCAATCTATCATTGTTTTTGATGGATGGCACAATCCATCCACTAACTACGCACACATATAAGAGACGAATGGGAGGAAAAGCTGATGCGGACGTTGCGTTCACGAATCAGATGAGGATTAGGGAAATTAGAATGTCTTCCTTGCAAACCAAAACGACAAGCACAACTTCATCAGTTTATTGAAGGAATACTTGTAGCACAGAATGTCAAACAAAACCTGTCCAGGGTGATACAGATCAGGTGATTTTGCAGACTGCAGTGAAGTCCGCAACGATCGTTAACACTGCTCTGGTGGGAATGACTCATATCTGGTTGTCCTCTTCTGCGTTCATGCTGGCCCAAATGCCCACAACTTGTTCATCCATATAGTGAGGCAATGTCAACCACAAAGAAGGGCTGTTTGTTAAACATAGATATTGTAACGAACCAGTTAGGCAAATATATGTGTAACAATATACTTTTCACCTATGCTATATTAGGATGTAACACCACTTCCCGGCTACGCGGCCTTAGAAAAGGAGCAACTCTGAAGAAAATTGGCTCCAGCCAGCATCAGAGACAAGCTGAACAGATTGGGATGCATGATGCTTCAACAGAACATGTTGTAGCAGAAGGTGAGATGCTGCTTGTGTGCCTTTACAGCGTAAACTGGAAGACATTGTGGATTGTTTGAGGTGCCGATGGTTTTGTGAGAAGGTGGCAGTCAAGGGTTCGCACATTCACCCAAATCCGACATTTTCAGCAGCACGCTATCATAGCATGCGGGTGTACCAGCAAGTGCAGGAGTGGATGTGTATAAGCCACTTGAGACTAGTAGGTTGGGGATGGAAGACGAGCAACGGTTATGTTCTTCCCGTCATGACAGACCTGTCTGTCTCCAACACCTGATGGACATAATCCGATGTAACTGATCCACATACTGCACTTTGGAAAGGTGCACATGTCGCATGAAAAACCTTTTGAGTGTTCCCTGCACGTAGTCAATGTCGTGGCAGAGGGTGCTCAAAGTAAATCTAGAGTTACGTCGGCGATGACATGAGGAGTTGGACGATAAGTAGTCATACGTTTGTCGAAGGAGAGAAAAAACTAAAACTACTCTTGCTAGGGTGTTTTATGTCTTATATGTTTTAGTTTTAAAGTTCAATGATATCATGACATTCAGACGCCGTGTTCTAGTTTCAAAAATGACATTTAGTCGGTATTGCTGTGTATGTACTATTAATCAGTACGTAATACATCGATTTTATATTAATAAAGGTTTTGTGTGGAGCGCAGTGGCATTGGGCTCTTAATCGAGAGAGCTCGATTTCGAAACCTGTTCTGCCGTATCGGCAAGCTCGTTCACTCTACGTTGCTCCAGTTCAACTCAGATATATGACTGAGTATATGGCTATATACAATGACGGATAGTTGTGTACGAATAGTTTTCGTGCATTAACTGCAGCGTGGGTGAATGCTTCTCAGAGAAGTCTCGATGGTATTCGATTGAACAGGTTTGCCAGGGAGTAAAGGAAAACGCGTTTTGAGCAGTCCAAATGACTGGGTTCTGCGCTATAGGAACATAACGTTTGGGCTCTACAGATTCATGTATGCATGTGTTGACCTTGCATCACGGAAGTATTATAATTACTATGCGTTATGCTAAAATGCATTTGCGTTATGTTACGCATACGGTCAATGCTCATGACAATGTCATACTTACATGGTAATACAGATTATAATCATGTTATATGGGAGAGAATATGGCAATTGTTCATCAATTAAGCTTATTAGCTAGATTCGTGAATTTATATGTTGGCCTTATATCAATGTGTCATTTTAAATAAATATTATACACCATTTTTCCTTGCGCTGTGTTAGATGTACGATAGATGCTCATGCGAGTAACATACTGAGCTGAGCATAAACATGTTACACGAGACGAATGGGACAGGTAATTGCAGCTAGCCGTGAATGTTTATATACCGATAAGCATTTTCATTGAAAAACTAAGACAATATTAAAATAGTGTAATGTCTATGTATGTTGTTTTGTTCTCTGAATATAATATGTGCGTATTTATGACCGCGCATGTGGATTATTTGAGGTTTACAGAAACATTGTCTTTTTCAATCTTTGTTCAGAAAGTAAAATCGTTAATCGCACAGGTAAAAGCTACAGAGGGGGCCCCAACATTTGCGTAATTTTGACAATGTTCCCCAACTTTTACAGGGGTAGACTTTTGATATGGTATCTAGGATATAATTATGTCTGTTGTCAAAACTGAAAAATTGCTTCAGTTGCAATTTGTTCAAATATGACCCTAGTTTGGCCATAAAAGTCCTGCACTATTAAATTTATGATTTGTGTTATATCTTATTGCATATATGTTTTTGTTAAAATAAATTAATCTCTCTCTCTCTCTGTCTATAAATCTGTCTGTCTGCCTGTCTGTCTGTCTGTTTGTCTCTTTCTCTCCCTCCCTCCATCCATCCCATGCTCCCTCCACCCTCCCTCCCCCTTCCTTCCTCTACCTACCCCCTCTCTCGTCTCTCTTTCCATCTCTCTCCCTCCCTCCCTCCCCCTCCTCCCCTTCCTCCCTCCCTCCCTCGCTCCCTCCATCCCTCCCTCTCCCTCCCCCTCTCTGTCATCTCTTTCTTCTACCCACACTCTCCCCCTCTCTCTCTCCCTCTCTGTCTCTGTCTCTCTCACTTTCTCTCTCCGCTCTAACTTGGTACCGCTGTAATAGAAGACCACTGCGTTCCAGGTCAACACGCTGATGTCTTGTCGAAGTACAGACGACGTCCAGGTGACTGCAGCGGTGGCGACATTAGCGGGTTTGATGGTGTCGTTAATGCCAGCGCATGCGCAGAGAAGTGTAACAAACTCGTCGAATGCGTCGGCTTCGTATACGTGACGTCAGCAAAAAGGAGTTGCTATCTGAAGTTTGTATCGTGCGTTGAAACGTCTCCTAAGAACGGGGCCGTGGTGTATGACGTCATCGGTATGTGCGTTGTATTCGTATGTACAAACTATGATAGATTAATTTTTTTATCGTAAAATCAGGTCATATCATATCATATATATGTTCTGTCATATCCACGACGGCTAGCGGCCCATGGAAATATATATTTTTTAGACTGAATATTCCAGAAACCCAGTTGGCAGAAAACAATTTGACTAATGATGGCTATGGCATAAATTTCATTGCTACTTCATTGGTCGAATGAGTTTTGCAAGCCAGGAGTAATCGTGAAAGACCTATACGTTTGAATGTTTAACAGGTGTTAGTACATAACTTATCATAAAGGAGAACAGTCTTCAACAGCACCCAACCCCGTCAAGAGGGTGTGCAATTAGAGGTTAACCCCACAGACTGGATCCGCCCCTGGATTTACCTACAGCCCACGAAAGTGCCGGGTGCCTAGGGCCCACGAATGTCTTAATCAGCCACTGGGAAATAGTAATGACTAGCGTAAATAAGATCGCGCCGTTTTTGCCTGTTGATGTGCTTCTGATTGTGACGTAGTATGACATAATGTAACATCCGCTAGCTATTATAATTATTAGCTAGTAGCGTCATTTCCGATGAAGTCATCACGCCATTGTCGTGCATAATACATAATTCAAAACGGCGGCATTGTTTACCGGAGCAAATGTGATGGACACTGACAAATCGTGACTCTACTCTAAATTCTACTTACCTGCATTTACTCCGACTTTGTCTTAATTGCATAGGCTCTACATAGTGGTTTATACATTTGTTATCACATATGTTTACGATGGTATTCGATTGAACAGGTTTGCCAGGGAGTAAAGGAAAAAGCGTTTTGAGCAGTCCAAAGGACTGGGTTCTGCGCTAAAGGAACATACCGTTTGGGCTCTACAGATTCATTTATGCATGTGTTGACCTTGCATCACGGAAGTATTATAATTACTATGCGTTATGCTAAAATGCATTTGCGTTATGTTACGCATACGGTCAATGCTCATGACAATGTCATACTTACATGGTAATACAGATTATAATCATGTTATATGGGAGAGAATATGGCAATTGTTCATCAATTAAGCTTATTAGCTAGATTCGTGAATTTATATGTTGGCCTTATATCAATGTGTCATTTTAAATAAATATTATACACCATTTTTGCTTGCGCTGTGTTAGATGTACGATAGATGCTCATGCGAGTAACATACTAAGCTGAGCATAAACATGTTACACGAGACGAATGGGACAGGTAATTGCAGCTAGCCGTGAATGTTTAAATACCGATAAGCATTTTCATTGAAAAACTAAGACAATATTAAAATAGTGTAATGTCTATGTATGTTGTTTTGTTCTCTGAATATAATATGTGCGTATTTATGACCACGCATGTGGATTATTTGAGGTTTACAGAAGCATTGTCTTGTTCAATCTTTGTTCAGAAAGTAAAATCGTTAATCGCACAGGTAAAAGCTACAGAGGGGGCCCCAACATTTGCGTAATTTTGACAATGTTCCCCAACTTTTACAGGGGTAGACTTTTGATATGGTATCTAGGATGTAATTATGTCTGTTGTCAAAACTGAAAAATTGCTTCAGTTGCAATTTGTTCAAATATGACCCTAGTTTGGCCATAAAAGTCCTGCACTATTAAATTTATGATTTGTGTTATATCTTATTGCATATATGTTTTGTGTAAATAAATTAATCTCTCTCTCTCTCCCTGTCTATCTATCTGTCTGTCAGCCTGTCTGTCTGTCTCTTTGTCTCTTTCTCTCCCTCCCTCCATTCATCACATGCTCCCTCCACCCTCCCTCCCCCTTCCTTCCTCTACCTACCCTTCTCTCGTCTCTCTTTCCATCTCTCTCCCTCCCTCCCTCCCTCCTCCTCCCCTTCCTCCCTCCCTCCCTCGCTCCCTCCATCCCTCCCCCTCCCTCCCCCGCTCTGTCATCTCTTTCTTCTCCCCACACTCTCCCCCTCTCTCTCTCCCTCTCTGTCTCTGTCTCTCTCACTTTCTCTCTCCGCTCTAACTTGGTACCTCTGTAATAGAAGACCACTGCGTTCCAGGTCAACACGCTGGTGTCTTGTCGAAGTACAGACGACGTCCAGGTGACTGCAGCGGTGGCGACATTAGCGGGTTTGATGGTGTCGTTAATGCCAGCGCATGCGCAGAGAAGTGTAACAAACTCGTCGAATGCGTCGGCTTCGTATACGTGACGTCAGCAAAAAGGAGTTGCTATCTGAAGTTTGTATCGTGCGTTGAAACGTCTCCTAAGAACGGGGCCGTGGTGTATGACGTCATCGGTATGTGCGTTGTATTCGTATGTACAAACTATGATAGATTAATTTTTTTTTATCGTAAAATCAGGTCATATCATATCATATATATGTTCTGTCATATCCACGACGGCTAGGGGCCCATGGAAATATATATTTTTTAGACTGAATATTCCAGAAACCCAGTTGGCAGAAAACAATTTGACTAATGATGGCTATGGCATAAATGTCATTGCTACTTCATTGGTCGAATGAGTTTTGCAAGCCAGGAGTAATCGTGAAAGACCTATACGTTTGAATGTTTAACAGGTGTTAGTACATAACTTATCATAAAGGAGAACAGTCTTCAACAGCACCCAACCCCGTCAAGAGGGTGTGCAATTAGAGGTTAACCCCACAGACTGGATCCGCCCCTGGATTTACCTACAGCCCACGAAAGTGCCGGGTGCCTAGGGCCCACGAATGTCTTAATCAGCCACTGGGAAATAGTAATGACTAGCGTAAATAAGATCGCGCCGTTTTTGCCTGTTGATGTGCTTCTGATTGTGACGTAGTATGACATAACGTAACATCCGCTAGCTATTATAATTATTAGCTAGTAGCGTCATTTCCGATGAAGTCATCACGCCATTGTCGTGCATAATACATAATTCAAAACGGCGGCATTGTTTACCGGAGCAAATGTGATGGACACTGGCAAATCGTGACTCTACTCTAAATTCTACTTACCTGCATTTACTCCGACTTTGTCTTAATTGCATAGGCTCTACATAGTGGTTTATACATTTGTTATCACATATGTTTACTATGTAACCATTACTATTTTACATCAGCACTCAACATAACTGCGAGCCCGCGTGCCCGAAGCCCGTGAACCTTCAGTCCGGCCAGCAGCTGCCACAAGTCACAGGCCCGGTTAGCAGGCGCGATTTTTGGATATATCTGCCTATCGCGTCATCATTTTGTTAGCGAAGAACAGACGGGTACTACGAGAGAAGAACAGACGGGTACTACGAGAAAAGAACAGACGGGTACCACGAGAAAAGAACAGACGGGTACTACGAGAAAAGAACAGACGGGTACTCGAGAGAAGAACAGACGGGTACCACGAGACAAGAACAGACGGGTACTCGAGAGAAGAACAGACGGGTACTACGAGAAAAGAACAGACGGGTACTACGAGAGAGGCACTGCAACGACGTGTTCCGGAATCATGGGTTGAAGATTACTGTGAAAAAAAGTTGCGCGGTTGGTCATCAAAAAGAGGGGTCGAACATCATTTTGGGGTGAAAGATATCAAGCATGCAGGTGCCTTTGCGTACATTGGTAGAATGGTGGATTGATTATCAATGATGTGCGTATGTAGGCAGACATGTAGACAAGACGAAGGATGTAGACAATACGGTGCACTGGGGAAGGCAGAGGTGTCACGGCAGACAGGAATATATCAAACAAGTTTAATTATATTATTAGACTCTGATGTACTGTCAACACAGATCTACGGATGATTGCTGAATCGATGGTACT
Source organism: Paraescarpia echinospica (assembly GCA_020002185.1). Taxonomy (NCBI): domain Eukaryota; kingdom Metazoa; phylum Annelida; class Polychaeta; order Sabellida; family Siboglinidae; genus Paraescarpia; species Paraescarpia echinospica. The sequence continues at coordinate 24,780,022 of CM034532.1, forward strand.
TCGTCCCACTTATTGTCTTCGTCATTGGGGGCACCAGACGACATAAATAAGCAATTCCAAGAACATGTGATTAGGCCGTTAGCCCTCATTCGCCTGCGCTATTACCTATAACCCTACGTTTACTATTTGGATATTTCGTTATAATGTTAACGTTTCTTTGCGTATGACTTAATAAACGCAGTTTGGCGCGCTGTATACCTTCAACCTTGTTATTCAACCTTGTTATACTAGAATAAATTAAAATAAATATAGATTGCCGGGTCTTCAAAGCTTTCGTCGGGCCCGCGACATTTTCAGGTTACAGTCCCCATTGCCCCTTGACAATATGGGCCTTATGCGGACGCCGTTTGACTAATTACCTCGATTATCTTCACTACCTATTAAAGGTACAACGTAAAATCGGAACGGTTTTATGTAGAAAAATCGTGTCATATATAGTATTTCACGTAAGCTATATCCTGGGTTACAATATGCCTACAAATATATTAAGATGTTATCAAATTTAGGAACCTCTGCGTCTTAGTGTATTAGTCGAGAGAGTCCTGATTAGGATCCTCATGCTGTTGTCTAGAACTTGGGCGAGTTCACTCACTCTTACATAGAGAGTGGTGGATATGTATGTACAATTAGTCTTAGCGCGGCAATTGCAGCGTATCTGATTGCTTCCAAGATAAATCGAGATGCTGTTGGCCTGAATACATCTGTCAAGGACGGAGTGACGTGTAAAAACACTGTGAACAATCCTAACGACTGGACACCGCGCTGTATAAGAACTTACTTGTTTAAGACACGAACATGACACCTCTTAATGTTGACAATTAATTTAATTTATTTACCCCTCAAATGTGGTGTATTGCTGCAGCACATATTCGCGCCACAACTAAAGTATGATGGTATTAGAATAGTTTGTTTATGACTGAAACAAATGTGTGAGAAAGCAATACTGATAGGTTTTTGATAATGTTTGTGATATTAAAAATAATGCAGATAATTGTAGTTGGTGTAATAGTTGGAAATGCATAGAACAAATCACTAACAATTGTGTAATAACTGCAGAAATAGAATCAATTAGAGCATTTGCCAGTAATCAATTACAACTACAATTACGTAATTGGACCCATCCCAGAACGCGACTGTGGTGGAGAGTATCTAATTTAACAAGTGTAATTCTTATAAATTATACTTGTTCCTCGTTACAATTGTCTTCTCACTGTCTGATGCATTTTGCAGATGACGAGATGCCACCGATGCAAGCTTTGAAGACGGATGTTCCAACCAGACATGTAACAATAAGACCATGATGTAATAACAACCGGTAACGCAATAACCAAGAATGTAATGACTAGCCAATGAGATATGCAACACTGTCGATCCAATAGTACATCACAATTATCGTTTATAGAAGTACTTTGCAAGGGTTATTTATCAGATGTAAACAAATCAAAATTAAAGCAAAACAAAATTAACATTACTTGGTATGCAACCGTCGACAAAACAAGGGGAAATTCTAATTCTAACTTTCTCTAATCTTGCTTGGTTAACTTCGATCACTATTCTCGAATGCAACGATTTGTATTGCATTATCTGTTATTATTACGTTATCGTTTGTGCAGATAGACACACAGAAGTTCTTTATTAAGACGCATATACATATCACTCAATACGTGACTATGTAAAAGCGTAAATATAGTAATCACATGGTATACAAATTATCACGTGTGGGCCAGGCGCACTCAGACTAAGGCAAACATGCTGCCCTCATGGGAACCACCAGTTATATTGATAACAACTCCTGGTATATAACAAATTGTAGCATACATCGGTTAACAGAGTAAGTCAAACAAAGCTTAGATCATGACATTATACATGATTTTGTACGATTGGCTAAGTCAGCACATAATGATGTTTAACATACAATGCAAACCCGTGTAAGCTGTGAATATAGATTTTACTTGTTATTAAATCAGGTGCATTATTGGTAGTATGCGGCAAGGTGTATATGAGACTTTGTTTCGCAAATTCGTGTTGTACCCTGATTGTATGTATATTGCATTGTCCACGTGTGTTGAAATTGTGAACGTTGTTGTTCTAATGAAGCGGCAAATTTTGATGGTAAACAGGAAGTTTGTTATGCACGAAATTATAATACAATTTTAGTTCTTGTTATTTTAATATGTGTTCTATTTTTAATAGTTTAAGACTTTTTAAACAGTGGTTCAGTGTGAGCATTATATTTGCTTACATTAATAATTCGGACATGTTTCTTTGGAAGTTTCTGAATTCTGTCACATTTGTAAATCCAAGCGGTAATACCGTAATTTAAATGTGGCAATATTAATGTGTTGTACAATACGACCTTTATATTAAGAGTTAGTAACAATTTTATTGTCCATTAAATGCTATTCCATTTATCAATAGTAGTGGTATCTCTGGTTAGTAATGGGTAAGTCACGCTTTTTCTTCTAGCAATTTTGCAGCGAATGTACTTAGTTTTGCTTAGGTTAAGAGATAAATTAAATTTTAGCCATTCACTGATTTTGCTTAGTTCTGTGCTTATAGCAAATTCTACGTTTCCAATTTGTTTCACACGTTGAAAATGAGTCAATAGACTTGACAGGGTCGTATCATCGGCATACATTATGAAATTAAACATTTGGCTGGCCTTGACAAAGTAATTAATGTATAAGTCCATGTGTGTCATTATCAGTTTGTTTAAGATATAGTTTCTTCGTTAATACGTTCAAAAGTGAGTGAATTGCTATACTGCTCATTCAGATATTATCTGCAATTTCTATTTATTGGATTACTGATCTGTTTCGCCAAATTTGGGCCAATATTGGTCAAACATGGATTAAATGTGTTTGCAATAACCGTCTTGTTTGTTATAATTTCGTCGTTATATATAAAGGATTTAGGGAAGTTTTCTTTTCGCATGTTCTAGACAGAATGTCGTTTATAGGTTCCCATGTTTTAATGTGATTTTTTTATTTGTTAAAACAAGATTCACAATACAGTTGTTTGGCTGTTCGTAAGTAGATAAGTAGGTTGAATGGGTCAGACGCTGGTGCAAGACCAAGAGCAATGTCAAAGGCCAAAGATCAAGGTCAAATGTTATTATCAAGGTCAAGGTAAATTGGCACCCCTTGGCGAATAGGTGGTGAACTATATAACTAGGTCAACAAGCCACCCTGGCGGATAAGCAGTGAAACAGTACTGCTTAAATACTATAAAATAGGTCCAAAACGTCAACAAATGCGAAATTGTGTTTTTTCATGGCATATAGTTGGTGGACGATTTTTTAGTTGTCATATAACGCCCATGGCGTGTACATTTACAACTAAAAAATACGTAAAATAAAAGGTTGTTCGGAATCTGTTTTATAAATCCAGTATCACTTAGGCTAATGAGATAATGACGTAGGCGCTGACGTGTTCCTGATTGGTCAATCGTACCGTTATCACGTGATTTTTCATATTCCTATATAAACGATGCGCTCTACAAGCAGGGTCGTCATTCTTATCACGACGACACCATGACTAACATAATGTTGAATATACCCTACTACCGGTCTTTTGCCGCCCTCTAGCGAATACACAGAGTACTACGCTATACAGTAACGCCCCTAGGTAGAAAAGAAATTGCATAATTTCAATACCACGGGAGTACTATGGCTGATAACGCTGAAAACACCCAACTACTACTACACTCCAGTGACAGTGAAGAAGATGCTCCGTCTGTCAACCGACCAGTCGCACCGTCAAGCCTCTACGCAACGGAACTGAAATCCCAACCTGAAGCTGTGGTCGCTGTGAAACCGAAACGCATTGAATTTTCTGGGGCCGACTCTCCCTTGTCAAACTTTTACCTATGCTGGGTCGAAGCATTCGGTCGGGTATTTAATTCGGTCGATCACGCCTATCAAAGCAGGAAGGCAGTGTACCGCGGCGACGTCGAATGCGCAGAGCGTATCAAAGCAGCAAAACATGCGCACTTGGCAAAACGGAAAAGCAAGCAGATTGGGGAGATGAGATCTGGTTGGAACGATGTCCGTGTTAACCGGATGCGGCTTTGCTGCTCGCAAAGTTGAAGGCATCAAAGGATTTGAGAGCCGTATTGCTGACAACCGGAAATGCTGAACTGGTGGAGTTTGTACCATGGAAAGAAGGCTTTTGGGGACTTGGACGTGGCGTCATAAAAACGGTCGAAATACTCTCGGGAAACGTTTTTGCGATCCGCGTGACAATTACTTGTAGACACCGCGACTCCTGAAACAATTGCGCAATAACGGCCTTGTTTACAGTTTTTATTTTAAAGTACAAGCAAGCGTCATTATTCTCATGAATATTATTGAGAATAGTCATGATTTCACTGGTTTGTCCATGTGATATCACAAAACATTGTGTATTTTTGATTGGCTTTCTGGTACCATGACCACGTGATAGTCAGAAATGGCATATAAGACCGTGGCGGCGAACAGGTCGTCCTTCTTAACACGATACCGTTGTTACTAACCACATCCTGAAAACACCCAACTATTCCACTTCTGCGGCCTTCAGCGACAGCGATGTAGATGAACCGTGTTGCCGACCGTTCGCGGAATCTTTCAGCCGACCACCATCACCGTCTGTCAGCCAACCATTCGCGGCATCTGTCAGCCGACCACCGTCACCGTCTGTCAGCCGACCATTCGCGGCATCTGTCAGCCGATCACCGTCACCGTCTGTCAGCCGACCACCATCACCGTCTGTCAGCAGACCATTCGCGGCATCTGTCAGCCGACCACCGTCAACGTATGTCAGCCGACCACCATCACCGTCTGTCAGCAGATCACTCACACCGTCTACTCACAAAGTTACTCGTTATTGACAAAATACGACAAAATCACTCGTTCTACGTCGGTTGTCATGTTTGCAAGAAGCGTATGATTGTCGACGATCGTGGTCATTTGCAGTGCGAACGACACGGTTACGTGGCCTCTGAAACACATGTCATTGTTCGAATGTGCTTAGTTGAGACAGCGATGGGTCAATGTATATGGTTGACTTTATTCGACCAGTGTATGGCCACTCTCCTAAAAGTGCATGTCAATACGTTTGCTGTTATGGACGAAACGATGCAGACTTACAAACTGAACTCTTGTGTCCCTCACCATAAAGAAAACTCGACGAGGTGCCTACACACACTACAATGTCACACATCTAGAAGTGGTACACTATAATCTTACCCTGTTTTAGCCTCTCTCCGCTAAGGATGTCACAACTTCCTATGTGGCGTCCATGCTGAAAAATGAGTTTGCACGTTTCATAGCATAAATCATTAGACAATGTGTAAAAACCGATTGCGAAGCATTTGAGATGACTTCAGTCAACTCCATCACCTTTGTCTTTTACCCGATGACATTTTAATTAATATATACTTGTTATAAAGCGATTCGATGCAACGTTGGTTCTTAGAAATTGGTTGAGTGCCATAGTGCTTGCGTGGTTAAAGATACCCCATCCAGACTCTGATTATTGGAATGTTGCCACGAATGGTTGCGTGTCCATTGACAGTCGACGGAGAGGCAGAACTCTGTGATGCAACATGTCTTAACGGTCCTTGTAGGAAAACTGTAGAAGGCGTTGTGGTCAATTGTAGAAGGCGTTGTACCGACCGTAGTAGTAATAATAAAAGATTAAGTTACATATCTTATACACGAATAAAATGTGCAAACTTTAGCTTGTGTCATTTTTTCTTAGTATAAATATCATGCACTCGTTCATCATTTCTGTAGAGTATGGACACGATTCACTTGTAATATTACACACAGTTTCGTAAACTTACACTGACATCAGAGTTAGTACACATATTATATTGTATATGCCGTTAAGAGCATTTAGTGAAATAAACAAGTTTTGTATACAACGTTAACAGACTTTCAGTCTTTGTTCACATACCTCCAAAACAGAAATCATTGCCGCCAACTTTCATTCCTAGTTCCTTTTGAATTTATTATGGTATATAGGTTTACAGTTAGACATTGACTATAGTCCCGTAACGCCTATATTTGTAACTAAGTTCAAATGTTAATGTCCTCTAGTGCGCACGACCATAGCCAAATGTCAGTGATATTTCCCTCATAACTTATCCTTTACATTTCGAAAATTACCATAACCCCTCTAGCGGTCGAAGTTGTAACTAGCTTCACCTACTTTTATGCACATCATGCACATCCATATGAAGCGACCCATGAGTCAGTCCTAGTACCCCTTGGAGGTATGCTGACATATACCTTTGTAGCTTAATATTCCTTCCAAGTGCATATTTCATAGCGTTAGTGTGGTAGTGTTTTTGTTCATTACCAAGATAAATTTCGTATTTTAGTTAGTCAAAACGGTAACTTCTAATATTTCAACGAAGTAGAGGGGTAGTGTTTTTTTTAATTTAGAATATCACCGAAGTACCTTTCGCATTTTAGTAAGTTAATGCGATGAATTTTAACGTTTCATGGCGTTAGAGTGGTAGTGCTTTGGTAATTCAGTACATTATCGAGGTAACGTCCTAACATTGTATTGCTTCAACAAGGTAAACTTGTAAGATTTTCGTTCTTTAGTAAGTCAACGCGGTGGCTTATAACGTAGAGTGGTAGTGCTTTAGTGTTTTATTACATTACTAAGGTAACTTGCTAACATTTTATCGTTTCACCTCATTAGACTTGTATAATTTTCTTATTTTAACGCATGAGCTTCGTAAATTAGCTCGTGTGCATAAATGTTATAGTCTTACCCATCACTGATGTCATAGTTTGAACTATTGACCTACCAAGAAATGCCACCTAGTGATTTTACGTATCATTGTGGGGTTGACCAGTTCTGTACAAATTGACTTGTATCCCTTATGCATCAGTGTTATAGTATTACCTCTCATTCATGTCAGAGTTTGACCTATTGACCTACCAAGAAGCGCCACCTAGTGATTTTATGTGTCAATTTGGGGTGACCGTTTAACTATTGTCCATATTTCATCTAATTTCATTCCTAGTTCCCTTTGAATCTATTATACCATATAGGTTTACAGTTAAACATTCACTAAAATTCGGTAACGCCTATATTTGTAACTAAGTTCACGTATTTATGTCCTATAATAATTTCTCCCTCACTCTCTCTAGTTGTCGTCTTGGTAACTCACTCACTCACTCACTCACTCACTCACTCACTCACTCACTCACTCACTCACTCACTCACTCACTCACTCACTCACTCACTCACTCACTCACTCACTCACTCACTCACTCACTCACTCACTCACTCACTCCCTCACTCCCTCACTCCCCCACACCCTCACTCCCTCACTCCTTCACTCCCTCACACCATCACTCCCTCACTCCATCACTCCCTCATTCCCTCACTCCCTCACTCCCTCCCTTCCTTCCTCCCTCACCCCCCCTTCCTCCGTCTCTCACTCCCTCCCACCCTCCCTCCCTCCCTCCCCCTCCCTACCTCCCTCCGTCCCTCTCTCACTCACTCACTCACTCACTCACTCACTCACTCACTCACTCACTCACTCACTCCCTCCCTCCCTCACATTCCCTCCCTTTCTCTCTCACTCCCTCCCACCCTTACTCCCTCACTCCTTCTCTCACTCAATCACTCACTCCCGCGCTCCCTTCCTCCTTCACTCCCTCCCACCCTCTCTCACTCTCTCCCTCACTCATTCACTCAATCACAAACTCCCTCCCTCTCTCACTCCCTCCCTTCCTCTCTCAATCCTTATCTCCTTCCCTCTCCCTCTCCTATTTTAGTGCGTAACATTCATATCGTGGTTCATTTCATTGTTTACATTTGGACCATAAACACCTACATAATGGGCTAATCGACTATTCTACCGGCTGCCAACAAGCCCACACCTTCACTCTCCTTAGCACCGTTCTAGTGCTCACAGTGCAAGAGGTATTTCACACGTTGGGACAACAGGAAACGTCACATTGCCCGCAATCGCTGTGGACGATCGACAAGCACCACGTCACTGAATCCACTTAGCCCGGCGCCCACTAACACACCTTCGCCTCTCCCGTCGGCGACATGCTCGAAATTGCTGTTACTGTCTCGGGTGACCATGGACCATACAAAGAAAATGGCCCTGGTCGATGCCCGTATTTAGGAAAACTACCAACCGCAACTGCCTTTGACCAATCCTATTGCAAATGTTTTACGACGTCTCGACGACGAAATGCGAGACATCCTACAACGAGATGATTTAAACGTTAGGGAGAGGGTCATGTTGTATAATCAGTTGTTAATCCGATATAACGAGCTTTCCGACAAGCGTAGACAGGAACTGCTGCGTGTGGTCATCGAGAAAGTTCGCAGGAAAACAAAGTAGAACCACCTTTTTAGAAAATGAAATAATCGAAAATGAAATTATCGACAACGTGCCGAAAGCTATGAAGCAGAAGGCAGAGCGACTCCTCGATTAAATGAAATCTGCTATAAGGTCGAACGATCGCGGTGATATGGTACAGGAATGTGGCGGTACCCAGAAGTAACATCGTAGATCTCGTGAATGACATGCTGAGAAAGCGGAAATCGTTTGACCCGGTGGGGTGGAAAACCTTCGTTCGTGGTCTGAAGTATGTGAACACACCAATGGATTTAGTGGGTAACTCATCGTAGGTTTTACGTGCAGACGCCACCAGTCGACAATGACGACGACATGTCAAAAGAAACCACCAGTCCCATTAGTCGCGGTCGAGGTCGTCGTGGACGTCCCGCTTCGTCGCGCGCATATATTTTGGCGACAACGTTGCAAAATATGCGTTGGGAACCTTACTAATAGCCTTACACTTAACAACATATAGGCGTCCGTCAGTCTCGATAGATCATGGAGGTGCGCTTCTGTGGGATTTCTCAGTTTCTAGAACAGGGTCTACTATGGCTGAGGAGACCCACTCTAGAGTGACAGTCCCTGTTGCAGTGGCTGCACATGAAGCCTGTATCAGCCTGAGCAGAGACCTGGTTGCCATTCATCCGGGCTCTCCTCTGACCTGCGAGTCTTTCCTCTCCCATCGCAAGGCCCTTATTCAACTCCTGCCTCCACTGGCTCCGTTCCTTAGCTATTTCTTCCCACCTGTGAGTGTCGATGTCTAGCGATATCTGATCACGCTCCCAGGCGTCCTTACAACGGAGATGGGAGCATCCAGTGGGTCTGCTGCCTGAAGCCAGCTCGCCGTAGAGCAGATCCATACGCCAGCGAAGTTGCCGTAACAGAGTGAACATGCTTGGGATTTTGGCCCGCTGAAGGACGGCTGTGTTTGATACTCGGTCCTTCCACGAAATCCCAAGACTACGCATGTGGAAGGAGTTCAGGCGTTTCTCTTGACTGGAGTAGAGGGTCCATGACCCGCTGCCATACAAGAGCGTGCTCATGACGCAAGCCCTGCCAGTTTTCGTTTCAACACACTCTTTTCGGCAGTCCGGCCAGATTTGTGGAGGCTCGACCAATGCACCTGCCGATGTCAGTGTCAAGCGAGAGGTTGTCAGTGATGGCGGACCCCAGGTACACAAATTGATGGACAACTTCCAGTTTGTAGTTATTGATGGTGATCACAGGAGGCGCCACAACATCTTTTCCTATCACGTCTGTCTTTTGATGGCTGATCGTGAGGTTAAAGTCCTTGAATGCACGTGACAGACGGTCTATGAGACTCTGCAGCTGCTCCTCTGTATGAGAGGTTACGGCAGCATCATCTGCAAAAAGCATCTCACGGACGAATGCCACGCGCATTTAGGTTTTTTCCTTCAGGCGTGAGATTTTGAACAATCTTCCATCCGATCTGGTTTGCAAGTACACTCCCTCAGTTGTCGATCCTAAGGCTTGCCTCAGCAACAGCGCGATGAAGATCCCAAACAGGGTTGGGGCGAGCACACACCCCTGCTTGACGCCATTGCAAATGTCGAAGTCCTCTGAGGATGAACCTTTGTACAGTACTGTTGCTTTCGTGTCTGCATGGAATGACTCAATCATGCTGAGAAGTTTTGGCGGACAGCCGATCTTGGTCAAGATCTTGAACAGGCAGTCTCTGCAAACAAGGTCGAAGGTCTTGGTGAGGTCTGTAAAAACGATGTATAGAGGCTTCCTCTGCTCCCTGCATTTTTCTTATAGTTGCCTCAGTAAGAGGATAATGTCAATTGTGGACCTATTTGTCCTGAATCTACTCTGCGACTCTGGATATACCCTGTCGGCAATTTCCTGTAGTCTGTTCAAGATTACAAGTGCAAAGAGTTTTCCAACAATGCTCAGGAGAGAGATTCCTCTATAGGTGTTGTAGTCACTGCTGTCGCCTTTGTTCTTATACAGGCCTTCATCAGCTCTTCAATGTTGGGGTTCTCATCCAGATCCTCCATCACCGGCAGGCATTCTGTGACATCTAGAGCTGACTAAGACACGGTGTTCTCTCTGGAGTACAGATTTGAGTAGTGTTCCACCCACCTCTCCATCTGTTTGCCTTTGTTCTGGATGATCTCACCTAAAGCGGATTTCAGTGGGGCTGTTTTGCTCTGCGTTGGTCAGATGGCCTTCTTAATACCGTCGTACATGCCCTTAATTTTTGGTTAATCGAGCGAAAATTAAACAACCCACCTCTGCGGAGGTGGGTTGTTTGATTTTATTAAATTTGATGTTTTTTATCCCACATGACAAAACATCAATTTTTCGCTTGATTAACCCCAACAATTTCTTCTGTATGTAACCCTAATTAGTTATGATAACCCGTTAGATGGCGCCACCATGTAACGCAGTAACCCAGGTATCCACTAGGGATGGTACACCGGAGGTGACGTCGTACCTATTGTCCCGTAACTGTCATGGCCTCCTCTGCGGTTTCACCATTTCATGGAAGTGTGTTGATGAATAGAGCTCCGGCATCCATGGTAGATGGCGTTATTCTAACCAGTTACATTGGTATGCGTTGGGTGGCGCCAGATGTCGCCTATCTCTCATGACCGCGCACACTGTTTATATAAAAGGAAGTAGTACAATTGAGATTGATTCGTTTGAAAGAAGGCCACTTCATACACATATGCTTTCTGTTGAAAGAAGCAATACCTCATACGAGTCTCATTACCGGACCGTTGGAGGTGAACCCAAACGGGTGGAATGAAAATCTGTCACGTAGTTTTCTTAGATTATTTGGATATAGCCGATTTTCGATCATAACATTATTGGAAGTTACTTATCTTAATTGAATGTCATCCACAGTGACACGTTGACAAAAGAAATGTTGTTACTAAATTGGGGAACATTGAGGAGTGCCTTGACGACTATGTTCTTTAAAAATAAAACAAACATATTCAGCCATAGTGTTAACACAATTTTATTTTGTGTCAATTCATGCATTTCTCACAAACAATAGACAGAATATTCTCGACGTGATGCCTCTTGCATACTGTTCCTGTGGGTTGCAAATCGCACTCGAACCTGTTTTATACAAATCGATTACCCTAATTTTGATAATACGAATAGTATCTCACTGGGTGTGAAATGTAAGACTATTAGTACGGTTCCCAACGCATATTTTGCAACGTTGTCGCCAAAGTATATGCGCGCAACTTGTTTGTGCTTGTTGATCGTCCACAGCGATTGCTGGCAATGTGCCGTTTCCAGTTGTCCCGAAATGTGAAATACCTTTTGCAATGTGAGTACTGGAACGGTGCTAAGGAGGGTGAAGGAGTGGGCTTGTTGGCAGCCAGTAGAGTAGTCGATTAGCTTATTATGTAGGTGTTTATGGTTCATATGTAAACAACGAAATGAACCATGAGATGAATTTTTTACGCACTAAAATAGGAGAGAAGGAAGGAGGTAAGGAGGGAGGGAGTGAGACAGGGAGGGATGGAGTGAGAGAGGCAGGGAGGGAGGGAGTGTGTGAATGAGTGAGTGAATGAGTGAGTGAGTGAGTGTGTGAGTGAGTGAGTGAGTGGGTGGGTGGGTGGGTGGGTGGGTGAGTGAGTGAGTGAGTGAGTGAGTGAGTGAGTGAGTGAGTGAGTGAGTGAGTGAGTGAGTGAGTGAGTGAGTGAGTGAGTGAGTGAGTGAGACACGACAACCGATGTAGAACTTAGAATTTGTTGGTACTTTTTCAACAACGAGGTCTTTTACAATAGCCGGATCGGTGCATACCCGGAGTTGCAGTGTTGCGGTGTCGACGACCTCCGTTTGCGGTACGTTGTGAGTAGACGGTGCGGGTGATCGGCTGGCAGACGGTGATGGTGGTCGGCTGACAGACGTTGACGGTCGTCGGCTGACAGACGGCACAAATGATCAGCTGACAGACGGTGATGGTGGTCGTTTGACAGACGGTGACGGTGGTCGGCTGACAGATGCCGCGAATGGTCGGCTGACAGACGGAGATAGTGGTCGGCTGACACACGGTGACGGTGGTCGGCTGACAGATACCGCGAACGGTCGGCAACACGGTTCGTCTACCGTCGCTGTCGCTGAAGGCCGCAGGAGTGTAGTAGTTGGGTGTTTTCAGGACGTTGTTAGTTACAACGCTGTCGTGGTAAGAAGGACGACCTGTTCGCCGCTACGGTCTTATATACCATTTGTGACAATCACGTGATCACCAGACAGCCAATCAAATATACACAATGTTTCGTGACGTCACGTGGATAAACCAATGAAATCACGACTATTTTCAGTAATATTCACTAGAATGATGACGCACACATCCCTCGTTTGTACTTTAAAATAACAATGGTAAACAAGGCAGTTATTGCGCAATTGTTTCAGGAGTCGCGGTGTCTACAAGTAGTTTCGTGCGCTTCGCACACAAGTTTTCCGAGTGTATTTCGACCGTTTGTGTAGCCACGTCCAAGTCCCCAAAAAGCCTTCTTTCCATGGTACAAACTCCACCAGTTCAGCGTTTTCGGTTGCCAACAATACGACCGTCAAATCCTTTGATGCATTGAATTTTGTGAGCAGCAAATGGCGCATCCGGTGAACACACAAATCGTTTTAACCAGATCTCGTCTCCTCAATCTGTTTGCTTTTCCGTTTTTGCGAAATGCGCTTGTTTTGCAGCTTTGATGCGATCTGCGTATCCGGCGTCGCCGTGGTACAATGCCTTCCTCTATTGATTGGCGTGCTCAGCCGAATTAAACTTCCGACAGAATGCTTCAAGCCGGCACGTGTAGAAGTTTGACAAGTGAGAGTCGGCACCAAAAAATTTCGGTTTCACAGCGACCTTCGCTTCAGGCTGGGGTTCCGGTTGTGGTACGTAGAGGCTTGACGGTACGAATGGTCGGGTGACAGACGGAGCAACTTCGTTACAATCGCCGGAGGCGGCAGGAGTATAGCAGTTGGGTGTTTTCAGCATGATGTCAGCCATTCTACTGTACTGCAAGAGACCGGTAGTAGAGTATGTTCGATATGATGTTAGCCATGGTGAGATCATGCATCATAACAATTATCCACCCATTATGTGGCATGGAAAATACACCACTGCGCATGCATTTGATCTATTTTTTTATTGAAAAAATAAGAGGCACGAACTTAAGTAGTACTGTTTCACCCTTTTCCGCCAGGGGACGCTTGTTGACCTACTTACATAGTTCACCACCTTTTCGCCAGGAGGCGCCACTTGACATTGACCTTTGTTCTTGACCTTGTCCTTTGATATTTGACCTTGCTCTTGCTCTTGCTCCTGCATCTGAGCCATTCAACCTACTTTCCTACTTTGGTATGCTTTTTATGTAGGCTGTGGTAGGAAATCAGGTTAGTCCGACCTTTTTATGTTGCAGATGGCGATTGGTTAGATTTATTATAAACTTCTGTTGGAAGTGATTTCATTCATGAATTTGAAAATTGCATCTTGATTCTGTATATTAATTTTAATATATTTAGATGGTAGTTCTTTCTGGGGAACTGTGTTTGGAAAGATAAAGTATGGCTGATGGTGCGATAATTGTTTCGTTAGAATACCTGATGTCAGTATTATTGTTAGATCGGTTAATCTACAAAACACGTTATCTATTAGAGTTCCATTATTATTTGAAAATCTTGTAGGGAGAGTAATATGGTAATAAAAGCTATAAGATATTAATAAATAAAAAAATAAAACCTCTTTTTCGTTTATTTTAAGAAGATTCATATTGCAATCACCAGCAATAATGTTAACGCTCGTTCAATTCGCAACAAGACTGACGTATTCACGGATTACGTGACCGAGGTGAATATTGTAGCCATCACAGAGACGTGGCTAAGCACTGGAAAAAACAATAAAACTATAAAAGACCTGACGCCCTCCGGATATAAGTTTGTGCATCTTCTTCGGAAAAATAACCGCGATGGTGGTATCGGCCTTGTTTGCCGATCGAATTTCAAAGTGGTTGTTAGCCGACGTGATTATGTGAAATCTTTCGAGTTCATGGATGTTGATGTTTCATCATCGGGAAACTCCATGAAACTTGTAATAATTTACCTCCCACCTTCGTTGAAAAAGAATAAACATTCGTACGCAGTCCTAATGACCTCCCATTTTGCGATTGTTGGTGATTTCAACATCCACTGCGACGAGCCATCTGACAACAGTGTGAAACGTTTCGCCGACCTGCTTGAGTCACTCAACGTAATTCTACATGTCCAAGTTCCAACACACATCGACGGTCACCTGTGGGTGGAATGTGTCGTTGATATAGAGAAACCTCGTTCTACGGAAAACGATCGCATACCGAAAGTATAAAAACATTGACAAGGCTGCGTTTCGTAATGACATCGCATCGTCGCTTCTGGCCACAATTCCGTCTGTCATGCAAGCAACGACTGAACTTGCAGATCACTACAATATGGTTTTGACCAAACTTATCGAGAAGCACACACCACTACAGATGTGTCGTATCGCTGATCGTCCACTCGTACCTTAGTACAATGAGAAGGTGATCAAAGCCAAGCAAATTCGACGACAGCGTGAACAGAAATGGTGCATCACTTCAAATGCATCGCGAAATGTATAAGACACAGTGCGCACAGGTAAAGAGGACAATAAAAGAAGCCAAGTCTGACTACTATGCTTCTGAGATAGAACAGCACGGGAGTGACAACAGGCGACTGTATCGTCTGCTAAATGGACTGCTGCAGCGAAGAAAGTCCCAATATCTACCAGCTAACGAAAACATCCAAGATCTCTGCAAAAATCGAGACAATTCGTGTGTCTACACTCCATCCAGCGTGTCACAACTTCACTCACTTCCGATTGCCACTACATCAGACATCCGCAGTCTGCTCAACAAGTCACCAACAACATCGTACGCGCTCGATCCCCTACTAACATGGCTGCTGAAAGAAGTCAGTGACAACTTAGAACCGTTCCTGACACAACTCGTCAACTCATCTATAGCATCTGGTGTTGTTCCATGCTGCCTGGTACATGCTAAAGTCACCCCTGTGCTTAAGAAAGCAAATCTCGATCAGGACAATATGGACAGTTATAGACCAATATCAAACCTGCCTTTTGTGTCAAAGCTACTCGAAAGGTATGTTGCTCGCTGTCTGATCGACCACATGACTAATAACAATCTTCTTGAACGATACCAATCAGCCTACAAATCGCATCACTCCACGGAAACTGCGCTAGTTCTGGTACAGACTGACATCCTCGAGGCGCTAGACTGGCGGTATGGAGTCATCCTGGTTCTACTTGACATGTCGGCCGCCTTCGACACAGTTGACCATGAAATTCTGCTCAGCCGATTAGAACAACGCTTCGGAATGGCTGGTTCCGTGCTGGCATGTATGCGATCATATCTAACCGACAGGTCGCAGTCAGTAAATATACCAGGTGGCGCTTCCAGCAATACCAGCGTTGCTTGTGGCGACCCTTAAGGAGCGGTGCTGGGGCCTCTGTTGTTTTGTGCGTACACAGCACCTATCAGTGATATCATCAGAAGACATAACTTGAGCTTCCACCTCTACGCGGACGATACCCAGCTATACATCAAATTCGAGATGTCCGAAACCAACAGAATGTTGTCTCTACGCCGAATTGAGCACTGCATCAACGACGTCCGCGTGTGGATGGTTGATAATCGACTAAAGATGAATGATAACAAAACGGTCGCACTCGTGTTAGTATCACGAAACAATCACGCGAAACACAACATAACCGTGATCAAAATTGGCGACTGCAACATAACGCCAAGTCCTATTGCCAGAAACATCTGCGTTGTATTCGACTCGGAAATGTCGATGGTCAGTCATGTAAAGCACACGTGCTGCGTAGCCTCCGATCGTGCCTAACACAGAAAGCCGCAGTTCGTCATATGTACGCTCTTGTTATATCGAGAATTGACTATTCGAACTGTCTGCTATGTGACATCCCCGCTGCAAAGAGCGCAAAATAAATATATGCAAACTTACGAATATAAACAGGCAAATCAAAGTCTTGTAATAGGCGCTAAAAACCGCGCATCCTATATTCGCTGTGATGTGCTTTTGTACATAATTCCAAAATGATTTAGATGTATTATGGTCTGTCCATTTGAGCTTGTCATTAGGACCACATATCCAGCTGAAAAAGGCATAAATGTACGATACGTTGGCGAGTGAAACGCCGTGATGCAGACACGTTAGGGATAGGGAAGGGAATCGAGATCGGTATGCTTGCAGACACTCTCTGGTATCTGCTCCACGACTGTGGAATTCACTTCCAAGCGAGAGGAAGACAACCTGTTGCCTTGTGACTTTCAAAAGACTCTTGAAAACCCATCTTTTCCGGGTTGCTTACTCAACATAGGCACCACCAGTCAGTTTAGTCAGTTTATTATTTTTTTAAATATTTATTATGTTGTACATGTTATTATCAATATACCTTTAATTTAATTTTAACGATCATCTTTGGCTGTAGCTTATTGTTTTATATATTTATATATATATTGTCATTTGTTTTAATTAATTTAATATTATTAATTTTACGTAGCTTATTAATGTTCTGCATATATATATATATATATATGCAGAATATATATATATATCTTCTTCTTCTTCCCGTTATATATATCTTCTTCTTCTTCCCGTTGCTCCCTTGCGGGGTGGGGTCTACGTCACTTGGTAGCTTCTTATACTTTTCTTATCCGTTCTTCCCCCCCCCCCTCTCTCTCTCGTCCGCAATTGCCATCCATTCATGGCTGTTCACGCCAGCCCTCCCCAGGTCTCGTTTTATACTGTCGTTCCATCTCAGCCTTGGTCTTCCTCTCCTTCGTCTGCCACCCTCTTCTACTTCCCACGCTCTTTTCGCCAGTCTGTCTTCACCCATTCTATGTACATGTCCCGCCCAACTCATTCTGTTACCGGCTACTTTCCTCTTTAGATGTTTTTTTCATTCCAATCTCCTCTCTCAGTTCCTTCATCTTCCTTCTATCATCTCGTGTTACTCTACATATTCTTCTGACCCAGTTATTTTCTGCCACCTGTAGTTTCTCCTTCTGTCTCTCTGTCAGTGGCAGTGTTCTGAACCCATATATACAGGCTGGTACAACGCAGGCTTCTAACACTTTTCCTTTCAGTTGTTTCTTAAGTTTTCTGTCCCACATAATGCCTTCTACCCTCTTCCATGCTGCTGCTCCTGCTTGCACCCTCCTCTGTATTTATTTACTACTCCTTCCATCCTCACACACTGTACCGCCCAGGTATACAGATTCATTCGGAGGCCGTGTTTTCTGAAGGTGTCACCCCATTCTTGCAAAGCTTTCTGTAGTTCCTCTTTGTTATCAGCCACCACTGCTAGGTCTTTTTAAGTTCTTCCTGCACCGATGTCTTTCCACTGATCAGGTTCATCACCATAATGGAAAGCAGGGGACTCAAGGCACTTCCCTGTCTGAGTCCTACTTCCACTCCAAATTGTTCCGATGTTTCTCCTTCGACTATCACTACCGCTGTTGTCTCCTTGTACATTTCCTCCACCATTCTGGCTTCTGCTTCTCCAACCTCCATCCATCTCATGACTGCAAATGCGAGTTCTCTCGGCACGGTGTCAAATGCCGTTTCCAGATCTACAAAACCGAACGCTACATCCTTTTTAAATTCTCTCTTCTTCTCGATAATTTGTCTGATGGCAAACAATCCATCATCTGTTCCTCTCCCTTTCCTAAATACCAGCTGATTCTCTCCGATTTTGCTCTCCACTGAAAGCCTCACCCTTGCATCCAGTATCCTTTCCAACAATTTCAGGGCTTGACTCAGTAATGTGATGCTTCTGTATCTCCGTGGGTCATGGATGTCCCCTTTCCCCTTCCATATCGGCACAATCACTCCTCTTTGCCACTCTGCTGGTATCTCTCCTGCTGTGAAGCACACATTAAACAGCCTCGTCAGCCACCTGATTCCAACTAGTCTGTTTGCTTTCACCATTTCCACCGAGAGTTCATCCACTCCTACAGCCTTTCCAGTTTTCATCTTCTTTACTGCTTTCTCCACCTCTTCTTCTGTTATTGTCCTCACCTCCAGCTCTCTCTTTACGGTTTGAGGTATCTCTATCTCACATTCTTCCTCCGGATTTAGTAGTTTCTTGAAGTACTCTTCCCAAACACCCAGCACTTGTTTTGCTCCAGTGACTAGTGTCCCGTCGCTTCTCTTCATTGCTGATGTTCGTCTAGTATCTTTGCTGTCTCTGTCTCTATCCCTGGCAAGTTTGAAGATCAGTTTTTCCCTCCATCTTCTTCAATCTTATCACACAATTCCTGCTGTTTATCATCTCTTGATTTAGCAACTGCCTTATTTGCTGCCTTCTTCTTCTCCCGGTACTTCTGCGTTTGGTAAGATATGACATTATCAGCTGCGTTTGGTAAGATATGACATTATCAGCTGTATTTTAGGACACGACACTGTCAGCCGTGTTGTAAGACATGATACTCTCAATAGTGTGTTAACACATGACACTGTCAGCCGTGTTTTAGAACAAGGAACTGCTAGCTGTGCGTTAGGTCACGGCACTATCAGCTGTGTGTTGGTATACGACACTGACAGCTGTGTTAGGACATGACACTGTCAGCCGTATATTAGGACACAATATTGTCAGTCGTGTATTAGGACACGGCACTGTCAGCCGTCTATTAGAACACGACACTGTCAGCCGTGTTTTAGGATACGACATTGCAGCCGTGTGTTAGGACAGGGCACTGTCTGTCGTTTGTTGGAACACGACAATGTTACCGTGTGTTAAGACAGGACACTGTCAGTTGTGTGTTAGCCCACGCCACGGTGCAACAGGACTTCCGCGTGGATACTCACCGCACTGTTCAGAACGTCAGCACCCTGTCACAGTTATTCAGTATTTCACCCACCGCGTCAAGGTAACTTTGTAATACGCATCGAGCCTTTGTTCTGCTCACCTATAGAAAACGCTCCTCTACAAAAACGGTCCAATCCTCCACGTGTATGCATTGGGCGGAAACACCCGACACCCCTCCCGCGGCTGCGGCTGCTGTGAAGTATTAAATTGTGAGATCGGTTGTGTTTACTCCGGGCGGCAATAGCAAGAGCGCTAGCTTTCGCACAGCCGTGACACGCTACCATCTTGCCAGTGTGTTCGTCTCGGAAATAATACGTCCATCTCAACCCTTCTTTCGAGTGATGTACAACAGGTATGTACGCACGGTTCACTGCAATTGTCATCGCGTTAACAGTTGTTTCATGCGACGCCAGAATATCATTTATTTTTGTTTAAAATCGATGCCAAGGCAGTACGGGGCGTTAAAATTTATCATAGAACTACTATTAGCGAATACATGCGAGACGCGTGTTGGGAATGTGCAATACTGTGCCAAAAATGACATGAATCCAGTGTGTTTGCGATGTTTGCTATTTGAAAAAACGTTTGCCTAAAGGTACATAATCGGTGGCTGTTTCACGCCCTGTCAACATTATCATGTTATTTAAATACTAGCAAGGGGTTACTTGATCATGAAGCTAGGGCAAAGCTCAATTGCGTTCGTTATGGTAAGAGTAAATATTACCTTTGGGGATCGTCTCAAATCTTGGGGGATTACCTGTACGTAATATTGTTAATAATAAATGTTTTTGAGAATAGCACATTTTCTTGCTAGTTCAAAACGCTTTTCATAAAATTATGGGACAAAAACACACTATGCCCATCTATCTAGCTCTATAAAACTATACATATAAAAACAATAAAACCTTAAACATTTATAAACTGTGCTAAAACTATAAACAGAATAATTTTAATGTTAACTATGTTAAAACATTGACATAAAAAACTAACCACCATAAATGCAATCATAGGATTAGTTTACCTAAACGTTAGAATAAACTTAATAAGAATGTTTCGGCCAGAATGTAAGTAAATTGTATGATTCAGAAGGAAACGTTCAGCCTTAAGCAGTCAGCTGTTCCGGCTGCAATGTGTTTTGCGGAAAAGGAAGATTTTGTTTGTCCTTCTTGAATGCCGCCACCGAACTAGACAGTCTAATTGTTAGTGGCAACGCATTTCAGAGAAGAGGTGCGACTACAAAGATTGGAGTGGCCGCCATATCTACTCGTCTTTTTTTACAGCGGACCGCAGCGAACTTGTGGTGCGTAACAACGTAACGGTAAATTAAATACCGTGCGGCCTTGTCGCTTAAGCACATATAGACAAGCAGGATAATCTTAATTTAAGCTCTACCCTACGGTGGACGGACAACCAGTGTGAAATCCAAAGATATGTTCTCTAGGGATGTGTACTTGATGATCCGGGCAGCCAAGTTTTGCACATGTTGTAGTCAAATGAATAAGTAAGGTGACACACCTTTCCAAACAACCGCTCAGACTACATGAAATCGAAAGAAATTAACCTCATACCTCCTTCACTGTAAACGTCACAACATTGACATTTGCCTGTAGCCTTTGCACACCAGGGATGGTTCAGTTTTTAAGGGTGATTCACGTTGTTCTTTTCTTGTTCTGAAATATGTGTGATAAAAAACTTGAAAGGGGAGAATTGTTTGTTTTTTCGAGCCAAACACATACGCACACGCGAACACGCACACACACACACACACACACACACACACACACACACACACACACACACACACACACACACACACACACACACACACACACACACACACACACACACGCATGCACACACATGCAAACACGCACGCGAATGCACGCGCACGCACGCACACGCACACACACGCACACGTAAGCACACGCACGCATACGCGCGCGCGTGCACACGCACACACAGTTTGGACGGTCCTAAATGTCTAGTAAAATCACATCTAACAGCCACCAAACTGTCCAGTTATGGCGTCCAGATTGAAGCCAATTTGCATTAATATTTAAAATGTTCTACAGTGGCGGTGGAGTTGCATTTCCCGTCGATTCGCGATGTCGACCACACGACTAGCGACCAATACATGATGGTTTACGTTGCTTAGGGTCGTAGCGAAGGATCTGCGTCATCCACTTACACTACAATAATAATGCGTTAACCCTAACCCTAGCACACACGCGAGTTGCACCATAAATTCGATAGCGTCTAGTCCGGCGTGTATAAATAACCGTCTGTGTTGCAGAAACAGTGTGACAGAGTCTATATTTCATTAGTTACGATCGGCACTAATTCAAAACACGCTAGATAATGCACAATGCAAGGGTCGGTCTCAAAACAAATAAGTGATGTGTTTGGGTGATTAGCAGCTGGTTCGTTTAGCGATATTTTCAAGCGTTTCGTCTCAACGAAAATCAATTGATTGGGAAGGGTGACACCCCATTCCAAACAGACACATCCTCTTTTCTTGGCCACCAAATTATTATATGTACATATATATATATATATACAATATTATGTGTGTGTGTGCGTGTGTGTGTGTGCGCGTGTGTTTGCTTGTGTGTGCGTGTGTGTGGGTGTGTTTGAGTGTGTGTGGTGTGTTTCTGCATGTGCGTGTGCATACTTGCGCTGGTATTCCACTCCCCGATATATGATATGTTGAGACATATGGCATTTATTTGTGGGTGTACGGGCTGATGTTATGCCTAAAACACTACACCACCCTACAAGGTCACGAGTGCCTACTTTTCAAGCAAACACATCAAAGTAACATTTAACAGCATTACAATGTTCTGTTGCTGTTATGACTCCAATTAACTACTTGAATTACCTCCCGGTATGCACTAACTTATCAACACCTAATTTGCCATTCTATTCTGACCCGTTTCGGACTTGCTCTTATTTTTGCCCAATCCACGTCCACATCCTGTGGATGCACAAATACCTTTTTGACAACAAATGACAGTAATGTAAAGCTGTGACATTCTTATCGTATTGCATAGTGTTTACTACTGTGACACCGACGAACAGTATTAAAGTACATTCGGAGCCAAATGGCATCTCTCTGTGGATGCATATGTTAAATTCTTGGCCAAAACATTACCACACCCTCTAAGGTTGCGAGTGACTATTTTGTTAAATAGGTACATAGTGACATGTACTATGTTACAAAGAACCCTCTTGTCGAAATTAAATTGATTGATGTTGTTATGAAACTCATTGGCATCGCTTCTGGTCATTTGGATCCGTTATGTACTTCTTTATGGGTGGAGATATTGATTTCCTGGCAAAACATGTAACCACCCAGTAAGGCCGTAAGAGCTTTTTTGTCTTTATAATATACGTATTTAGACACCAGTGGAAACGTTTAGCAAAATGAAGTAGTTTTTGGCTGTTGTGGTGCCTTTCGATATATTATTCCCAGTCATATTGAGTCATTTCGCACCTTTCGTTACTGAAAAAACATTAAATTATAGTCAATCCAGTCTCTGTAAAGTAACAAGTTTCGTTTTGACCCCACAATACATGTTAACCACAAATGTAAAGCTTTCATGCAAAATCGGGAGTGTCTTTTTTACTCACAAAATACACCTATGTTAAGATACCGATGTCAAGATTTAGGCAAATACAACTAATTCGGATGCAAGATACGTTTTATGACAAATCAAATACTGTTTTGACATTGTTATTAGAAAAATAAACAAGTTATGGCCCAACAGAACATCTTGTTATTTCAAAAATAAAAATTCCATTATCTAAACTCCAAAATCATCATCATTATCGTGCAGCCTGAGTGTCCCGTGGTTGGACGAAGGCCTCAGCATGTAGTTTCCAAATATGCCTGTTTTGTGCTATCCTTTGCCAGATAGTGCCTTTCCAGTACTTGTCTAGTTCGTCTCTCCCACGTCTCGCCGGTCTTCTTCTAGATCGTTTCCCTTCGTAAGGTCTCCAGGTTGTGATTTGCGAAGTCCATCGGTTATCTCGTAGTCTGCTGATGTGCCCTGCCCAGGTCCACTTCTGTCTTCTGATTTGTCCTATCACATCTATGACCTTTGTTTTCTCTCTTACCCAGATGTTTACTTTTGTCTCGCGATATGTGAAGTTTAACATACTTCTTTCCATCTTTGTTTGTGCGGCTGCTAGCTTATTCTTTGCCTGGATGGTGAGTGCCTATGTTTCCGCGCCGTATGTCATAGCTGGCAGTACGCTTGAGTTGTAGACTTGTCTCTTCGAGCAGGTTCCTAAGTTACCCCTGAAGATGTCGCGGTGTTTCGCGAATGCTGTCCACCCGGCGGTCATTCTTCTTTGAATCTTCTTGATTTGGTTTTTGTCTCTGATACTGTATGGCTGTCCCAAATAAACATAGCTTTCAATATTCTCTATCTGCGTGGTGTTCATATATATTGGTGTGTCATATTCTAGCATCATTTTGTCTTCAAAATATTTCTCTTCAGACCTTGTTTTTAACTTCTATCTGCTAGCTCTTTCTATGTTCTATCTGCTAGCTCTCTTTTTTGTAGTTCTTCCGGTGTAGTAGCGCATACGAGTGTGTCGTCGGCAAAGCGAAGATGACTGAGATATTCTCCGTCTATCCTCAGGCCTCTGGTTCCCCAAGTCAGTCTCCGGAATATGCTTTCGAGTGTTGCCGTAAACAGTTTGGGCGATATAGTGTCGTCGTACTGCTTGCTCTCTTGATGTTGATCTTGTTGGTTTTTTTGCGTAGGTGGACTGTCACCTAGCTGATGATGTAGATGTCTTTCAGGAGTTCGATGTATACGTCTTCTATCCCCTGTTCTTAAAGTGAGGTCAGTATTGCTTGAGTTTGCACTGAGTCGAAAGCCTTCTCGTAGTCGAAGAAAGCGATCCAGAGCGGGATGTTATATTCTCGACACTTCCCTTTCAGTTGGTTTTTTGACGAATATGTGATCTGTCGTTGAATACCTGCTTCTTAACCCTGCTTGCTCAAGTGGATGGTTTTCGTCGAGTGTCTTCTCTAGCTTATTCGTTATTATCTTTGTGAGTAATTTGTAGATGTTTTGATAACAGACGTATCGCTCTGTAGTTCTTTAAGTCTTTCTTATTTCCCTTCTTGAAGATTATCACAATGTTTGCATTGTTCCATGCGGTGCATATTCGCCTTTCTGGTAAGCATTTAGTATACAGCTTAGCCAGTGTCATCGAGATAGTATCTTCTCCTGCTTTTAATATTTCAGTGTTTACTTGGTCATAGCCTGACGACTTCCCATTCTTCATATCTCTTAGCGCTGCTTCCACCTCCCATGGTGTTATCTCTGGTACCTCTTTAGGGTTGGCGTGAATTATGGGACTCTGTTCATATAGCTCGGTGTAGAATTCCTCTATTCGTTCTATGATCATATCTTGGTCTTGTATTTATCTACCCTGCTTATCTAGAAGTGTAATCAGTCTGTCACGCCTAGTGCCTGTGTTCTTCTTCAGGCTCTTTGATGCTATACTTGATTCTCGTATGATCTCTTGCTTGTACTTCCTGATGTCCTCCTTCGGTTTCTTTTTGATTATCTTGCATATTTCTGCGTACTCCATTTGTTTTTACAGTCGCCGTTATCCACCATTTTTCGTCGTTTCTTCATCAGTGCTCGTGTCGGTGACGACATTCTCGTCACTGCACGCCTGTTGATCGCTTTGGCTACACTTGTAGCACTTAGCTGGATCAACTCAGTGATGTTTACGCTCATTTGTCGATGTTGTCTAGTTATTGTAGTGTATCGAATCCATTTCGCAGTTCAAGTCGTAAATTGATCTTTTTTGTTCCTATTTGTGTGGTATGTATACTTGGTGGTCTCTTGTTTATCAACTTCTTCCTTTCAGCATTGACGTCCAGTTTGATGTTGCTCATTACCATTCTGTGGTCACTTCCGATGTTGACTTGGTTGATGACAGTTACGCGAGTGACAATGTCTGGCCTGTTTGTCAGGATGTAGTCGATTTAGTTCTTCAGTTCCCCATTTAGGCTTTTCCATGTCCATCTTTTGCCTGCTTTCTTTTGGAACATGGTATTCATGATTTTGTACTTTCTTGACATTGCCCATTCTACTAAGCTGTCGCCTCTTTCGTTTCTCACATGTTGGTGCATATACTTGGTCTATCTTCAGCTTATAGCGTTTTGTTTTTCATAGAACAAGGTATGCTACTCTGGGGCTGATGCTCTTAACCCTCACTATATTAACTTTCCATTACTTGTTTAGGAGAAAGCCTACTCCTGCTTGGCCGTTGTTCGCCGCGGAATGGTATAGTAGGTGACCGCTTGTAAGGTAGTGAAGCACTCCTGTCTTCTTCTGACTTCTCCGATCCCGATCACATCCCATACCAACTTGGTTTCCCTAAGTTCTTCCTCCAGTTCTTGTATCTGTTCATCTCTTAGTAGTGTTCTTACGTTATATGTTGCTATCTTCAGTCTACTTACCTTCTCTCGGCGGCTCTTCTTGGCCCAGAGATTCTTAGCACCACTTGCACGTATCCCTAGTTGACCCGAACCGCCTCCTTGGTCATTGACTCTTTCGATGCTGCTTGGGACTAGGGGCCTTGGCTTCATTGTAATATGCATGCTGGTGCTGTTGGCCTACACTTCCATGCTGGCCGGTGCGGGTTGGAAGGGGACGACGTAGCGTTAAAGAATTTGCCCACGTTTCGACACGGATGCCGAAAATAGTACCGAACCACCGCCCGGCCGGCGCTGGGATTCGAACCTCGGTCCCTCCGGTCGACAGTCCGGCACTCTAACCACTCGGCCACAGCACCCCTGTTATATAAAACACCCGTTATTTAAAAAAAGCGGGACAACGGGTGTCCGACTAAGGGGTTGGGTAGAAATTCAGATAAAAGGTGCACAATTCAACCGTATCGAAATAATATGTTACAGCTCAGGCGTAAAGACTGCGAGGACATGGCTGTCGCACTGCTCGTGAAGCTGCTCAAGCGGTCCGCCAAGTACGCATTGCTCGTCGCCGTCGTTTCGACCACGGCGCTGTTTCTTACGTTTGCCGCCCTGCCAAATGTTGTACAGTTGGAGGTTTGTATGATATGATAATACCACTTGGTATATTATGATACAGTGAAACAGCCTCGATGTGGCATCTATTCTGCGTTATTTATTGATCAACCAACCTTTTCCGGTTGTGTTAATGTTTGCAAATAGGATTATTATGCCTATTTTAAGATTTGACCAGTGTTGCTTTGTAAGTCTATGTGTGTATCCGTTTACTTGTTCTCGATGGTCTCTGTTCTAAAATGATGTTGATCGTATTCATGTATTGTTCTCCTATGCTGTATGTATCCCTCTAATGTCAAATTGGTCCCTCACTTGAGTTCAAAAATAACTTAATTTCAAGCGCACACACCCACGCACACTCCTTAACCAACGCGTGCGCGCGAATGTGCATGTGAGACTGTACGTGCGTGCGTGCGTGCCTGCGTGCGCACGTTAGCCTGTTCCTGTGTCATAATCATATGTCATGCTACGTATCCACCGGACCTGCTTCATATGTTCGGACACTATCACGCACACACGTGCGAGATTCTTAACGGCTAACATCAGCGGCGTGATCATGGTCGTTGCGGCGTCTACACAATTTACGACAAGATGCAAATGTCTTGTGCATAAATATAACTACATACCTGTTTGTTCGACATTTGTGACATATTCAAATCTGAATAAAACAAAACTATTCGCTTAAAACAGCACATAGGTCTACGCATCTATATAGCAACCTTTCACAAAAGTCACTTATCAGTCTGAATTATAAAACACACCGCAAAGCTGCTACCTCTCGGAAAAACCACCCCGGAAAAATTGCAAAAATTTCCATGATCCGGACAGACGACGGTTTCCCGCTGTACTTGTAAATGCTGTTCGTTATGACGTAAATCTGAATAAAAAATATTTTTGCTTTAACGCAAGTGACGTCAGATCATTCGCAAAATACACGTAACAATAATTATGAACAATCTATTTATGTCCGTCTAACGTAATGAACAAACCCTAAAACCGATAACAAATCTACTTTATTATTAAACGTGTCCGATGCCGTAGTTACAACCAGCCTGCGCAAGCAGTTGGTGCTTAGTCCAGAGACCACCGCTTCTGTTAAATTGTTCTGGGATTAGTTTTCCGTATCGATACCGCGATACCGCCGAGAAGAGTCCATAACGTGCGCACGCACGCACATACGCTCGCAAGTACTATACCTGTCATTTTGTTTAAATCCGGAAGATTCATCAGCGGTTCAGCACGCTTCCCGTGTCCCGCTGTCTCGTTGCGCTGTATCGGATATTGACATCGGAAGACTGAGAGGGTGTTGCTGGGGATTTTTGGTAGGTACCTCAGCAATTCAGCACGACTCACACGTTTCTCGTGGTATCGCGCTGTCTGGAAGGCTCGAAGGCGGAGGAGGGGTGGTGCTGTTGGAGAATTATCGCCGGAAATTCAGTGGTTCAGCACGTCTCAGCCCGTTACCCATGGTCTCGCTCCGTCTCGACGGGGGGTGCTGTTTGGGACATTTGCCTGTATTCTAGGAGACAGGGAGAAACACAAAAAATCCAGTAAACTACCGGAAATTCCGGGAGAGTTGGCAGGTATAAAGTCTACACGCACACAAGTGTGTTAAATTCAAATCACAACTTATAATAGTAATAATTTAATAATGGTACGTATAAAAGGTACCGAAACTTAAGAACAAAATACAAATATAGTATTAAATTTAAACATCCATGTTAAAATATGGTATATCAAGAACAACCTACTGAATAGAATAGAATAGGGTACTTAAAACACTATAGAATAGGGTACTTAAAACGGCTCACGCGAAAACACAATTGCATTAAAATACATGAAATAATTTATAATAACATGCAATGAGGATTAAATATGTCCGTACCTATAGTATAACTAGTAGTTTCCCTCCGTTTATTGGGCAGTAAAACAAATGCCGAAATTACACCTGCGAGATTCTTAACGGCTAACATCAGCGGCGTGATCGTTGTGGTTAATACCTGTCGACTTTAGGTCTTTAGGTACCAACACTTAAGAACAGAATACAAATATGGTATATCAAGAACACCATACTGAATAGAATAGGATACTTAAAACGGTTAACGCGAAAACAAAATTGCATTAGAATACATCAAATACTTTATAATAAAATGCAATGAGGATGAAATATGTACGTGACTATAATATAACTAGTAGTTTCCCTCCGTTTATTGGGCAGTAAAGAATTGCCGAAATTACCAAAATTACGTAGGCTTATGTTTGACATTAAACTCGCTCCCATTGACCAATTAATTCTACTGTCGCCAATTTAATGTAGACATACATTTACAGTTGCGCCCCGCCCAGAGAGATACTGGCTGTTCAATTCGCCCACTAATAATACGTAAGACAATAACTATAACTAACTATTTTGTGTAGGTACAATACATAGCCCAATTGGTAGGTTAGAGGCGAATGGTCAACCAAAACGGAAGCAAATGAATATAGGAAGTGGACAGTGGACGTCGGCGCCTCGGAGGAGATGCGCCTACAATGCTCCAAAGTTAACGTATTGCTATATTCAGGGGTAGAACTTCAGCATTTATTTTACTGGACAGCAGGACTAGTAAAGACAAAAGTTTATTAGTCCGCCAAAAGGTTTACTAGTCCTGAAAATATCAAAACAACACAAATTTAAATTGCAACAAATGCGTCAGACGGTCCATGGTGGCCGTTTTCAGCACTTGAATGGCTCGGTGGGCAGTTGCAGTGTTTTTCCAGCTTGCGTTTTTCTGCTGGTTTTGCAACCCCAGTCAAGTAATGATACATCGTGCATAAACGTAGACTAATAAAGCAATGTAGATGTAAACCGTATTCGAAAACCGTGCATTTGAAAATGACCACCACTTGCACTCATTAGCCCTACCCCTCTACCAGATACGCTAAACCAAACAAAACTGTAATTTCAGAATTCGATGTCACACAACAGCCAATCAAAAGCACTGTTTCACTGTCGCCTCATTACGTAAAGAATTAGTTTGTCAATGGTACGGATGGTGGCATCATGCAACATGCTGATTTTTACTAGACAGCCGGACTAGTTGGTAGGCGGATTTACTAGTCCGCCGTAATCTTTACTAGTGTACGGACTAGCGGACTAGTGGGTAGTTCTACCCCTGTATATAGAAAAGTGCTGTATGGGTACGTGATCAGCGAAACTGTTTGTTTCACAGGAGGACGTCACTGCACTCCTGAATGAAACGATTCGCCTACCAACACAGCCGATGTGGGATGGGACAGTGCCCTTAAACGCCACTGAGTTGGAACGAAAGGCAGCCATCTTTATGCGAGGATATGAAAAAGAATGCCAGAAGAAAACCTCCGAACAGGAAAACACTCAAACAACACCCCTTTGCCCGTGTGTACCGGACGGTCTGCGTGAGTTATATTACAAATACACAGTGCCGTTCACGGGTTGTATTGGTAATTTTCACAGCCATTCTGTGTGCATGCGTGCGTGTGTGCGTGTGTGTGTGTGTGCGCGTGTATGTGTGTGTGTCACTGTGTCTGCGTTCGTGCATGCGTGCGTATTTCTGTGTGTGCGCCTGCGCGTGTTGCGTGTTCATGTGTGTATACACACAATCTACATACATACATACGTACATACATACATACATATACATACATACATACATACATACATATACACACATACATACATATACACACACGCACGCAAGCATGCAGACACACTCACTCGCACGCACGCATGCACGCGCACACGCGCACACGCGCACACGCGCATACGCGCACACACAAACCGTAAAATCAACACATGTATTGGTGTGGCCCAACTTGTGGAGGGGGTCCGGGGGCATATATGACAGCCTTACAACATTAATACAACCACACAGAGTAGTGCGGTGCAAAGCGCAGTGTTTTAGCGACAAAGACAATTTCGTCTACTTCGTTTTCGACAAGGCAAAGACGTTTAACCTAACTTAAATAACCCATTTGTATGAACGAGCTGGCATATCGTATAATGGACACTAAATAGGTTTTATTTTGCGAAATTATTCTAAGACAAGACGAGTACAAACCTAACAGCGAAAGCTGGTTTTTATTAGATGTATTCCAAAAGTCAACCACACCATTGGTACCTATTTCAATCAGTCAGTCAATCAGTCAGTCAGTCAGACAGTCAGTCAGTCAATCATTCATTCAAACAGACAGTCAATCAAAAGTGTTTATTCAATCAAATCATTAAAGGTACATATTACGTATACAATACATATGGTATAGCGTTTGAAATGAGTAAAATTGAAGTGAAACAACTTAGATGCCGTCATGTATGGCCAAATTTAGATGTCATTGATACCTTGACATTACTAGAGTGATACACGACAGTTAAGTGCCTTTATCTAGTAACACAACCCGAATCACTGGACCGTGACCATATTGTTCCCCCAGGCATGTTGAAGTTGTTCTACAGTTGTTGCATTCGACATGTGATCTTGCGGAGCCGTTTTTAATAGAGCCACATCAATTATAAACTGGACACAGCAGTGCACAGACACTTTTTGTAGGTCATTGCATGCTGCCTATCAAGCGCCACTCGTGTCAGAGAACCGCGATGCTCATTGGTCAGTACGTCGTAGTGAGAACGTCGTACTGACCCCATTACAACCAGCTCCAGCGCTCCCAATTGGTCAGTAGCGCGTTCCGCGCAACTTAAAACTGGGTTACGCGTGACCCAGTTTGAGACCAAAATGGGTCACGCGTAACTACGCCTGACCCATTTTTGGGGTCAGGCGTACTCCAAAACTAGGCTCTCCCTGGGAAGGTCCCGGGAAGGTTCGTAGTGATCTTGGGAAACTGTTGTGCCTCTAGTTGAATATTGCCGAACAAGTGGTCATCTAGCGGAGTATTAAGGAAATAAAGGAATATAACATAATAATTTTACTTTGTTAATGGATACCTAACGGTAACGCGTCACAATACAAAATGGCATTTTTGGCGGGATGCAATATAAATAAGTTGTGCTTATGAGATTGATCGATACGATATGAATCGAATTATAGTAACTTCTTGCCGTCAAGCACGAATGTCGTCATTACGCGTTTTAATAAAATATACAGTTTCCCAAGATCACTAGGAACCTTCCCGGGACCTTCCCAGGGAGAGCCTAGTTTTGGAGTACGCCTGACCCCAAAAATGGGTCAGGCGTAAGTAGTATAGAGGCGTTTTTGGAGGGGCATCCTGAGGAGTTTAAGCGATATTAGGGAGGTTTCGAAAGCCTCCCCCCTGAGTAAAGTGAGCCTCCTCCTGAGCAAAGTGAGCAGTCACGTGATCTGCGCCTCCTAGCGGAAAGAAGTGTACCTAAGCGTCCGTAGTGCCATCTAGTGCTAAGCAGCCGTTAGCGACTCGGTCTTTAAAACATGTGATGTATGTATGAAGAATTAGTACTAAGGGGATAATTAGTAACAACCACAGTTTGAAAGTTGATTAGGTTGTTAATGATAACGAGGCGTGTAGAGAGGTATTAGTTGTGCATGAATGTATATACGTGTGTGTGAAAGAACTAACGAAACACAAGAGTATTATACGAGTATATATGTATTTTATTAATGAATGTACAGTTAAATTATCGATCGATCTCGGCCTCCCAGTCGGAGATCTCGGCATCCCAGTCTTCTTCTATTTCTATCAGGGCAGGAACAGGGATGCCATCAAAGGGAGGCACGGATTCCAGGAGTTCACGTAGCACGTGGTAGAACATGTACGAATGTTCGTCGCGGTGCTCTTCCTGTCTGAAAACATATATGAAATGTTTGATATATATATATATATATATATATATATATATATATATATATATATATATATATATATACACACACACACATATTATATATATATATATATATATATATATATATATATATATATATCGAATGAAACAAAGAATGATATTAATAATAATAATAATAATAATAATAATAAAAGTACTTACATTACGAGATTACGCCAGTCAGCGCACAGTTGGATCCATGGCATCGATGAGAACGACATAGTTACGAATAAGATGTGTGACGAATGTAACAAACGATCTAGTATATATAGGATAGAGCATGCAGATAGGAAGGCAACTTGTAAGACACACTGTAGCAATGGAAAAATACCAGTGTATGCAAAGCTGAAGACCCAGGGACGTATGACATCATCTAGGGTTGTCACAGTGTGGAAAAATACAGTCATAGGACTCTGCGATAAGCCACGAGCGCATGATGTGCGAAGTGCGACTATGACAATGCGTCATATCAGAACGCTAACAATACAGACGGGAGAAAAGAACTCTGTGAGTGGTCAGCGATGAAACATATGGCGGTCAAGAGCTTGGATATACAATTCAGGGGTGCTGGACACTTCCTATCTAATTTCCATCCATGTAATATACACATATGGGGTGAAGACTTTTCGTGTGCAGAAGCAGCCTATCAGTTTAAAAAAGCCAGACATTTTCACGATGAGAACACAGCGAGAAAGATTCAGACTGCCCGCAGTGGAATACAGGCGAAATACTGGAGTAAAAACATTCGGTGGACACCGGATCGAACTGCTACATGGTTATCACAACGTCGAGCCGTGATGCGCGCTATAGTAGCCGTGAAGTTTCGCACCCCTAAACTACGGCAACGCTTGTTGGATACAGGTGACGCACGACTTATTGAGAATGTACCCAGTGCGGAAGGGTATTGGGGTAAGAGTTCAAAGCGTAACAAAGCAGGTAAGAATATACTCGGTGTGATTCTTATGCAGGTGAGAGACTTCGTTAGGCAGTGCTAAGGCGACCAGTACACAAAAAACAGACAGTCATCCACACGGGGACAGAGTACGAGAGAGAGAGAGATAAAGTCACGCGCCTGATAAGACGCGAACACCCAGGGGCGTGTGATGTCATTGTTTACGGTACACGTGATCGATGCCTGGAGGGAATATTATGTATATAAGCCCAGTGTAAATCCAACAGGACAAACATTCTCTCTCCGTCTCGCTGCTGCTGCTCTCGACTACTTCACTGCTCTACCGCTCTCGACTTCGCTACTCACCAAGATGGCGACGCCCAGCAATATACAATCTGAGGAAATGCTGCTCTCAGAACTCGAACAAGTAAGTGACGGAACGTACGCATTTGTTCGTCCACTGACACTAGTAACATGTGCTATGACAGATAAATATGTATGCTACCCGGCGTGTCATATATGTAATCGGAAAGTCCTTCGTCTTGAAATGACGAAGGGGAACCGCCATTGCGTCAGTACATGTGCTGTACACGGCCGTCAGAAGGGTAATCCTGTTTACAAGTATGCTATGGGTATGCTTTTTGCCGATCACAAGGGGAATGAAGCGTGGGTCACAGGATTTGATCGTATAGTTCAGGGGGTCGTGGGGGGAATGACAGCAAGCGACTATATGACGCTTAAACCCGGCCAAGAACGCTACGAGGCACTGAATGTCCTACGTGGCAAACGGGCTAGGGTGACAATTAGAAAGGAGACAAAGGAGGGCTATCGTAACTACACCTTGATTGCACTGGAAATAATCCAGTCGGACAAGGCAGTACCTGACAGCGACTTACTGGAAATATTCCAGTCGGAGGTGACACCCCCTGACAATGACGTACTGGAAATAATATTCCAGTCGGAAGAGGCAGCACCTGACAGTGACGAATGAATGTTGTGGCGCCACCTACCAGCGATGTATTTGACACTTGCTTCTGTCGTGTGTTGTAGACTCCTCCTCCTTGGACAACCCCTAGCGTACGAGGGGTGAAACGTCGCCTGTTGGAGGACAGCGACGATAATGAGGATAAGGCAAGTGTCATCTATGTGGGGTCGTGTGCGTGGTCTAGTGATGATGATGAGGAGGCTAATGATGGTGATATTGATACTGATTGGGCCACTGATATCGACCCTGACGAGGATAGGAGACGTAGTGAATTACAGGCAGTTGTAAAGAAGGTGGATGGCATTCAGAAGCGTGCAGACGAAATAATAGATGACGGTCTATTTATGGCCACTATAACTGCTGCTTGCACTCGCCAGGCGGCCGAATCACTGAGTCGTCACTATGCGAACGTTCACGAAAACATATACAAAGTAGATCCCATACGTATATATAATAGCTTTGATACGGTAGTATCCGAGCTGGTATGCGTAGCACGCGCACCTTGGTTTGCTCGTATTGTCATAGAACGGGTGAAAACGAGTCTCCGTGCCCGCGGTATAACCGTGTCGGATGCGAAGGAAGACGAACCACTCACACCGAAGGAGTCACTGACCTGGGACGAACAAGACGATGGAGGGGACGACAGGCAGATCTGGTACACCGAGCTGTGCGCAGTAGCACTCGATGCTATCGTTCGTTTTATAAGCAACGGACTGTGGCGCCTGTTCGAAGGTGAGTCAAACAGCATCTACCTGGTGCGTAGTGACCTGATCCACGACAATTTGAGATATGCAGTGCAGCATTACAGGTTTATGTCGAACACACCGGAGCGGTCACGTGACTTCGTATCACGTGTACAAGCCATCCTGCGTACACGTGGTATTCCAATGATAGATGTAAAAACACCCTGCTAATGTTGTTGTTGTTGTGTTGCTAACAGGTCACCGATGCTCCCTCTAGTGGCCTGGAGATGATTCGAGAATCATATGCACAAAACCCAATAGAGTGGGCACCACAGAAACGGTGCCGCTACCACACCCCCATGCCATTGCGTCAGGCATTACTGACACGCCTACATGAGCGACACAACTCATCACTGGAGTTGACATGTGAAGACATGTCACCTTCACCTTCAACTCCATCCGAAGCATCACTGGAGTTGACATGTGACGATGACGACTATGACGTCACCATGACAGCCTCGGAATACGAGATACTACAAAGGAATGAATCAACGCTCGACCTGGCACCCAACGGCCATATCATTTGGTCGAACACTGATACATCGATCCCGTGGGCGTTCTCGGCCCCATTTAACAGTGTGAAATACCTGGAACTGAACATAGAAGCCCTAGCGGGGACACTCTTTGCCACGCAAAGATGTAGCTTAGACGTGGCCGTGCGCACAATATGCGAGGAGATCGCACGAAATGTTGTGCGCGACGACCACGTCTCATACATAATCGATAGCCTTCAGAAGCGCCTGCAGTGACGACAAGAGGAAATGCGCCCCTACGCTATAGCTGGGGTTATAGGCGCCGCTTGTCTGTCACTGTAGGGCTTGCTTTGCTTTCGTATACTCGCTTTCATATACTCGCTTTGATTGTAATTAATAAAGATGATGTAATCCAGGATTCTGGTGTCTGTTGTTCTTGTTACCTTCATAGCTCGTTGTGATCGGTGAATACATACAAGACACGCCCACTCATACAAGACACACCTCTTATGACGTCACACACACACACACACACACAGTGTAGGATATATAGACACGTGCAAGGATCTCCCATCCTTCAGTTGTAGGTACGATGAAACAGCACACGTGTCGACACTGCGGGCTCGTGCTCGATACACATGCCGACATACAACGTCATATAGATCAAACACATTCATCATCATCAACAACACACGACGATCATGCCTACAGTAAATCACCGTCACGAGTGCCGCCATCTAGCGCTACACTGCATCGTTGTGAGAGATGTGCACGTGAGTTCACGAGACGTGACAACCTGTTACGTCATATGAAGTCGGTATGTATGGAAGCGAACGACTCACCCCTACGCAAACGAGCGAGACGCACAGAGCGACCACGTGTGAGTGTTGCGAAGTCGGTATGTACGGAAGCGAACGACCCACCCCTATGCAAACATGCGAGACGCACAGAGCGACCCCATGCGAGTGTTGCTGTCGACTACGACGACGACGACGACCCGATACAACCACCACCTCGACTTCCCTTCGCCGATACTCTATCGAGGGAACTACAAGACGTCGTCCGAGATCACTGGTCGACCATTCGAACCCACACGGCTAGAGGACCTGTACAATCCAGGTACAATTACAGAGTGGCGACACCGGACACGAGTGCCCTAGAACCGTCACTGACACGCATGTTCCGCGAACAGACGCACGCGTTTAAAATTAATCTTAGTTACGGGTTTGTGTTAAGAAACAAGACCACGAACAGGTACAGGTATTATCATTCGTCCTGTAACTGTTGCGGTCGTTACCTTGACGAACCGTGTCTGATCACAAACACTGCAGACTTTGATGCGTTTCTGGAACGTATCCGAGAAACAGACGTGCTGCAGTGGGTCATCAATCAGCGTCCGGACAGCCAATGGGTATGTGAGGTGGTCACGAATGTTACCTTCTTCGTCAATCACATCGTACATCATCCGATAGGATGTGTGGACATCAAACTGCCGAGGTACATCAAACGAATCAAAGCCGTCATCGGATTGGAAAAAGACTCTGTCCACAAGAAAAAGTACACCGACAATCTGTGTCTCTTTCGATGTCTGGCTCTGCATCGTGGATGCGACCGATACCACCTGGAACCCGCTGTGCGGGTACTCTACGCAAAGTACGACCGTGACGGGGTGACAATGAAAGACTTTGACGGAGTGACGATGGACGATCTCTATCGTGTCGAGACCACCTTTGAGACCAACGTGTGCGTCTACACGCTCGTCGAACCGGAAGAGGGGGGAAAGGCGACTGCTGAACTCGTACGCCGTTCCTTGTGTCACTATCCTGAAACGATGTACATCAATCTTCACGAGACACACTTTTCCTACATACAAGACGTGAACATGTACTGTCATTCGTATCGATGTAGGAAGTGTGGCGATGCACTATGGAGTGGTGTATTCGAACTAGAACGACACGAGCGCAGGTGTACGGGAGGTGTGCGAAAGATCTATTCCGGTGGCGTCTACCATCCGTCGCCGACAGTCTTCCAACGATTGGACGACGAAAACATTCACGTTGCCGAATGGTTGCGTTACTATCCGTATCGTGCCACCTTCGACTTCGAGTCCTGGTTCGATACATCGCACCTTCCGTCGGACAGTGCCAAGGTCCATTGGGTGGCTCGTCACGTACCGTTGAGTGTGTCCCTGGCGAGTAACGTACCCGGATTCGAACAGGTGCAATGTCTCATCACGGATGGTGACAGCAACAAGTTGGTATCCGACATGATGACCATCCTTCAGAACATGAGCGAAGCAGCCTACGAAGTCATCGTAGACAGGTACGAGGGTATCCTACACGAACTCACAGAGGCTATCAGAACGTGGAACGAACAGGAAGCATCCGCCGTGGAGGAGGCAGGGAACAACGAGTCACAACGACAACCGACCAATCCCTACAAAACTCTGATGGGTCAATTGTACGGTTGGCTTCATCAGTTGCCCGTCATCGGTTTCAACTCGGGCAGGTACGATCTGAACGTCGTCAAACAGTTCCTGGTACCCTACTTCCTGTCCGAAAAGAAAGCAACAGAGGACGGAGAGGAGGAGGAGGAGGAGGAGGAGGAGAAGGAGAAGGAGAAGGAGGAGACGTTTCACGTGATCAAACGTGGCAACACGTTTATGTGTCTATCGACTGACAACCTCAAATTCCTCGATATGACTCATTACATTGCTCCGGGATTCTCGTACGACAAGTACCTGAAAGCGTACGGTTGTACAGTCACGAAAGGTCACTTCCCGTATGAATACATGGACAGCTTGGAGAGACTCGATGACACCGTTCTACCTCCCAAAGAGGCCTTCTTCAGTTGTCTGAAGAACGAAGGTATATCCGACGACGACTACACACGATGTCGGAAGGTGTGGCGAGACAACGACATGGAGACTTTGCGAGACTTTCTCGTCTGGTATAACAACAGAGACGTCGTACCGTTCTTGGAGGCCATCGCCAAACAGTTCGACTTCTATCAACACCGTGGTCTCGACATGTTCAAACAAGGGATCAGTATACCTGGTTTGACCTTGTCCTACCTGTTCACCTACGTACCGGAGAGGACGTTCTTTACGCTCTTCAACGAGACGAACAAGGACGTCCACCAGCTCATCAGAGAGAACATCGTCGGAGGGCCGTCACTCATCTTCACCAGACATCACGAGAAGGGGGTCACGAAGATACGTCGTAACGACTACGGTGATGCGGCTCGAACGTGTCAATCCATTGTGGGCTACGATGCGAATGCATTGTATCTGTGGTCGATATCACAAGAGATGCCGACTGGATGGTACACGCGGCGACGGGAAGAGAAGGAGTTCCGACCCGAAATGGCACAGCCCACAGGTCAGATGGCTGTCGAATGGCTTACGTGGGAGTCCGAAAACACGGGACTCACCATACGTCATCAGACCAACGGTCGCGAGAAGCGCATCGGTAAACTGTCGGTGGACGGTTGGTGCAGTGAAACGAAGACAGCCTATCAGTTTCACGGATGCTACTACCACGGGTGTCAGTGCACCGGACGCGAGTTCAACGAGGTCAGTGGGAAACCTATGACGCAACTGCTCGCCGAAACACGAAAGAACACAGCCTATCTTCGACACTTTGTGAGGGTCGTCGAATTGTGGGAATGCGAGTGGAAGGTCATGAGACGCGATCCGTGCGTAAAAAAGTTTCTGGACGTTCGCCAACGTCGTCGACACGTGCGATGGAAAATGACGTCACAACAGATCCTGACAGGTGTGTGCAACGGCAGCGTGTTCGGTATGATTCAGTGTGACATACGTGTACCGGAGAACCTGCGCGCACACTTTGCCGAGATGCAGCCCATCTTCAAGAACATTCACCTGACCCGTGATGATCTCGGACCGTTCATGCGTCGCTACGCTGAAGAACACAACATCATGGCAACTCCGCGACGCATGCTCGTCGGGAGTTATCGTGGGGATAAGATCTTGCTCGCCACACCTCTCTTGCGATGGTATCTCGCACACGGTCTCGAGGTGACGCACATCTACCAGGTCATCGAGTACACACCGGTTGCCTGCTTCCGACGATTCGGCGAGGCGGTGTCCACCGCACGTCGCGAAGGAGACGCCCATCCCGACAAGGCCATGATCGCAGATACCAACAAACTTATGGGCAATTCGTCCTATGGGAAATTTATCACCAACGTCGATAAGCACCGCGAGGTCACCTACTGCACGGAGAAGAGTGCATCGACCGCGATTAACAATCGTCGCTTCCGTCAACTCGACGTCGTCACTGCCGATGCATACGAGATCGAAATGCACAAACGCACCGTCAAATACGCACTGCCCACACACGTGGGATTCTTCGTGTTGCAGTGGGCCAAACTGCGTATGTTGGAGTTCTACTACGACTTCATGGTCAGATACGTGGATCGTCCGTTGTTCGAGTACTGCGAAACCGATACGGACAGTGCCTATTTGGCTCTGGCCGGTGAGTCCGTCGACGACCTCGTGACCCCGGCACTGCGCGACCACTACTATCGTCACCGCTCCGAATGGCTACCGTCCGAATGTTGCGACGAACATCAGAACGACTACGTGCGCTGTCGGCTGGCCGGACGTCCGTGGAACGGCACCGAGACGTGTTGCAAGGAGCGCAAGGCGTACGACAAGAGAACACCGGGACTCTTCAAGGTCGAATGGTCCGGTGACTGTTTCCTGGCTCTGTGTAGCAAGACCTACTATTGTTCGGGTACGATCGATAAATACAGCACCAAAGGTCTGAACAAACGACTCAACACCATCGACAAGCAGTCGTTCCTGGACGTGTTGACCAATCGTTGCAGTGGAAGTGGGAAGAACCGTGGGTTCCGGGTCAATCACTCGTCCGTGCTGACGTACATCCAGGAACGTGCGGCGTTGACCTACTTCTATGCCAAGCGCGTGGTCAACGAAGACGGAATCACCACGGGGCCTGTGGACGTGTAATGCCGAACCACTGCTGACACGATGAGGAAATGCACCCCTACGTCAGTGGGGGTTATAGGCGCCTCTAGCTTTCATGCGGTTAGTAGGCGGAGACACACGGAAAAAAAAAATATATATATATATAACACTATTTAGTCAGATGCCACACAATCGATAGTCATAACGCAGCATGTCACGGACGGGAACGCTTGTAGTTGTAACACTAGTGGGAATACTCGGTCTGTATATGTACGTCTTGTACGTCTTGTTCCGCGATCCCTTCCTTCGTTGGTGTGGTGGAGGTGTCGTCGTCGCAACTAACAGTACAGTGATCAACGCGACATTGTCGAACACTACCATCGGTGACTACTAGATGGACACGCGATGGAAACACCCCTTCACCTGTATCGTTGCGGGGCCGACGGGGTGTGGTAAGACTACGTTCGTGATGCGTCTGCTACGTCACGCCGCAACGATGATCGATCCACCTCCAGAGAAGATCACGTGGTGTTACGGTGTATGGCAGAGTGCCTATGTTGACAACGACCTGGTACGATTCGAGGAAGGCTTGCCGAGCGGTGCGTTCGACGCATCGACACGTAACCTCGTGGTCATCGATGATCTGATGGCAGAAACAGACGAACGGGTCACGACCTTGTTCACAAAAAAGAGTCATCACCAGAACACGTCCGTACTGTATCTCGTGCAGAACCTGTTTCCAAAGAACAAGGAGAGTCGTACGATCAGTCTGAACGCACACTACATGGTGATCTTCAAGAATCCTCGCGATGCGTCACAGATCGGACACTTGGCACGACAGATGTATCCGGGTCGCCTGAAGTTTGTACAGGAAGCGTTCCGAGACGCCACGTCACTTCCGTACGGTTATCTCCTCGTCGATCTGAAACAGGGCACGCTCGATGATATGCGTCTGCGCACGGGTGTCCTTCCGGACGACAGTGTCCAGTACGTGTACCAACCCAAGGTATAAGACGTCCGCGTAGCACCTCGTTCCTTCAGTCGCAGTATGCTCGTGAAGACAACAGCATGTCCGAACTCGTGAAGAAACACATCCTCTGTATACAGACGCTAAACAGATACAAGAGCACGAAATTGAGACGAGCCATCATCAGAAACGCCGACGCCGATCTGTTGTGTGCACTAGCCGAGTGTGCCTACAACATATTGAAGAAGAACTTGCCCTTGACCGACGCACAGAGACGTGCTCTGAGCGTGTACAAAACAAACCTACGTGCTTTGGCACAGAGAGACGCACCTGCAGCGAGAAGACGTCGCATCTTGCTACGGGGTAACAACCAGGGCGGAAGAGGACAGACCGGTGGTTTCCTGTCGGCACTGCTGGCCCCTTTGGCAGGTGCGGTCTTGCTACCCTTGCTAAAACAGGTGCTACTCAAGTAGACAACGATGGAACACGTACGGAAGATGGCCTTGGTAGATCCACGACTGTTGGACAGTCTACGCGCACCAGCACCGACGGATACCCTAGGACGCAAAGTACAGGTACTCGACGACGAGATGAAAATCATACTCGACAGACAAGATCTCACCGACGGTGACAAAGTCGTCATGTATAATCAAGTGTTGCAACGCTACAACGCGTTGTCCGATCGACGCACGCGCGAACCGATACGCGTGACAACGGTCAACAAGGACACGTCCCCGGTGGTCACGGCAGCGGCGGTGGTGGCGGGGACTAATACGGATCAGACCCCACCGGAGGTGGGGGTGGAAGCGGAAGTCATCGACAGTGTTCCCAAACGCCTCCAGACCAAAGCCAGACGACTGATGGAACGTCTGAAACGAGACGTCGCGTGGAATGCGCGCGGAGAGCTGATGAACAAAGGCGTAGCGGTACCCGGAAGTAACGTGGTGGACCTCGTGAACGATTTGTTGCGTCATCGCAAGACCATCGGTTCTCCAACGGGATGGGAGGTGTTTGCGCATCAACTCGGTGACATGAATCTACCCATGGAGTTGGTGGGTAACGAGGCCAGGAGACTGGCTATTCGACAGGATCAAAGGAAGCGTACCATAGAAGCGGCGGCCACACGATCGCTCAGTAGAGCGCGTCGAACGCTACA
Source organism: Paraescarpia echinospica (assembly GCA_020002185.1). Classification (NCBI taxonomy): domain Eukaryota; kingdom Metazoa; phylum Annelida; class Polychaeta; order Sabellida; family Siboglinidae; genus Paraescarpia; species Paraescarpia echinospica. The sequence continues at coordinate 24,822,352 of CM034532.1, forward strand.
GTGGACACCCCTCTCGCGGAGACGATCTCGAATGAGCCCGTCCACTCTACCTACCCCACCGGCGTCGACTAGTAAGACATGGGAACGTCTCGAATAAAAGAGACGCATCATCTCGATTCACCGACATAATGTGTGATCTACGGGACAGTCTAACACGTCTGTTTACCGGTGTTGCTTACAGCGGACTCCCCATCGTGTGTGGGATTACCATCGATTATATCATACGTACGTCATCATGGGGCGCCGTCGTAAACAGCTGGAGGACGTCTACTTCAACCCCACCAAGGTGGGTAGCTACGGAGGAATTGCGTCTTTGCGACGAACCGCCATACCCCGCGTGCCGAGAAAAATCGTCGAACAATGGCTATCGGAACAGAACGCCTATACACTACATAAACCGGTCAGAGTTCGTTTCACGCGTCGGCGCACGATCGTCGGAGGACGGAATCAACAGTGGCAGGCCGATCTCGTTGACGTGTCCAGTCTGAAAAAAGAAAACGACGGTACAACGTTCCTGCTCACGGTGATCGACGTCTTCTCGAAAGTCGCCCGATGCGTTCCACTGAAGAACAAGTCGGCGACGTCTGTATCGAAGGCACTGAACGGTCTCTTCACCGACATTCAACCACTGTCGTTGCAGACCGATAGAGGTCTGGAATTCTATAACCGTAGCGTTCGGGGTGTATTGGACAGATACGGTATCCATCACTTCTCCACCTTCAACGCAGAGATCAAGGCGAGCATCGTGGAACGCTTCAATCGCACACTAATGTCACGTATGTGGCGATACCTGACACACAAAGAATCGTGGCGGTACATCGATATCCTTCCGGATCTGGTGCGCACGTACAACGACACACCTCACCGCTGTATCGGGATGTCTCCGTCACAGGTGGATGCAACTAATCAGGAAGAGGTGTGGCAGCGTCTGTACGGTGGTCATCACGGTAAGGGGGATCCCCCAAGTACCACGTGGGGGATCGCGTACGTATCAGCAAGGCTAAGAGACGGTTCGATAAAGGTTACACGATAAATTGGACAGAGGAACTATTCACGATACGCGAAGTCCATCCGTCCGAACCACCCGTCTATCGTCTAACGGACGATCTCGG
>CM034532.1:24824463-24890554 GCA_020002185.1 Paraescarpia echinospica
TATACAACATACACAACACATACACAACACACACAACACACGCTCATCACACAACATATACAACATACACAACACATACACAAAACACACACAACACACGCTCAACACACAACATATACAACATACACAACACATACACAACACACACAACGTACAATACATACGCAACATACACAACATACAACACATACACACACAACACACAGAACATACACAACATACACAACATACACAACACACACACACACACACACACACACACACACACACACACACACACACACACACACACACACACACACACACACACACACACACACACACACAACATACCCAACACACATCGTACACAACACACGCCTAACACACAACATACACAACACACACAACATACAATACACACACATGGACAAACGAAACACTATGCTTTGACCAACACGCTGCACGAATTGAACTCAGACCAACTAGTTTTACAAAAGAAACACTAATAGACGGGTTATCGAGTGAGATTTGCTTGCTATGATCGAAAACGACTATGTCAATAACATGTAAGGACAACCGCCTGACAGGACTTCATTCAAAGAGGTGACCATCGTGGTTTCCAACGCCACTCAACGGATATCAATGTAATTAGTCAGAGTATTGCCATCTACCGGTCATGATAGATCTCTACACGTTGACGCACTTCCGGGTATATCGGAAGCATAGAGTTCGCCATGTCAGGTCGCCATGGCATTCAAGTAACTTCCGGTGCGACGTCACTTCCGACGTAGCGTCCCTAGTAGAGGCTGCCATGACATTCAAGTAACTTCCGGTACGACGTCACTTCCGGTAGGTGGCGATACTGGTCAAACTAATTTAGTTCGAAAACATTCCGCTAGGGGGCGCTAATGGTAAAAAAGACGCACGAATTTGGGCAGTTAGTTGTACAGTTAGTTCACGAAAAATCCGCTAGGTGGCGCTACTGGTCAAAATATTTAGTTCGAAAAATCCGCCGTGTGGCGCTGTTTTAGTTGGTGACCTATCCGACAGGTGGCGCCACCGGCGCCATTTTTGACCTTGACCTACATCCGGGTGCTTGACCTTTGATCTTGCCCTACATCCGGGCACTTTTGCATTTGCACCCATCCGAATCCAACATACGCGCTAGACCAACGCCTTTACTACTAACTACAATGGCAGTGACGTCACACGAGTAGACGCGCACAGGATCAGTTAGTCAATTAATTGTCAATTAATACAATGTTAAATATTAACCTTCGGTATTACCCAGGAATTGGAAATCCGCATGTGCCATTATATCTACAGAGCATGCAGCATTTTTATTGAGAAGTGTTATATACATATATATCTGATTGGTTTGCACCTACGTGGCTGCACCAGTACATGGTGTGTCTATATTGCGGATTATACAAGTTTCTGCCAATTCACAAGACTAAAATTTGAATACATATGTTTTATGAATGTACAAGGAGCATATTAGACTACGTGGTTTTAGCAAGTGTGTGTGACTTTTTAGTATTTTTACGGACTTACATTTTACTTTTGTGATTGCACCTGTGTGACAGAGACAAGCTGGGGATCGGTCATGTGTAACCCAGACAAAGAGAACAGTGTCAACTTGCCAAGCATGACCCAGGAACACCTGCATTGGTTACGGACCAGCATATACATTCGTCTCAACCATCTGGAGATCTGCCTGTGACGCGGGGGTGGCACTCCATCGACCCACCCATCGTGGTTGCCGAGGGGGCACCCACAAACAACGACCCATACGTGTACGTCTTTCAGTGCGGCCAACTATACCAGCCAAGCCTACTGACACCAGGCATGGGACATTTACCAGACAGGACATTAAGACTCTCATTCCTATTCCATTAAACAAGACTCATCCGGTTACCAGGATTGCTGTATCCGCCATGTCGCCTTCCACTAACACGGGTGCTGTCAGCCTTGTCGGGGAACCGGTCACATTGGGCATTGTTAATGCTCGATCAATTCGCAACACGACTGACGTGTTCACGGATTACGTGACCGAGGTGAATACGGATCTTGTAGCCACCACAGAGACGTGGCTAAGCACTGGGAAAAAAAAACAATAAAACTATAAAAGACCTGACGCCCGCCGGATATAAGTTTGTGCATCTTCTTCGGAAAAATAACCGCGCTGGTGGTATCGGCCTTGTTTACCGATCGAATTTCAATGTGGTTGTTAGCCGACGTGATTACGTGAAATCTTTCGAGTTCATGGATGTTGATGTTTCATCATCGGGAAACTCCATGAAACTTGTAATCATTTACCTCCCACCTTCGTTGAAAAAGAATAAACATTCGTACGCAGGCTTTCTCGTTGAATTTGCTGGTTTCGTCGAACACTATGTCCTAATGACCTCCCGTTTTGCGATTGTTGGTGATTTCAACATCCACTGCGACGAGCCATCTGACATCTGTGCGTGTGTGTATGTGTACGTGTTTATTTATATTAGTTTAACATTATACATAATTTGCTTTAATCTACTGATGTTCAGTATATGTTTATCTATCTAAATGTACCCAACGTCATACGTATATTGGTTAATGTCTATTTCATTGCGTAGATGACGTAGTTTTTCTTGAATAATTGGACAGATAATTATTCGCTGTCATGATCTTTGATTAAATATTTTCTACTAGAATCGGGCGCACAGGAGGTTCAACAGTGATTTGGTTATACAACAACATAGTATTTACTAGTAATGTGCACACATGTCAAGGTGGTTGGTCTGGATCATGTGGATCCTACGTTTGCTCAAAACAGACAGCGTTGACAGATTTTTTTTGGAAGGAAAAATGTAGATATTGTTTAAGACATTCTCAAGACGTACACTCAACATAATTAAATCGTATTCCATTCCATATTGTTTTGAAACAGACAAAACAAACATTTAATATATTTAGATGGTAGTTCTTTGTGGGGAACTGTGTTTGGAAAGATAAAGTATGGCTGATGGTACGATAATTGTTTCGTTAGAATACCTGATGTCAGTATTATTGTTAGATCGGTTAATCTACAAAACACATTATCTATTAAAATTCCATTATTATTTGAAAATCTTGTAGGGAGTGTAATATGGGGATAAAAGCTATAAGATATTAATAAATTAAAAAATAAAACCTCTTTTTCGTTTATTTTAAGAAGATTCATATTGAAATCACCAGCAATAATGATGTCGGATTTTGTTTTGTCAAAGGATGAGATAATTGGTGTTAATTCACTAAGAAAGTGTTGATAACTTTTATTGAGGTCTCTCGAAGGTCGATACATATTTCAAATTTTAATAACTTTTAAGAGCCCACTTCCAGCTATTTTGATAAATTGTCCTTCCACATGTTGAAATTGATTTAGAGACAGGATTACATTGAAGTTGACGTTGTTGTTTAAGTAAATTTATCTGTCATCTTCTTGATATTTGACACACACTCTTTTGTTGATGTCAGGAAAGGAAGACATCCCACTTGGTGGATCGATGCGCTGTAGAAATAAAATGACACAAAAAGAGCTAAAATTATTCATATAAGTAGTAGAATCCTAAATATACAAACATGAATAAAAATATGAATGGTAAAATATTAGAATAATGCCCACCACGAAAACACATAAATAAATTAATTTCGTTGAAGAGATGCATCTATATAAATTAACTAATAAAAAGGTGAATCTAGATTTACTAAGACCGGTCAGTGTTCTGGATGAGCGAGTGTCTCCTGACAGTGCATTGCGCAGTCGAGGAACTGTTGTGCTGTTGTATTTCTTCTATATTGTGTCAGAATATTATTTTTTGCTCGTTATTATGGAACGTAAACGTTTTAAATGTGAAGGATCATAATAGTACCTAGACAGTCGGCACAGACAGGTCTTATGTAATTTATTTGCTGTAGGTAGTGCGCTCCTACACATAGAAGCATCATTGTATATCTTACATACTTAGTAGTTCTCTAAAGTATGGTTGTTTTTACTATAATGAGGCAGAAAGCTAAGGGGTGTTTTTGGGTTGGTGTAGACCCGCAACAGAGATGAATAGCTTAGGGTCAGATGTTATATGTCACGAGATTAGCATAAAACGAGGTGACTGTAAAGCACCATAATTGCCATTGTTGGCGCCCTATTAGATGACGCTTGCGGGATATCGCCAACTAAACAGAAAGAGAAGCATTAAACGTGAGTTGAAGTGACGGTGACAGAGGGACGCCTCATATACACTGTAATCCGCGAGAAACGAGAGCGTATCGAGAGCATTCCAACTGAGACGAGATGAGACGAGATGAGAAAGAGCGTACTCCCTTCAGCCTGCAGCGAGACGCAGCAGCCCGTACTTCCTTTCTGACTGAGACCAGGTGAGAAACCGCACTTCGCATCCCGTTGATACGAGGCGAGACAGACTGTACTACAAGTGCAGGCGTGTTGAGACAATGTGTATTATTCGCGATACGAGGGTGCGGAACCTCCTACTATATCGGTCTTTCGCAGATATGTGAATGTTATTCAGAGTTAAGTTGATGTTTCATACTAGGCCTACCTATGATAATGACGAAAGGTAGCTTTACCCTATCGATTGGAATCAGTGGAGTTGTTAAAGCTTACTAAGGCAATTACCATTCGGGCCGAATCGATTGTCGACTGTTATGTGAATCCCTGATGTAGCCCCGGGAACGTATCATTTTGCGGTAAGTTATCAATTGTCTTTTATATATTAAATTGTGTATTGTCATGGTTATGCTCTTCGATGTCTTGTTCGCTTGAGATATATGCTTTGAAATTATATCGAAATGTGGGCCCTCCTTGAGACTCGAGCCATCTAGCCACAGGAGACGCATCGGTCCGTGACATGTACCAAATTCCGAGCGGCCGAATCATTTTTTGGTGATGTGTTGGTGCAGTGTTGCGAATGTTCTTGGCGAGTTCTAATACTAATAGTTGTAGCAGCTACGCCAAATAAGTCGGCGCGAAACCACACACCTGTAAGCCTGGGTTGGTGATAATCTGTGTTTACCTAATAGCAAAAATAGATAAGCGAGCGAAAAATGAACAACCCGGAACACGTCCAAAGCTTGACATTCTACGGTCACTAGCACCCTCGTGGCTCGTCCTGTCCCGACGATTTTGGTATCGTTTGAAAGGATGTACTTTTTGTTAGTTTAGCGTCATTTATATTTCCCGGTTACCGATAATAGAACACCTATAAACGGACCTATAACCGTGCCGTTTTCGGTGTTCTGTAGGTTCCGAACGATGTTGTCGGCGGGTATTCAGTGCAGTAAACTTCCGATTGCGGCGCTGTTTTCCTCATTCGCTTAAGTTCAGACATTCGCACTTCACCATTTCTTGATTTCATGTTATAAGCTCCACCCACGTTTAAACTGCAACGAAACTGGGCCCGTATTCACGAAGAAACAGATTTCGTACGTAAGAAGTTGCGCAAATATGGCGGATTATTTCTTAGCTGCGAAATTTCGCAAGTTGGTATTCTCGAAACGCTTACGAATTTTCGCAGCTAAGAAATTCGGAACTTGCGTACGAAAATCTCGCGAGGGTTTGCTTGCGTTGCAACGGATACGGTCACTGATGTTTTGCTATGTTTTACCGTTTTAACGCTGCTCATGTGTTCCTGGCTGTGCATGAAAAAGAATAACGTACACAAATGTTCAAGCCATCAAGGGAACCTGGTGACTAATCAATATAGCTACTATGCAAAACATAATGTAGCATTGCCATTGAGATATGTTGATGCATAGGTAATAATTAATGGGCTTAACGCCAGCGAAGCATTTGAACGGAAATGACAGACACAAAACGCAAGCAAGGGGAAGAATTAACGCCAGGGCCAAGCCAAGCCAGTCAATGTTTACATTACAGAATTAGGAATTTGACACTTCGTCTACATATCCTCACTACACTGTTACATAGTGATGTCGATTACTGTTCAGACGACGCGCCGGCGAAGGTGAGACATAGTTTGATCACTCGGTGTTTCTATCGCACGGCTAGCGCACATTCCATGACCATCACCATGGCATGACGCTAGTCTGTCACTAACTTGACTAAGTCAGTCAAACTCAAACTTCAAAGTTGTAACTTCGTAAGACGTAACCGGAAACAAGGGGCATGACCAAGGAGGCATATGGAGTGTTTCCCCTGGTTGAAATGATGGGCGAGGTGGTAGGGGTGGGGTACGCGAGCGCCGCAACCGCGAAGCATTGCTAGGGGGGTCCGGGGGCATGCTCCCCCTGATATTTTTTTAAAACTAGCTTTAAAATGGTGCATTCCGAGGTATGTTTTAACATTTACTCTTGAAAATAGAGGGGATGATATAAAACAACAAGACACTATTCGTAAATGTAGTAATCATGATTGATAAAAGTCAGTAATCACGATTGTTTCATCATGTTGAGGTGTGATTTCCATTTTACCACTGCTACTCAGTAGAGGTGTGGTTTCCACTTGACCACTGGTACTTGGTTATGGTTATGTTTTCTTGCACTAACCCTAGGCCTTGTTACCTCGCTGACAGAGTCAATAAAAAAGTAATGGTAAATTGGTGGTATATGTTCAAAAGATCATATTTTATTTGTTTGCTAGAATGCTATACAATTAATTAAACAGTCATTTCTGGAATGCCAAAAAGTATGTTTCTATTAATCGCAAGAATGTTTCTCCAATTGTGTCCTTGTTATAAAGCAGTATAATTTGTTTAGTACATCCAATTGCTGTGCAAACATATCATTGTCTAACCCAAGTTATTGATAACCCGTTAGTATACACGGTTTTGGGTAGTAGGCATTTTTTTATGAGATGTGAACTTCGGTGGTTTATATTTGTAAGTATTTCACTCAAATCAACTTTCCCAAAAGTTTGTTTGCACAACTTTGTCGGAATATGTATTATATATTTAGCACAAAGATATCTTACGGATCACATTCCTTATTTTGCTAAAACAAAAACGCATAGAACATTAGTTGAATAGACTTGTGGACATTTGCGTCGAATCCGGACCCACTTTGTCATTGATTTTGCCGCTTGAGTTTTGCTTAACTTTGATACCTCAGTGAGGTACACTGTAGTTCCATCATTCAACATAATCCTAGGCATATTTACCTTTAAGAATATTGAGTCTTACGTCCATTTGAGGCGTAAATAGCGCCCCGGTTTGTATCAACATACGCTGCTATATATATCTTTTTACGCGCGATAACGCACCGCCGCAGCGGCACAGGCTAGCGCAAACCGGTATTTGAGCTTCAACAGGGTTCGGATTCGGTACAAATGCCGACTAGTGAATAGGATTTGGTGACGTAGTGCCAACAGCCTGCACGGTTTTCACTCCCACCACCATCATAAACCAAAACGCAAGTTACCGTTTGGGCACCATTTTACATGAATGTCAAGATTTCTAGTATGTCGAAACTCCGCAAGGTGTCACCATTGGAGACACCGGGGATCCCGGAGGAATATTCAGTGATTGGACAACTGACAAGTGATATCTTTCACGTTGTCCAATGGCGGCTAAACGATGTTGCTACAAATCTGCGATTTTGCAGGAATATAAGTGATTTTGTGGTGTCATGTGCCGCTCACCGACGCTGAATATACCGTGAAAGAACGAAAAAAAATGGGCGTATGAAATAGCTACGAGGCGGCAATTTCGGCATATTTTGGGCGAGGCGGCATAGAAAAACGAGCCTCGCTTGTTATATACCAGGGGAAACACTGTATGTCTTCCAGTTCCAGATAAGGATTTGTGGTTTGTTGTAACTCGTAATGTAGTGAGTAGATGGTTTAACATAGTAATGACTTGTGGCTGTGCAGTTGTGCTAAATATTCATTTAGCAGGCCCCTAGTACTTGGCCTAGGGCGTGCATTTGTTAACTAATTACGTACTACCTTGTCGTATTAAGCCTAAATACTATTGAAATTAAAGTGGAGATTTTTCGGTAAATGTATAAGCTCTTTGTTGATTTATTATTTTGTGCCAATGGGTATTTAAGCACAAAGCATCATAGGATAAAACTTGTTGACATTAATACATGCACTCCCTCTACATTTGTTCAAATTTGTGCCCCCATAGAATACACGCTCTGGATCTGCCCCTGAATATGGACTATGTTAGATGATGTGTCTATGTATAGGGATAAGGTAGTGAGGAATAAAGACTATCAAAGAACAATATTTCATGTACCCAGTGCATAATGAAATAAAAAATCAATGCAATACACACTATTGCTACAAAACAACTACAATGACATTCTCTGTACTTACAGCACACATCCAACATCATCTACCAAATAACCATGATACCACACCCAAAGGCTGAAAACCAGTGGGTATGAAAGGTAAGTTACAATATGTGGTTAAGGTATGATGAAATATACACAGTGAACACAATAGTGTACTCTATCAGTTATTGTGTTGTTGTCTGGTACAACCTAGTTTTTTACATGTTATAACATTTTATAAATACTAGGTAGTATCTACTTTGCCCGTGTATTGTATGGACACTAAAGAGTACAACTACGTATAATATGTCTACATTTATTATATATGTTTTAGGTATCACCAGTAGCACAGTAAAATATGATGTGTCTAATACGGTTGTATTTAAAAATGAAACAACATATTTATGATGTGCTACATATGTGTTTTCAGAAAGAACATTTATAGACTGGAATGACAGCTGCATCTTGAAATTAAAAGATGCAAAAAGATACAACTGGACAGACAATGTAGCTGCAGAAAAGAAAAATCTAAAGTGGCTAAACAATCTGCGAATCATGCGTAGCCTGTGCTGCTCCATGTATTGGTGCTGCAGTGACATCAACATTTGATTGCATTAACATCATGTTCTGCATTGCTCTGCGTGGATGTGGCACATTTCTTCTCTTTGTAATGTCTCAAGGATACGTTGAAACTCGAACATACTATGAACACCAGGAAGACCACCATTAATTCACATTACATCAATTATACATCAAATACCTTAAATACTAATTCGTGTACGAACACTTCATTATATCGACAAGTTTCTTGTTTTCCTATGACATCTGGAATTATTGTAATACTTTTCATTAATATCCATTGTTTGCATAAATTGTTAACAGTGGTATTTATTTTTCAAAATAAATTATTTAAAAGATTTCTATGATGCAGATCAATCGCTTTGGAAACTATATAAAAATCAATGACCTGGTATACTAAGATCTACTGGTAAAAGCACTATGTTAGCAATCTTCTTTATACTGATTCAGTTGTTACATTTTGTAAAACAACTACAAGGTCAAAATAAATGTTATGTCTTCTGTTGGTAAGTCGGTTTGGTGAGAAAAGAAATTGGATTATTGGCACCTGGAAAATAGGAAGTGCCAAAAATGTACAGTAATGTTTTATATCAGCCCGTAATTGTCATAGTCAACAGTATTTTCCATTTATGACTACCTAGAAAATAGAAACAGACACAATTTATTTCTCCATAACTATGACTGCTGGTTGGCATGTGTGTATATATGGTTATATCTGAGGTTTAGTGTATATGCACTATTTCAAGATCAAACTTATTTCAACAATACAGGTGTACTCACAAGTAGTAGTCAGGTGGTTGAGGCCCCCGTGCACGGAATCAAGATCAAAGGAACATCAAAGGAATTGTGGATCAGTCATTCCATTGGAGCCTCTACTTATAAAAAAAAGAAATGATTAATGACCTGTCATAAAAATCTACTGATAAAAAATCTGTTATCTTAATTGGTTTTTGACAGCTATACTTATAAAAAAAAGTTTGATTGATGAAGTGCCGCCGACACGTCGCTTGTTCTTCTAAGTACATTAGAGCTGCCCTCTAGTGTATGAATGAGTAATCAGTACTGCCCTCTAGTGGTACTACATTACCTTAATTTAGCCGTGTAACCACTACATAGCCGTAGTATAGCCACTACATAATCGCCCTACGCATATAACCACATAACCACCACTACATAATGTGACGACTGTTGGTGTGACGTCGGTGCTTAGTTACGGCTGGTGACATACGATCTGGGTGCGCTAGGTAAAGTTAGGCGAGCGGCTGCGAAGCGGCGCGCGAGCCTCAGCGCTGGTGACCTGTGATCTTTTGTCCTAGTTAAACCGGCGCGCTAGGTAAAGCTAGGCGAGCGGCTGCTTAGCGGCGCGCGAGGCTCAGCGCTGGTGACCTGTGATCTCTTGTCCTAGTTAAACCGGCGCACGAGCGCTCGCGCTGGTGACCTGTGATCTGGTATTTCCGTGAGGCGTAACGGCGGGGTCTAGCCGGGGAACGCTTTATCGAAACAATGCTGGTTTCTAGTAAGCTGAAGTTGACTTTATAGCGTAGAAGGAAACGGAGTACTGCATTTTATATACAAGGCTGTTTAATAACGGCGCTGTGAACATAGGAAACGGTGAGTGTTATTAGTTGTCCGGTTGTCAGCGTGGCGGCGCGCCGTACACGAAAGTGGACGAGCCCGGCAGGGGTTGTCCAAAGCCACGTCTCGGTGATTCGTTTTCGGGTATGGGCGCTGACCACGGGTCATCATCATCGCTTATCCACCACTGATGGACGCGTGGCTTGCGTGGTCTTGGCACACCGATCACTACGGCTGTGACGCGGGGTGTCGTGCGCGCTTGCAGGGGAGACGGTGTGGTGGTTCGCCTGATAGCGTCCGCGCTGCTTGCGGCGCCTCGACCGCGAGCAAGCCCGGGTTTAGGCGGTGGCAATGGAGCTGCAGCACCCGGCGCCCTGAGACGAAGGAGAGCACTCCGACCAAGTCCCCGACCAAACCGGGTGGACGGCATGGAGTGGCTAGGCACGGCGACGAACTGTAAATAGATATATTATCGAGTTAATGTTAAAAAGGCGAGGTAGGGGAGTGACGTACCTGAACCAACTACGCGAAGTACACTTTGTAATAAGGGCGCCGGCTAGTTGGATCCTGTGAACACGAAGCTGGCTCTTCTGCGTAGAAGAAAATCTACTGCATTTTATAAAACAAGGCTGTTTTGTAATAGTAGCACCGGCTAGTTGGAATATGTGAATATAGGAAAGGAGACGGTGAGTTATGTAGTGTTTTTTATTAGCGGTCCCAGTTGTCCGGCTACCGTCGTTTAGCTGTCCAGGTCTCCGGCTGTCATGGCGGAGGGTGTCCATACATGAGAGTGGGCGAGCCTGGTGGCAATCCAAAGCCATGTCTCGGTGGCGCGTTTTCGGGTACGGGCGCCGTCCATGGTTCATCATCGTCGTTAATCCACCACTGGACGCGTGGCTTGTGTGTCTTAGGGCGATCACCAACGATGGTTGCAGCGGAGGCGGCGTGATGGTTCGGCTGCCAACGATTGCATCGGCGCTGCTTGAAGTAAACGCCGCCGCGCCTTGGCCACGAGCGGAGGCTAGTTGGAACCTGTGAACATAGGAAAGGAGACGGTGAGTTATGTAGGGTTTTATTAAATGTACCAGTTGTCCGTCTGCCGTCGTGGGGGTACACCATGCACGAGAGCGGGCGAACGAGGCTTCCAACCAGCCCGTCCACAGTTGTGAATCCACTATTTCACTTCTGGTTGTTTCAAAGGGAAACAAAAAAGACAGCTCATTATCCTTCGCTGTATTATTGTTACAACCGTATGTAGAGCAGTATGGCACATTGCAAGTCACGTTTTCACTGTAAGCTCAACTTATACTAATATAACGAACCGCATCCCATGAACATGAACCAACTACGCGAAGTACACACGACAGTGTGTTGTACACGGCAAAATAATGCTGCTCGTTTATTGATTGCTTTCGGCCAAATGAACGCGTCATCAGTAAGATGGCAGTCTACATGTTATCGCAGATTTCGTTAGAATCTTCCACTTTAAGACTAAATTCCGAGTACACCACTGAACTGAAAATTTTGATTGTAGATGCAAATGGTTAGTTTGTGCTAACTCTTTTAGTTGCTTAACACCACAACAGTGCCTTTTGTTTTCCTTTAAGTTTAAGCTAATGAGTTATTGGTGAAAATAAACTTATAAAACCAAAAACATGCACATTTTCACTGTGGGCAGGACATGTAGAAATACCAGATTGCTTATTCAGGAAATAAACATTTCGTAAATGGCGCTACCAACAAGAAACTGTCAAATGTTCGAACAAAACTCCCACTTTCAGATGCCTCATATGGGGGAGATCTCCCGCTATTAGATTGTCAACTTGGAATGTCTGGGCTGGTGCCATTGTCCCAGTAAGGAAATACCTGGCATTTCCATGCATCAGTATAACTGCTGTGCCACTTAACGATTAATTTGTAAATCAAACTAATCAATTTTGAGAATGCATGTTGTAGCCTTCGATGAAGGTGGTGTGCCTCTGTTTACATACAATTATGTGTTATTTATTAATTGAATGTTTGCTAACTCTGATATTTCAGATTTATTAAATGTAGTATCCCACAATTTGACAATACGCTGTGGGTCGTTGTGGATGCTTTGACAGCCACAACTGAGCAATGGTGATATGATGTACAAAGGGAATTAGACTAGTTATTAAATTCATTATGGTGTTGAATCAGTTGGTAGCAGTTCTTAAATGTTAGTCAGCCGAGATGATAATAAATTGTTCCAAAGCATTTTCTTGGTTACATCATAATGTTATTTTTACCGAGGTAAATGTAGACACCGGTTCAAAGATGACAATTTGTCCAGAATGAAGAGATTCTCGTTTTTTTCTGGCAACATCTAAACACTGTTGGCTATGTAGGCAGTATTAGGTTAACTGGTTTGTTGGCAATATGCTTTCACAATTAATCTTTCCAAACAGAAGGTACTAATGTATATATTTAGATGATTATTATCACAATGCTGGATGGTAATTAGAGCAATTCAAACAATGATTTAGTAGCAACATTGTTTACCCTTTAATATTTGTTGGTCTAATAAATTATTTCATTCTTAAGATAATATGAATTGTATATTACCAGGATAGCATCCCACATAATGTACAGTATGATGTATGCGTGTGTACGTACAAATAAACATTACGTAATGTGGGGGGTTTAGTTTGGGGTAGGTACTAGGTAATGTTTAGCTTTGATGCATGTCCAAGTGCAGGTTTCAAACAATTAATAACGTGTTATTAATTACATTTTTTTTGGTTTATTTGTCATTTTCAATAAGATACCGTTCGAAAATAGTCCCTAATCCTGCATTGTGTATATGAAGATGACACAATGCAATTAGCCTGAAATTAGAAGTATATAGTAATATGTCTTAAAATAATTACCATGGGACAAGAGGAAGGTGGTGAATTTGAAATGGTAAAATTTTCGTAGCCTGACCCAAATACTTTTGTGTGAGTTATTTGTCTAACCATTTTGTTGAGTTGTGCAGTTTATAGCAAATATGTCCCAGTGTCGTGTGTGGCAGGTTCAAATCTTGCCTGTGTTCAGTATTCGAAACACAACAGGTTGTGCACATACACTGATTCCATTCAACAACTTCAGCCGCATTTTATAACATCACCGAACTGCATGGCTATTTTATTTCCACCTATACTGGAAACTGTAGACAACATTAGCATGACACTTTTAAATCACTAGTGGGTGCAATGATACAGTGTATACACTGCCTACACTGCCTGCTCGGCGTCTTTTGCTGCTTCGTAGAGGAGAATAAAAGACGATGAAAACGCCACACGTTGTTGTTCGCAGTTTTATTCCCTACCTAAAACGTCGCAAGTACGATAAGCGAACGCCGGGTTTCTTCAAAGAGGAATGGACCGGTCGCGGTATCATAGCGCTCTGCAGTAAGACCTACTACTGTTTCGGCGACGGCGGAGACAAGTACAGCACGAAGGGATTGAGTAAGCGTCAGAACGACATCGACAAGGACGTCTTGACTGTACCTCCTTACTGTATCTTCAACTGTCCACATACCTTCTGCATCTCCCGCTTGCATGTCGCTCAGTACCTCCTTACTATATCTTCAACTGTCCATATAACTTCTGCATATCCCGCTTACAGCTCGCTCTGTACCTCCTTACTGTATCTTCAACTGTCCACATACCTTCTGCATCACTCGCTTGCATGTCGCTCAGTACCTCCTTACTGTATCTTCAACTGTTCATATAACTTCTGCATATCCCGTTTACAGCTCGCTCTGTACCTCCTTACTGTATCTTCAACTGCCCACATACCTTCTGCATCTCCCGCTTGCATGTCGCTCAGTACCTCCTTTCTGTATTTTCAACTGTCCACATACCTTCTGCATATCCCATTTGCATGTCGCTCAGTACCTCCTTACTGTATCTTCAACTGTCCACATACCTACTACATCTGCCGCTATCATGTCGCTCTCTATCTCCTTACTGTATCTTCAACTGTCCACATACCTTCTGCATCTGCCGCTTGCATGTCGTTATCTACTTTCTTACTGTATCTTAAACTGTCCACATACCTTCTGCATCTGCCGCGTGCATGTCGCGCTCTACCTTCTTACTGTATCTTCAACTGTCCGCATACCTTCTGCATCTGCCGCTTACATGTCGCACAGTACCTCCTTACTGTATCTTCATCTGTCCACATACCTTCTGCATCTCCCGCTTACTTGTCGCTCACACATGCACGCACCCATGCACCCACCCACCGTCGCCATCCCCACCACCCTCGCCGCCGCCTCTGCTCGGCGTCTTTTGCTGCTTCGTAGAGGAGAATAAAAGACGATGAAAACGCCACACGCTGTTGTTCGCAGTTTTATTCCCTACCTAAAACGTCGCAAGTACGATAAGCGAACGCCGGGTCTCTTCAAAGAGGAATGGACCGGTCGCGGTATCATAGCGCTCTGCAGTAAGACCTATTACTATTTCGGCGACGGCGGAGACAAGAACAGCACGAAGGGATTGAGTAAGCGTCAGAACGACATCGACAATGACGTCTTGCTCTCTACCTCCTTAGTGTATCTTCAACTGTCCACATACCTTCTGCATCTCCCGCTTGCATGTCGCTCAGTACCTCCTTACTGTATCTTCAACTGTCCATATAACTTCTGCATATCCCGCTTACAGCTCGCTCTGTACCTTCGGGGAAGGGCGGCGCGCGCGCGCGGGTGGGGACGGCGACGGTGGGTGGGTGCATGGGTGCGTGCATGTGTGAGCGACATGTAAGCGGGAGATGCAGAAGGTATGTGGACAGATGAAGATACAGTTAGGAGGTACTGAACGACATGTAAGCGGCAGATGCAGAAGGTATGTGGACAGTTGAAGATACAGTAAGAAGGTAGAGAGCGACATGCAAGCGGGAGATGCAGAATGTATGTGGACAGTTGAAGATACCGTAAGAAAGTAGATAGCGACATGCAAGCGGCAGTTGCAGAAGGTATGTGGACAGTTGAAGATACAGTAAGGAGGTAGAGAGCGACATGCTAGCGGCAGATGTAGAAGATATGTGGACAGTTGAAAATACAGTAAGGAGGTACTGAGCGACATGCAAGCGGGAGATGCAGAAAGTATGTGGACAGTTGAAGATACAATAAGGAGGTACAGAGCGAGCTGTAAACGGGATATGCAGAAGTTATATGGACAGTTGAAGATACAGTAAGGAGGTACTGAGCGACATGCAACCGGGAGATGCAGAAGGTATGTGGACAGTTGAAGATACAGTAAGGAGGTAGAGAGCAAGACGTCCTTGTCGATGTCGTTCTGACGCTTACTCAATCCCTTCGTGCTGTTCTTGTCTCCGCCGTAGCCGAAACAGTAGTAGGTCTTACTGTAGAGCGCTATGATACCGCGACCGGTCCATTCCTCTTTGAAGAGACCCGGCGTTCGCTTATCGTACTTGCGACGTTTTAGGTAGGGAATAAAACTGCGAACAACAACGTGTGGCGTTTTCATCGTCTTTTATTCTCCTCTACGAAGCAGCAAAAGACGCCGAGCAGAGGCGGCGGCGAGGGCGGGTGGGGACGGCGACGGTGGGTGGGTGCATGGATGCGTGCATGTGTGAGCGACATGTAAGCGGGAGATGCAGAAGGTATGTGGACAGATGAAGATACAGTAAGGAGGTACTGAGCGACATGTAAGCGGCAGATGCAGAAGGTATGTGGACAGTTGAAGATACAGTAAGAAGATAGAGCGCGACATGCACGCGGCAGATGCAGAAGGTATGTGGACAGTTTAAGATACAGTAAGAAAGTAGATAACGACATGCAAGCGGCAGATGCAGAAGGTATGTGGACAGTTGAAGATACAGTAAGGAGATAGAGAGCGACATGATAGCGGCAGATGCCTTTTTAACATTAACTCGATAATATTTACAAAGTCTACTATTTTTTCCCTTTGCTAAATACATTTTTTAATCTATTTACAGTTCGTCGCCGTCCCTAACCACTCCATTCCCGGCGATCTCTATCTCTAACCCACTGGATACTGCTCCTAGCGGCAGGAGTTGCTTCCCAGTCAGGCGTGTGAGAGACGCCGAGCAGGCAGTGTAGGCAGTGTATACACTGTATCATTGGACCCACTGGTAATTTTAAAGTGTCATGCTAATGTTGTCTACAGTTTCCCGTATAGGTGGAAATAAAATATCCATGCAATTCGGTGATGTTATAAAATGTGGCTGAAGTTGTTGAATGGAATCAGTGTATGTGCACAACCTGTTGTGTTTTGAATACTGAACAAAGGCAAGATCTGAACCTGCCACACACGACACTGGGACATATTTGCTATAAACTGCACAACTCAACAAAATTGTTAGACAATAACTCACACAAAAGTATTTGGGTTAGGCTACGAAAATTTTACCATTTCAAATTCACCACCTTCCTCTTGTCCCATGGTAATTATTTTAAGACATATTACTATATACTTCTAATTTCAGGCTAATTGCATTGTGCCATCTTCGTATACACAATGCAGGATTAGGGACTATTTACGAACGGTATCTTATTGAAAATTACAAATACACCAACAAAAATGTAATTAATAACACATGTTATTAATTGTTTGAAACCTGCACTTGGACTTGCATCAAAGCTAAACATTACCTAGTACCTACCCCAAACTAAACCCCCCACATTACGTAATGTTCATTTGTACGTACACACGCATACATCATAATGTACATTATGTGGGATGCTATCCTGGTAATATACAATTCATATTATCTTAAGAGTGAAATAATTTATTAGACCAACAAATATTACAGGGTAAACAATGTTGCTACTAAATCATTGTTTGAATTGCTCTAATTACCATCCAGCATTGTGATAATAATCATATAAATATATACATTAGTACCTTCTGTTTGGAAAGATTAATTGTGAAAGCATATTGCTGACAAACCAGTTAACCTAATACTGCCTACATAGCCAACAGTGTTTAGATGTTGCCAGAAAAAATCGAGAATCTCTTCATTCTGGACAAATTGTCATCCTTGAACCGGTGTCTACATTTACCTCGGTAAAAATAACATTATTATGTAACCAAGAAAATGCTTTGGAACAATTTATTACCATCTCGGCTGACTAACATTTAAGAACTGCTACCAACTGATTCAACACCAGATTGAATTTAATAACTAGTATCATTCCCTTTGTACATCATATCACCATTGCTCAGTTGTGGCTGTCAAAGCATCCACAACGACCCACAGCGTATTGTCAAATTGTGGGATACTACATTTAATAAATCTGAAATATCAGAGTTAGCAAACATTCAATTGATAAATAACACATAATTGTATGTAAACAGAGGCACACCACCTTCATCGAAGGCTACAACATGCATTCTAAAAATTGATTAGTTTGATTTACAAATTAATCGTTAAGTGGCACAGCAGTTATACTGATGCATGGAAATGCCAGGTATTTCCTTACTGGGACAATGGCACCAGCCCAGACATTCCAAGTTGACAATCTAATAGCGGGAGATCTCCCCCATATGAGGCATTTGAAAATGGGAGTTTTGTTCGAACATTTGACAGTTTCTTTTTGGTAGCTCCATTTTCGAAATGTTTAAGTAGTAAGGAGGTTGTCGGCAACACTGGTCATGACCCCAGATCAAAGGCTTTTTCGCTTTTTATAAGTAGAATTCCTACGTTTTTTAGCAGTAATGTTTGACTCGAATGTGTCCAAAAAAAAGTGATTGATGGGTTTCCTTAGAAAGAGTGTGTCGACATCTAGTGACTAATCAGGTACTAATTAGGTAAATAATTAGGGTAATTAAGTACTAATTAGTAACAATCGAGTAGCGCATTCACTAGAGGGCAGCACTAGCAATGAGCTAAAAATAGTAATTAGTCATTTAGTGACTAATTAGGGTAATTAAGTACTAATTAGTAATAAGTGAGTAGTGCAATTATTGGAGGAGAACGTTAGCAATAACTAAAAATAGTAATTATCAACTAATTAGTATGAATTAGGTATACGGGAATGTGGGGAAGGTTCTAGAAGCTTCTAGAACCTTCTAGAAGCTTCTAGGCTGTAACGTTGTGCAGTGGCGTGCCTGGTGGATCAGCGAGGTTAATCGGACGCATTAGTTTGCGCGTCGTTGTGCCTGGCGGACTGGAGATCAGCGAGGTTAATCGGGTGGCCTAGTTTTCACGACACACTGGCGAATGGGGTATCGTATGTCGGCGTGCGCTGTCAGAGTTTATGCAGTAAGTGTATGAGCGTTGAGCGGTGTTTGTAGGAAGGCCGGAGAAATGTTTATTTCGGCTGTCAGCTGGCCGTGCGCCAGTATGCGCGGCGTTATAGGCAGGCGTTCGGTAACAGCTGATGATTGGTAGCAGCTGATACGCGTGCATTGGCGCTGGAGACAGTTATAGCAGCTGGGGGCCGGAGCTGTCAGAATAAGCTGGCTGTGTGCAGCGACGAATGTGCGTTAATTGGAATATAGATACGCGTGCATTAGGTTTGTGGCGTTGGAGACCGCTGGGGGCCAGTGTATTGGCTGTCAGAGCTGGCTGTGTGCAGTGACGAATGTGCGTTAGTTGGAATATAGGCAGCAGTGCATTAGTTGGAATGGTGTTATGCGTGCATGAGTTGGAATGCTGGTGGCGCGTATTATGCGAAAAGAAACACAGAAACAACAAACGGTGAGATATAAATTTTATTGTTATGAAGATGGGGGCGGCGGAAATCGTTGATGGGGGTGATGATCGGGTGGTGGTGGTCCGAATCCGTGGCGACCGGGTGGTGGTAGAGGAAAACTTAAATGCACGGAAAGGTGGGTTGGTATGGGTGGAGCGAATGATGGGGCGAGTACACGAGGCTTTGGGAATATTGACGCAAATGAGAATGGTTGGGTGAAAGTGTCTTCTTCTGGTTCGGGGGTGACTGGCTGGGGGGTGACTGGTTGGGGGTTGTCTGCAGGTTCGCGGTTGAAATCGAGAAATAATAATAGTTCATCGTCGTTGTCGGTGTCGCTGTCGCTGATTTGTGGTTCGGTGTGTGGTCTTGGCTCGACGGCTAAGGTTGGGCGGCGTGAAGGTGGTGTTGATTTGAAGATGATTTGTCGATGTGCAGGCTCCACGAAGTGTACGACAACGCCCCGGCCTATGGCGTACGTCCGATGAACTAGTTCTGGTGCGATGACGTATAGGTGCGTTCTGTGGGGAGAAGAAAAGTGTTATTAATTATCGGTAGTGTGACGTCGGCGACGACCAAGGTACAATGTACCACCAGGCCTATCTGCGCGCGGGGTTCGGTCAACTAAAATCATATCGGTAGGGCGTAAGCGTATTCTCGTCGGCTGTATAAACCCATTCCGGCGAGAGGGGTGCGCAAGGGTTAGCGCCCGCCCTATCTGGAGAACTAGTTCTGGTGCGATGACGTATAGGTGCGTTCTGTGGGGAGAAGGAAAGTGTTATTAAGTGTCGGTAGTGTGACGACGGCGCCGACCAAGGTACAATGTACCCCCAGGCCTATCTGTGCGCGGGGTTCGGTCAACTAAAATCATATCGGTAGGGCGTAAATGTATTCTCGACGGCTGAATAAAGCCATTTCGTTGAGAGAGGCGCGCAAGGGTTTGCCCCCGCCCTATATGGAGTGTATCAAACCCGGCGATGTTTCGTCTGCAAGTATGAAAAGTATTAAAGTAATGGTGCGTCTGTTTTAGTGGGGCCTAAAAAAAGCAGTATTCATTAAGTCTGTAACGGGGCGTTTGTAAATAGCCTTTTATTGGGGCGCACGTTAGCCTGGAAAAGCAGCTATAGTGTTCATCAAAGTCCGTAATAGGGCGTCTGTAAATAAAGGTATATTTTGAAAAAGAAAGCGGTCTGTAAATTGGAAGAGTTATTTAGTTAGTCTGGAAAAGCATAGAGTTCATCAAAGTCCGTAATAGGGCGTCTGTAAATAAAGGTATATTTTAAAAAAGAAAGCGGTCTGTAAATTGGAAGCGTTATTTAGTTAGTATCGTTGAACGTACCTTTCTCCGGGGCGTTGGGGTCGGGGTCAGGGAGGCGCACTATTCCCGGCGGCTTGGGGAGGCGGCAGCGGCGGCGCACTATATTCGGCGGCTTGGGGAGGCGGCGCACTGTAAACAAAAACAAAACAAAATTAGTTAATTAGTGTACGTTGTAAAAGAAAGCAGTAATGTGAGGAAAGCAGGTTAGTTGAGTTAGGAAAACGTACCTGTTTTGTGTTTGTCGGGCGGTCGATTCATTGGCCGCATAATTGTGCACTTGATCGTTCGGCTCCATCGTGAGAAATGAATTGCGCAGTTGTTGCGCAATTGTTTTGCGCGCGGTAACGTGTAGCGGCCTAGACACGTACGCCGTAGCCTTACATAAGGGGCTGACATCACTGTATATATAACGCGCTTATGTAACTGTTTGTAAGTGCCTAAAACGGCAGTTAAAGGTGACATGCGCGAAAACTAAGCGGTCTATAATATTCAGTGGGGACTAGAGAATCGTATGGTAAACTTATATTAGAAAATAAAAGCGGCGTTCTGTTTGTGCACTAGGCTGACCGAGAGGTTTTTTTCAGTTTTAGTAACCTTGTAAGAGTCAGGTGTTTTGCGGCGCGCGTGCGGGCGTTCACGGGGGCCGCGTGCGGGCCGCGTGCAAAGCGCTTATATAGTGGGCCGGGCGGAGAACGCCTATGTATCGTCGGTGTGGTGTTGTTACCGTTGCAGTAACTTTGTGTGTTGTTGCCGTTGCGGAACGTTGTTGATCATGTCACCACCTGCTCACGGAGAGGCTCCAAAGAAGAGCAGCAAGTTGAAGGCGGCTCCAACAGTCGCGGTGGCGTCTGGCGGCAAAACGAAACCTGCTTCGGAGGCCACCGCGAAGGAGCTTCCGACTGCCGACGTAGCGCCTACTAAGCCGGAGTCGTCTTTCGAGGCCGTGGTGAGTGCGGACGCACTGACGTCCGAGGTATTGTTGAAAGAGATCGTGCTAGCCTGCGATAGCACGTATAAGATTATCACGCCCGTACCAATCGTTGGCGTGGCTTGGAAAAGTAAATGCACGTACATCGGCTGTGCCGTTTGTAAGCGCAAAGTGCGAGGCCTTGAAAGCGGTAGTCGGGTGTGCACTGTACACGGTGTGCAGGCAAAGGCGAAGACGTATTTTTCGGTGCGCGTCCTGGTGGAAGACGAAAATGACGCCGACGCTGAGGCCGCCATTTGGATCACGCTGTTCGACGAAGCGATATCGTCGATCGGCGATTACGATGCCGAGCATGTGTCTGGCCTGTTGGCAGACCAGTTGCGCAGTAGCTTTGTGGAGAGCCTGGTTGGCACAGTCTTGGAGCTGACCGTGGACAAGGTCGTGTGGGGTGGTATACTGGACACGTATACTGTCCGTGATGTGCGGGTCGTGTCGAAGAAGGCGAGCGAACCCGACGTATACGCTGTTCACGCTTGAATTACTAACGTTTGGTTATTGTTCTGTAGGACGTTGTAATTGCTGCTTTGGTTATTGTTCTGTAGGACGTTGTAATTGCTGCTGCTTTGCGTGGAATTCTCGATGCTGCTGACGAGTGCGCTCCCCCTGCCGAGAAGCGCGCTAAGAAGGAAACGACGCCGCCTCCTCGACCATGCTTCGCTGACGCCAACACTCCACCGCCGCCCTCGCTGACGAGAGAAGAAGCGATGCCGTACTGGTCGTGCGCCCCTTAGGCGGAACACACGCAGTCCATTCCACCGCACGCGCCGGTGAGCGACGCCGCAACGCCCACGTACGTTGCATTAACCCCGGTGGTGGCGACAGCAGCAGCAGCAGCAGTGCCATCGCCTTCACTACCTCTGTACGTGTTGTCGGTTTCGTCACAGGACTTTATTCCGTGGGCCCGCAACAAACAACGCCCTGTGATCGTGGGCACGCTTCAGTCCGACTCGGAATGGAGCGTTCTGCACTCGTACGCCGGTCGGCAGCGCTGTATGATGTCCACATTTGCCGAGCTAATTGGCGAACGAGTGATGGACACCGCGCGCCAAGAATGTGGTGAGTGCCCTCCCGAGGAGGGGTGCCCCTTCGTTCACATGTGCGGCTACAGGGGAAGGAAGCCGAGCCGAAGTTACAACCTTCTGTACGAAAACGTGGCGGCACTGAATGTGTGCTTTTTTTCAATATCACTCGACAGCTTTCTGCAGCAGACGTTGTTGTTGCCCACTATTCGTATACTCTCGGTACTGGAGGAGCGTTGCGTGCGCGGCGATCGCGCTTCGGAGGGCTCCCTCATGTGCCAGGTAGCCGACTGGTTCATGGGGACGGATTGGACGGCGCCGTTCGATCGTTCACTGTTGGAGGTCGCCGTGCAGCATTACCTGTTGAAAAGGGCATGCCTCGTCGTCCGATGGGGCGACGTTTTCTCCGCCGAACGCTTAATATGTATTTTTGCCGATGAACATTTAGTAATTGAACATTATATTTGCATTTCGCTATGGCATAAAGCCTTATTATTATTATTAGGTACACCGATGAACATTAGCAGGGGCGAATTGAACATGGCATAAAGCCGATGAACATTAGCAGGGCCGAATTATTCGAGCGGCCTATAGTCCGCTGTTGTGGCCGTAAAGCCTTATTATTTACTCTGCTGTGGCATAAAGCCCGCCGAACGCTTAATATGTATTTTTGCCGATGAACATTTAGTAATTGAACATTATATTTGCATTTCGCTATGGCATAAAGCCTTATTATTATTAGGTGCACCGATGAACATTAGCAGGGCCGAATTAATCGAGCGGCCTATAGTCCGTTGTTGTGGCCGTAAAGCCTTATTATTTACTCTGCTGTGGCATAAAGCCTCTTTACTGTTTACCGTGGCATAAAGCCTTACTGTGATGGTGTAGTACGATGGTGCTTAATAAAACGTATCAAACAAAACAATTCCCGCCTCCTGTTGTTGACACTCGACGCATTCGCAATCCAAAAAAAAAACGTTGCTGCTATTCAATAATCTACAGCTCCAAATGCTGTTACCGAACGCCTGTCCAACTAGAGCACAAAACATACCGCGTATCCTGGCGCAAGGCCAACTGACAGCCGAAATTTCTCCTACAAAACGTAAACAAAAACTTTGCCTCCTCCTCGGTCCATCGGCAGGCAGCGCTGCCACCTGTCGGCCACCACAAAAACGTTGCTGCCCTGTCGGCCAAGAAAACAAAAACTTTGCTGCTGCTGCCTCGGTGGTCCACGGACGACGGGCCAGCAATGCCACCACCTGACGGTCAGGGGAAAAACGCTGCGAGAAAACCGCCGCCGCCGCCGCCGCTGTTCACAAAAAAGCTCCCCCTAACGGTCGTTAGGCGCGATGGCGGCCTTATAAGTGGTTTCGGCGCGCTTCGTCGTAGTTAATAGCGTTCCGAGTGCGCGCCTAGAACGAACGTTCCGACGATGCACGCGTGTCCGAAATGCATCTGAAAATATGCGACGGCAATGATCACGTGTGCCCGAAATGTGATCGATCGTTCGATCATCGCAGCAGTATGTTGCGGCATCTGAAAACTTGCGGCGTCGCCAATGAGGTGTGTCCGAAATGCAATCGATCGTTCGACAGGCACGCTGATAGGTTGCACCATTTATGTCGCGATGACGACGTCGACGATGACGACCTACAGCGCGTCGTGCGCGAACACTGGACGAGCATCCGTACGTCTGTGGCGCGCTGACCCGTCCAATCTAGGTATAATTTCCATTTGTCCGGCTGCTGGGACACGGCCGCGCACGAAGGCCAACTACGACTGATGTTCGAGGCGCAGACTCGGGTCTTTAAAATAAACTTATCGTACGGGTTTATCCTTCGGCACAGGGAGACGGGCCGACTCCGTTACTACCATTCTTCGTGTAACTGTTGCGGACGCTATCTCGAGTAGCCAGTCCTCGTTTCCGACGCCGCGTCGTTCGAACGTTTCCTCGACGCCATCCGGCAGCCCGACGTTCTGCAGTACGTGATGGCGCAGCGACCCGACTCGGGGTGGATCGCCGTGTTGGTAACGAACGTTACGTACTTCCTCAACGCCATCATCAGCCATCCTATCGGGTGCGCGCGCGAGCAGCGCCTCCCCGACTATCTGCGCCACAACGCGGGGCTCGTCAGCCTAGCGAACGATCGCCACAGCCGACCGTACGCCGTCAACCTGTGCCTCTTCCGCTGTCTGGCGCTGCATCGGGGCGCCGACTTCCGCACTGACGATTTGACGACCGCGGCCTTAAGCCTCTACGCCGACTACGGCGCCGGCGGCGGCCAACCCTACTACGCGTTCGCCGGCGTCCCGCTGAACGAACTCGACCGGGTGGAGGCGGCCTTCGAAACGAATGTGACCGTTTATCGGCTGACGGCGGAGGGCTCCGCCGCCGAAGTGGTCCGCCGCTCCCTCCATCGCTACCCGACCACCATGAGCGTCAATCTGTTCGAGGCGCACTATTCCTTCATAGCCGACGTGTCGCTGTTCTGTCGTTCGTATCGATGCGGCATGTGCGGCGATGCGCTGTGGCGCACCGCCCGTCTGCTGCGGCGTCACGAGGCGACGTGCGAGTGCGGCGTTCGAGACGTCTTTCCCGGCGACGTCTACCATCCGACGCCGTCCGTGTTTCAACAGCTGGAGGACGAGGGCGTCTACGTGGACGAACGACTGCGCTACTACCCGCACAGGGCGACGTACGATTTTGAGTGCTACTTCGGCGATCACGACCTGCCGGCGGACAGCGCCAAATGCCGGTGGATCGCGCGACACGAGCTACTCAGCGTGAGCGTTGCCTCGAACGTCCCCGGGCACGAGACGGCGCGCTGCTTCGTCAGGTCCGGCGATTCGGGCGAACTCGCGAAGCGCCTCATCGACGCCCTGGAGGCCATGAGCGAGGCGGCGTGCGCGGCTCTGCGGCCGTCGTTCGAAGCGACCTTCGAGGCGATCGACGCACTCGACGCCGAATGGCGGGCGCTCGCGAAGGCGGCGGAGGCGGCGCGCGATAAGAGCCCGTACACGGTGCTCGGCGACCGCCTGTGGAAGAACCTGCGCCGCCTCCCCGTCCTCGGCTTCAATTCAGGGAAGTTCGACTTGAACGTCGTTAAGAAATATCTGACGCCCCTGTTCATGACCGGCGAGGCGCAAAGCATCTCGTCGGCGCTCACGATCAAGCGTCAGAACAACTTCATGTGCCTTACGACGG
Source organism: Paraescarpia echinospica (assembly GCA_020002185.1). Lineage (NCBI taxonomy): Eukaryota > Metazoa > Annelida > Polychaeta > Sabellida > Siboglinidae > Paraescarpia > Paraescarpia echinospica. The sequence continues at coordinate 24,850,084 of CM034532.1, forward strand.
CGACGCTCAAGTTCCTGGACATCACCAACTAACTGGCCCCCGGCGTCAGCTACGCCAGGTTTCTGAAGGCCTACGGCTGCGAGGCGACGAAGGAGCATTTCCACTACGATTGCCTCGACGACCTGCGAAAACTGGACGAGACCCGGCTGCCGCCGCGCGAAGCCTTCTACAGCCGCCCGAAACGCGAAGGCATCTCCGCCGCCGAGTACGAGGGTTGCGCGCGGGTATGGCGCGACGAAGGGATGACGACGCTGCGGGACTACCTCGTGTGGTATAACAATAGGGACGTGGTGCCGTTCCTGGAGGCCGTCGACAAGCAGTTCGCCTTCTATCGTCAGCGCCTCATCGACATGTTCAAGGACGCCATCAGCGTGACGGGCCTGACGCCGCTGTACCTGTTCAACGATCTGCCGTCGTCGCTCCACTTCACGCTCTTCAACGAATCGAACAAGGACCTGCACCGGCTCCTACAGTCGCAGATCGTCGGTGGCCCCTCGATCATTTTCGCGCGCTATCACGAGGCCGGCGTGACCGCCCTTCGGCGCGACGAGTACGGCGAGTCGGCGCGCCCCTGCCGCTCGATTGTCTTCTTCGACGCAAATGGCCTCTACCTATGGGCGATCACGCAGGAGATGCCGACGGGATGTTACACGCGCCGGCGCGCGGACAACGCCTTTCGGCCGGAGCGCGTGCACCGCTACGGCCGCCTGGCCGTCGAGTGGCTGACGTGGGAGGAGGCGCGGACGGGCGCGCACATACGTCACCAGCTCAACGGACGCGAGAAGCGCGTCGGCAAGTACCTGGTCGACGGCTGGTGTTGCGCGACGCGGACGTCGTACCAGTTCCAAGGATGCTTCTTCCACCGCTGCCTGTGGACGGGGAGGGAGACGAACGCGGTGAACGGCAAGCCGATGAGCCAACTGTACGCCGAGACGGCCGCCGTCACGGCCTACCTTCGCCGATTCGTCGCCGTCGTCGAGATGTGGGAGTGCCAGTGGCGCGTGACGAGACCGGCGCCGCCGCCGCCGCCGCGGAGCTGGACCGGCGGCGGCGTCGTGATGCGGCCGACGATCCTGAAGGCCGTGCTCGACGGCACGCTGTTCGGCCTCGTCAAGTGCGACATCGCCGTTCCGGAGGCGCTTCGCGACGCCTTCGCCGAGATGCAGCCGATCTTCAAGAACGCATACATCGCGCGCGACGATCTCAGCCCGTTTATGCGTCGCTACGCCGAAACGCACGAGCTCCTCGCCCGGCCTCAGCGCACGCTCGTGGGGAGCTTCTTCTGCGCCAAGATTCTGCTCGCGACGCCGCTACTGCTGTAGTATCTGCGGCACGGCCTCGTCGTCGAGTGCGTCTACCAGATCGTCGAGTAGGAGCCGGTCGCGTGCTTTCGCCCCTTCGGCGACACGGTCTCCACCGCGCGACGCGCGGGCGACGCCGACCCCGACAAGGCCATCATCGCCGACACGTTTAAGATGCTCGGCAACAGTTCCTACGGGAAAACGATCACGGTCGTCGACCTGCACCGCGACATCAAGTTCTGCACGTCCGCCGGCGCCGCGACGCTGATCAACGATCGTCGCTTCCGTCAGCTCGACGTCGTCGTCCTCGACGGCCTCTACGAGGTGGCGCTGAACAAGCGAACCGTCCGGTACGCGCTGCCCGTCCAGATCGGCTACTTCGTCTATCAGTACGCCAAACTGCGCATGCTGGAGTTTTATTACGATTTCATCGCCGCCTACATTCCGCGCCCCGTGTTCCAGTACTGCGCGATGGACACGGACTCGGCGTATTTGAGCCTCGCGAGCGCGGCCTCGACGACCTCGTGGTGACGGCCAAGCGCGAACACTACTTTCGACACCGCGGCGTGTGGTTCCCGTCGGAACACTGCGACGCGCTCGCGGAGGCGTACGTGCGGTGCCGGCTCGCCGACCGAGCTTGGGACGCGCCCGACGAGTGTTGCGCGCGACGGCGCCAGTACGACAAGCGAACGCCGAGCCTCTTGAAAGAGGAATGGTCCGGCCGCGGAATCGTCGCGCTCTGCAGCAAGACGTACTACTGTTTCGGCGGCGACGGCGACGGCTCCGACAAGTAGAGTACGAAGGGCCTGAGCAAGCGTCAGAACGACGTCGACAAGGACGCCTACCTCGGCGTGCTGCGCAGCCAAAGGAGCGCCGGCGGCTGGAACCGCGGCTTCCAAGTGAAAGAGTCGTCCGTGCTGACGTACATTCAGGAGCGCGCGGCGTTGAGCTACTTCTACGCCAAACGTCGCGTGCTCGACGACGGTGTCACCACGGCGCCGATAATCGTATAACGAGGGACCTCCCTCCCTACCCCTAGGGGTAGGGACCTACCTAGGGGTAGGGACCTACCTAAGGACCCCTAGGAAATGTACGTATGTGTGTGTACGAATAAAAAATGTGAACACTCGGTACAGTTTTCATCGTTTTATTTACTACAACAACCTCACTACTTCGGTAATAGCAAGCGATAATAGGCGGCCGAACGGGCACCGGAAGTCGCTTAGCGGTTTCGCAATAAGAGCAGATAGGCGACGCACTACAATACAACCTCGCTACTTCGGTGTTGCCTGCCTAGCGCGGCGAGGAGCCCGCGACCGGCGGGTCCGACAAAGTCGGTTCGGATACTCGGTCGTCTAATAATAATAATAATAACAATAATAGCAAGCGATAATAGGCAGCGTTCAATGCGGCTTTAGCCAGTCGAATACGAGACAGTCGTTGGCCACCCTATCGGGGCCGAACAGGCACTGGAAGCCGCTTAGCGGCATTCCGCGGCATCGTAAGAGCAGGTAGGTGACGCAATATTGTCCGCACACGTTAGATACACCGCTCTGCAGTTTCTTGTCGTTGTACGTCCACGAATCGCAATTGCGGCTCAGGAAGTCGCGGAAGTCGGCGTGCCGCGGCGGACGGCCGTACTAATCGAAGTACTCGCCTCGCCGGTCGGCGTCCACGTAGACGGCCACCCAGTGCTCCCCCGGTTCGTCGCTGTCGTCGGTGTTGCACACGAACGCCGTCGCAGCAGTCGGGCGACAGGTCGAAGCCGAATATGGTGTAGCCGTTGCCGAAGTCGCCGCGCGTCACGTCGAACCGCTCGTCCTCGTACGCCTTCCCCGTCGCGACGAACAGGTTCATGTAGCTTCGGATGTAGCGCCGATGCGCGAAGTCCGGCTGCAGCGGCTTGCTCGGCACCTGGCGTCCGTCGACGAAGAGGGTGAAGAAGTTTATGTCGTTGCGCATCGCGTTGAACGGGTTTTTATCGTAGGCCCCGTTGTAGGCGTCGTTGTCGATCAGGCACATGAACACGCATCTCGGGAGCGTGCCCAGATAGACGTTCTCGTGCGTGTGCGACATCGTGCCCTGCGGTATCGAGAACACCTTGCAGTCGACGCGGCGCATCGAATACTTGGCCTTCCCGCGCGTCTGCGCCTTGATGTGGCCGAGCTGGACGCCCGGGTTCAACTTGACCTTGCGCACCTGCAGGTAGGCCTCCAGCAGAACGATCTTGAACCCCGGATTGGCGACGTCGCCTTTGAGCGCGAAGGCGTCCTTGCTTCGCACCAGTCGCATCTTTAAGTCGACGCCGTTCAACAGGCACCGGTTTTGCATGAGCACGTCGACGTGCAGGCGTCCTATCATGTCGAATTCGCGGCTGTCGTGTATGAAATCGTGCCGATGCGAATACCCGCCGTTGTTGTTGTTGGTCGACTCTATGCGCCCGGCGGTGTCCTTGCACCACAGGTCGGCCTCGAGCTGCGACATTTTGGCGTCGGTCCCGTAACTGAGCAGGGTCTCGATGTAAGCCCGATACGGGTACGTGTTCGTCTACGGCGTCACGAGCGTGCCGTTCAGCGTCACGTCGACCTGACTGAACATCGAATGCAGGAAATTGTTGACGGGCGCCACGAGGCTGTCGTTCGCAAGATTGGTGACGTCCCCCTTCGCCACCTAGGCGCGCACGTACAGTCTAACGGACAACAGGTCCAGATAGTCGTCTCCGGACCCCGGAATGAGAAACTCGATAGGGCCGCCAGCGTCGAGGGCCGTCAGCGGCTGGTGATCGATCCACTGACCGCTCTCGATGCTCGTCTGCGTCGTCGGAACGCTGAACAGGTCCAGTTCGGACTTTACGCCCTCGCACAACTGCCGATGCACGAACGCCATCCTGCGGCGCTGGGAAATACGACTGCTTCTTTCGGCGGCACCTCCTCTTACTGGCCGTCGCCGACTTGTCGGGCGGCTTTATGTATCGTCGCTTTTTAGTAGGCGGCGGCGGGAGGGCATTCAACAGCCCGACGAGAAGGTCGCTGAGGTAAAGTTTTGTTGAACGGGTTTTTATTGTAGGCCCTTTTGTTGTCGATCAGGCACACGTATCTCGGGAGCGTTCCCACAAAGACGTTGTCGTGCGTGTGCGACATCGTGCGGCCGCTCTCGATGCCCGTCTGCGTCGTCGGAACGCCGAACGGGCCCAGTTCTCTCTTTACGCCCTCGCACGACTGCCTATGCACGAACGCCATCCTACTACACGAAAAATACGTCGTCACTCGACGTCGGCTTCTTTCGACGGCGCCTCTTCTTACTGGCCGTCGCCGGCTTGCCGGGCGGCTTTATGTGTCGACGCTTTTTTGTCGGCGGGGGCGGGTGTCTATTCAACAGCCCGTCGAGAAGGTCGGCGCCCGCCTCCTTCGCGCGCCGCTTTACCGGCTGTTTTAGATTGCCGCCGGCGACGGCGTCCTGCGCCACGCGCACGCCCGTCTTGAGCGCGCGCTTGCCCAGAGCCACGGCCCCTCTCTTGATGAGCGACATGGCGCTTCGAAACAGGCTGCCGAAGAGATTACCCAGACCGTGCCCCCGCTGCGATCGGGCGCCGACGAACACCGGCAGGCCGCAGCCGACCTGCCGCGAGTAGTAGTCCTCGTACACGTTTCGCGTCATCGTCAGAACAGTTTCGACTTGCAGCGTCTGACGTGAAGCGTCGTCACGACTTTTCCGTGCTCGAAAGGAATCGACTGACCGAGGTTGTCTCTTATATCTATCTCGATCGAAATGAATTGGCGACGCAGGAGCGGCGCGTTTTGGATGCGGTCGAAGACGTTCGATACGACGCTCCCGTTCGAACCGTAGACGGGCAAGGATCGGAGGAGGGGGCGAATACGTCGCCGAAGATGCGCAACTCCACGATGTCCGTGTACACGAACAGGGTGTCGACGCCGCCGTTCAGGTCCACCGGGTGGGTCGCCTCGAACTCGAACAGGTACCCCGGGAGCAGGCCGCCGCCGTCCGCGGGCACCCCGTAACTCGCGATATAGTTCGTCTCGAAGCCTAGTATCTGTTTCAGGCGCCCCTTCGGCGGCATGTTAATTTCGACGCCCGGCGATAGACGCAACGTCATCCGATTAGAGACGGGGCTGTACTCCATGCGCGCCTTGACCGTGTCGGTGCTCAGTTTCTTCAGCGCCGCGTTGATTTTGTGCCTCAGCTCGAAGGAGCAGTTGTAAAAACCGTACGGAATGTTGCCCTGACGGGCAATTTTACCCCCGGACTCGGTGGTGTAAACGCCCACCTCCCCTGTCTCGCACGCCACGAAGAAGTAGGCGTCCGCCGGTCCCACATTGTACCAGCTATGCGTGTACTGTAGCGACACCAGCCCGCATTCCCAATGCCCCGACAGGTCGACGCGCTGCGGCAGATTCGTCGTGTAGTGCGTCAACGTGTTTTCGGGGTGCGCCTTCATAGACGCGTTGCTCGGCAACGTCACGTAAAAGTCAGACGATGCCATCGCGCCTCTTAGACGGAATCGACAGTAGGTAGCCGAGGCAACTACTCAACAGCGCCGTCCACAGGTTGGAGTCGCCCTTGCCGCGCGTTAGATTGTATATACTGACGACGATCACCGTGTACAGGACGACGATCTGGCACAGGAAGACGATCTCGGCCTTAGGGCATTCGTTGCCGCAGAGACGCCACGGAACGCTCGTGACGGAGGAGGCGTCGTCGGCATCGGGCGCACCCACAGAGACGCATGAGTCGTCGGCGGGCGCTCCGACAAATGCGCTTGAGTCGACGGCGGTATTCGGCGTTTGCATTGGCTGCTGCTGCCGCAGTCGTCTCGACCGTACACATCGCGCGACTGCCGTCCGACGGTACGGCGTCCTTCCTTTATCGCGCAGGCACACCATAGAGCGAGTTCGCCGACGGGCGTGGGGGCGTCGGGTGGTGGCGGCGCGAACTTGACGCGGCCCTCTTCTCATCTGCAGTCTACTAATACAGCACGGTCCCCTAATAAAAAACGAAAAGCCGTTGCACAGTCCCGCCTCGAGCAGTCGCCAGCACCCCGCATGGCGCATCCAACGCGTCGTCATCCCTTATAGGTCACGCAGATAAATCATACAGCGAGTTCGCCGACGTTGTGGTCGACGTCGATAGCATCGGTCGCAGCGACAACGGTAGCGGCGGCGGTTGTAGGAAGAAAGTCTCCAGCGCTCTGCGTATTCCGTCCAACAAAGCGTCGCCATCAACCCTTATAGGCCACGAGCTCCTTGGCATCGATCCAGCTATTGAACGAGGCCGGATAGCCGAACCATTTGACGAGCGCCTCTTCGCCCTTACCGCGTCGTCGACGACGTCTCTATAGAACGGCCTCCACCCGATATAGTTTGTCCTTCGCAACGATCACTTTTTGTTGCTCCGTCTCGTAGAAGGTGCCGTCCAGTATCGTGCCGGCGTCGTCCATCAGTCGGTAAACGGGAGGGTCGGTCGGGTGCAAATCTACGACGGTGAAGAGCTCTTCGCTCCAGTTAGCCATGTACCCTTTCTTGAAACGTCCCTTCGCCTTGCTGACGCGTACGCGGTCCCCCGCTCGCAGTTTCGGCTTGCTTTTGTCTTTTTGACACCCTCCGCCGCCGTACAGCCGCTGCCACACGCTCTCCTGATTCGACGCGTCGACGCTCGTCGGCGTCCTACCGATGCTTCGATGGTAGGCGTTGTTGTACGACCGCACGAAGTCCTGCAACGGCTCCACGTACCTCAGCGTCTGATGCTTCGTGAAGTACCTCCACATGCGCGTCTTCAGCGTACGATTGAATCGCTCCACGACGCTCGCTTTGGTTTCCTCGTTGTGCGTCACGAAATGGTGGACGCCGCGCGCCCTCAAAAGCGTCTGAAGGGGCCTGTTGAGAAACTCCGTCCCCTTGTCGGTCTGCAGGACGTGCGGCGGCGACGACGACAGCAGGCCCTCGAAGGCCGCGACGAGCGCCGGACCGGATTTGCTCTTCAACGGAATGCACCACGCCCGCTTCGAGAAGACGTCGATGACCGTCAGTAGGAACGCTATGCCGTCGTTGTGCTTTTTCAGTTTAGCCAGGTCGACGAGATCGGCTTGCCACTGCTGGTTTCGACCGCCCACGATAACGCGACGTCGCTTAAAGCGGCGCCTAACCGGCTTGTGAAGTGTATAGGCGTCCTGCTCCGGCAGCCACCACCCGACGATCGGCTTGGGCACCGCGGACGCCCGGTGCAACGCGTCGACGCCGCCGTAACTGCCCGCCCGTTTCGGGTCGAAGTAGGCGCGCTTCCGTCGGCCGACGCGTTGTTGGCGCTTTCGTTGCGCACCACGAGCCCGCCGGGACACCACCGCCATGGATCGTGCGGCGCCGACGACGATACGGCGAACAAGAGGGCGGCGACGAAGACCGCCGCGATTACGACGGCGACGACGACGACGAGTACTGATCTTCGGTCGGGCATCCTCTACGGGGGCGCTAAAAGCTGGACCACCGCAGGCGCTCGGCGGACCGAGTGCGTCCCTTTCGCTTCTGCGCGCGCTGTATATACGCCCGACGCTGGGGGTTGCCGACGAGCTCCATAGGCACGTTCAGCCGCTTTATATGGTCGCCGAACACTTCCCAGCCAACCGGCGCGGGGGACCTCTTCCTCTTTCGCATGAGATCGTTCACGAGATCTACCATATTGCTTCCGGCGATAGGCGTACCGTCGTACACGAGCTCCGCTCGATCGTTCCAGCGAATCAGCGGGTCGGCTTTGAGTCGCGCCAACAGGAGGCGGGCCTTTTCCTTCAGAACTTTCGGTACGCTCTTCACGACCTCGCTCTCCATCTCGCCCGGTAATTGATCGGGCGGCTGCGGCGGCAGCGGCTGATCGGACGACGACTCGTTCTTCACTACGGACACGCGCATCGGCTGCTGCGCGCGAGACGCCTCCATGGCGTTGTAACGACTCAGCAGTTGATTGTACGCCGCCACCTTTTCGCCTTCGGATAAATCCGCACGCTCGAGAACAGCTTTCATGTCGCTGTCCAGGCTACTCATCACACGCGACGTGGTCGTGGTCGGTTGCGATAGTAACGGAAGTAGATGCTCCACCAACCGGGGGTCTACCAGCGCCATCTTCTTCGCGTGCTGCATCAACCGATAGCCTGCCTGAGGAGGGGCAGAAAGGTGCTCGCCAACGGCGCCAGCTGCGCCGTCAGAAACGCGCCCGAACCCGTCTGCAGGACTGCCCTCTTCCGTTTGATGGGCACTTTTTTCGACGCTAACTTGCGCAAATTGTTCCTGTACTTTATCAGCACTTTTCGGTTGTTAGGCGTCAATTTCACGTTCCCTCGCAGACTGTTATACGCGCAGTCGGCCAGACTGCAGATGGGGTCGGCGTCCGCATGGGCGATTATCGCCTTTCTCAGATTCGTATTCCGCTGGTAGCGACGCAACAGCTGCAGGGCTAGGATGTGCCTCTTCACGCGATCTGTCATCCTGTCGAATGACGGCGGCCGCGGCGCGCTCCGCCTTTTTTATAGTCTCGTCGGCACATAGACGTACTGAATGGGGTCGTCGGGGAAAATGTCCGTACGCAGGTGCATGGTTTCCGGCGTTTCCTGTTTCAGGTCCACCAGGAGGTAACCGTACGCGGCCGACGTGGCATCTTTGTACGCCTCCACCATGTAGTTGACTCTACCCGGGTACATCTGTTTCGCCAGGTGACCTACTTGTCCAGCGTCCCGGGGCCTCTTGAAGAGGACCATATACTGCGCGTTTAAGCTGATTGTGCGATTTTCTTTCCCTTTCGGAAAGAGATTCTGAAAAGCTGTACGACGGACGCGTTGTAGTGGTGACTTTTTTTTAGTAACCAAAGTCGTGACGCTACTATTGGTCTCCGACATAAGGTCATCGAGCACTAGAAGCGTCCTCGTTTTGGCGTCCAGAAGCGACGGATCAGGCAAACCGTCTACAAATTCTACGCCGGCCATAGAGTCGTAAGCGGTCTGCCACTGGCCGTAACACCACATAATTTTCTCCGGTGGCGGCGAAATCATACACGAAGCAAACTTTAACAGGCGTACAACGAAAGTAGTCTTTCCGCACCCCGTATACACGTAAAAGGGTGCTTCCACTTTCCGTCCATATCGACGACCGGCGCGCGGATAACGTTACGACCTCCTATACGCACGACGCACCTCCATCAACAATTCGCCGAGCCTGTTCTGACCGTCTTTATACCCGCAGGCGCAACCCAAAAAGGCCTCTTTCGACGGAATCCACGCCACCAATTCACCGTCACCGGTAGCCAATAGGGCGTCTCGCAACCTTTTCGACACGCCGAACTTACTCATCAACAGGCTCCTCATACACTCGACTCTAACGACCTCCCATTCGGCACGCGTTCTCGTTTTCGCGATACGGGCACCTCGTCGCTTCGCTATATACCCCGACCTCGCCGCTTTGATGTGCTGCGCACTGTCTTCGTCCGCGTGAAACATCGCTTTTCTAAACTGGTAAGCGTGCTCGACGGATCTGAAATACTGTCCGTACGCCGCAACTCTACACGGATAGTAATTCGACAGGTACGTCATGAACTCCACGAACGTAATGCGCTTCGACGACATATCTACACGAGGACACACTACTCACTACGGCGGCGCCACACGCGTAACCACTATATAACCGCGTGCCTTTTTCAGTCGCTATTTGGACATGCTTTCTTTTTCAGTCACTAGAGGGCGGCACACATGCTTAGCCATTATATAATCTTAAGCGCACGTGACTCCGCATTACATAAACACCACGTCATTACTATATCAGCACGTGACTCCGCATAACCATTACATAACCATTACTATTTTTAGTTATTGCTAGTGCTGCCTCTAGTGAGTTAATTAGTACCTAATTAGTACCTGATTAGTCACTAGATGTCGACACATTCTTTCTAAGGAAACCCATCAATCACTTTTTTTTGACACATTCGAGTCAAACATTACTGCTAAAAAACGTAGGAATTCTACTTATAAAAAGCGAAAAAGCCTTTGAACTGGGGTCATGACCGGTGTTGCCGACAACCTCCTTACTACTTGTTTATTTCCTGAATAAGCAATCTGGTATTTCTACATGTCCTGCCCACAGTGAAAATGTGCATGTTTTTGGTTTTATAAGTTTATTTTCACCAATAACTCATTAGCTTAAACTTAAAGGAAAACAAAAGGCAATGTTGTGGTGTTAAGCAACTAAAAGTGTTAGCACAAACTAACCATTTGCATCTACAATCAAAATGTTCAGTTCAGTGGTGTACTCGGAATTTAGTCTTAAAGTGGAAGATTCTAACGAAATCTGCGATAACATGTAGACTGCCATCTTACTGATGATGCGTTCATTTGGCCGAAAGCAACCAATAAACGAGCAGCATTATTTTTGCCGTGTACAACACACTGTCGTGTGTACTTCGCGTAGTTGGTTCATGTTCATGGGATGCGGTTCGTTATATTAGTATAAGTTGAGCTTACAGTGAAAACGTGACTTGCAATGTGCCACACTGCTCTACATACGGTTGTAACAATAGTACAGCGAAGGATAATGAGCTGCCTTTTTTGTTTCCCTTTGAAACAACCAGAAGTGAAATAGTGGATTCACAACTGTGGACGGGCTGGTTGGAAGCCTCGTTCGCCCGCTCTCGTGCATGGTGTACCCCCACGACGGCAGACGGACAACTGGTACATTTAATAAAACCCTACATAACTCACCGTCTCCTTTCCTATGTTCACAGGTTCCAACTAGCCTCCGGGCTTGCTCGTGGCCGAGACGCGGCGGCGTTTACTTCAAGCAGCGCCGATGCAATCGTTGGCAGCCGAACCATCACACCGCCTCCGCTGCAACCATCGTTGGTGATCGCCCTAAGACACACAAGCCACGCGTCCAGTTTTGGATTAACGACGATGATGAACCATGGACGGCGCCCGTACCCGAAAACGCGCCACCGAGACATGGCTTTGGATTGCCACCTGGCTCGCCCACTCTCATGTATGGACAACCTCCGCCATGACAGCCGGAGACCTGGACAGTTAAAAGACGGTAGCCGGACAACTGGGACTGCTAATAAAAAACACTACATAACTCACCGTCTCCTTTCCTATATTCACATATTCCAACTAGCCGGTGCCACTATTACAAAACAGCCTTGTTTTATAAAATGCAGTAGGTTTCCTTCTACGCTATCAAGCCAGCTTCGTGTTCACAGGACCCAACTAGCCGGCGCCCTTATTACAAAGTGTACTTCGCGTAGTTGGTTCAGGTACGTCACTCCCCTACCTCGCCTTTTTAACATTAACTCGATAATATATATATTTACAGTTCGTCGCCGCGCCTAGCCACTCCATGCCGTCCACCCCGGTTTGGTCGGGGACTTGGTCGGAGTGCTCTCCTTCGTCTCAGGGCGCCGGGTGCTGCAGCTCCATTGCTGCCGCCTAAACCCGGGCTTGCTCGCGGTCGAGGCGCCGCAAGCAGCGCGGACGCTATCAGGCGAACCACCACACCCCGCGTCACAGCCGTAGTGATCGGTGTGCCAAGACCACGCAAGCCACGCGTCCAACAGTGGTGGATAAGCGATGATGATGACCCGTGGTCAGCGCCCATACCCGAAAACGAATCACCGAGACGTGGCTTTGGACAACCCCTACCGGCTCGTCCACTTTCGTGTACGGCGCGCCGCCACGCTGACAACCGGACAACTAATAACACTCACCGTTTCCTATGTTCACAGCGCCGTTATTAAACAGCCTTCTATATAATAATAATAATAATACATTTATTCGTACTAAAATTGTACAATTCAACTAAATCAATGTATATAAGTTACTGTGTACATAAAACAGTAAGCAATGAGCGCAGCTCGTCAATGGCTAAAAAAGAAGAGCTACCCACATTATTTATATTATGTAATACATCTTTTGCAAATGAGACTCTACATACTAGTTCATCATCCAGCCCCTCCTGGTAGTGGTCTTGAATCATACCATAAAACTGATTAGACTTCATTCGAAAGAATGTCATGGCATCAAGTTTGAATTTGGACATGATATAGTTAAAACTTTTAGACATATATGACCCACTACCTTGAAGGGCTAGATGAGAGAGCATTTTCAAACTGGAGTTACTGCATTTCAAGCAACTCTGCATAAATCGTACCATTCGATTCATAATTTGAATTTGAATCGGTAAACAGTCTGCTAAAAGTGGCACCATATTACAATGCGTGCAAACTGGTAGATTAAACAGTTTTCTGATACCTTTGCGCCACGTAGTATAAAACATATCAAGATGTTTGATTTGCAAGTTCCACAGACATACACCATAGAAAGATGTACAGTACGACATATATAATTGACGTTTTATGTTTATATTACAAAACCCAAAATTAGCAGATAATGCATTTACACGCCATATAAAATCATGACACATATCTTTTACCATAGCCTGGTGAGCGTCTGGACCAATAACGTGGCCTAAATGCAACCCTTTTTTACTATGTTTCACTTTTAAACCATCAAAGTAAAATGGGCAGTCGGTACCACTGCCATATTTAATAAGTTGACATTTTGCCGGGTTGAATTGTAAATCATATTCATATGCAAATTTTAGACATATATCACACATTTTGTTCAATGCATATATCGATGGAGCTACCAAAGATATATCATCAGCATAGCCAACAGCACCATAGTACTTATAGTACTTATGACCGATCATACAGCCAAAACCAGACAAGCAGAGTCTTGTTAACATTTCATCAATGTAGATAGAAAATAAAATGGGGGACAACACCCCACCCTGCTTCACACCATTGGCAGTGGAGAAATGCAATGACATGGAATTGTTCCATGATACATTTAAATGTTGATTAGTGTACATATAAAGTAAACATCTGATTAAAAGGGGATTCATTCCTCTATCCATCAGTAAGTTAAAAAGTTTAACATAATTTACTTTATCGAATGCTTTAGTCGCATCTAGTAATAACACGTAAACATCCGATTTATTCTGCTGGAAATAGTTCACAGTCTCCATTAACGCAAATGTACATTTAGCTGTAGAGCTTTGAGGTTTGAAACCAAACTGTAGATCACTTGTTTTAAGAGCATCAGAACTTTTTATCATTATAACCCAATCAAATATTTTCGACAGAGGGCTACTAAGAGCAATGGCTCGATAGTTGTCAGAATTATTTGCTGATTTCCTCTTGTTTTTTACCAGAGGTTGAATTGTTGATATATTAAAACCATCCGGGGTATATCCGTGATATACCATTGCTGTGAATAGCAAAGAAAGAAAAACATGTAATTTGGTAGGTGCATGAATAAAGTGGTCGGTATATATAACGCCGTATCCATCACATTTGTTAATCTTAACATGATTAATGCCATTCAAAACATCATGCACCGTAATAGTATTTTCACCTTCGTTACAATGTGCATCTACTTTACTATGTATGTTTTGTAGCAATGACGTCATGTCTGCATCATTATAGGCTACTGAATTATATAAGTCCTCATACTTAGTAGCAAAGTGTTTAGAAATATTTTCGTCTCCTGTCACTTCATCAACCATGTTGGGTAGCATATTATTGTTCTTTGTAACTTTACCTACTTCTTTCCAGAAGTCCCTACTTTTATTTCCAAGTAACGCTGTCGCCATACTTTCTTTTTTAACATTATTTTGATTACGTTTAACAAAACGAACTGCTCTGTGATATTGAGAGCGTGATCTACGCATGACGTCAGCAATAACAGCATTGCGAGGAGAGCCACAATCTTTCCATAGATTATGCCAAAACAGTGACGCTTCTCTGTATGGTTTAACGTGTTCATTCCAACCCGCTATTACCTTCGAATTTCCCTCTTTTGAAGTATGTGGAATGGAGTTTTGACAAGCTCTTATACAACAATCCATTATTGAATCATGAAATATCTGAATATCATGACAATGCGTTAACCTGCTAGGACAATGTTTATCACGGCATTCTAGAGAATGCCATGGTATAGATATTTCGTCAATCATTCTTTCTAAAACCTTGCTGTACTGACTTAAGTTACAGTCTGACGCTTCTTGCCATTTAGGTCTAGATATGTACCTTCTAGAAGAAGGTGAACAATAATTAACATCTAAACTCAAGGTAAGAACCAGTGGCGAATGGAATGATAAATTTGCACCATCGTGCATAGTATAATATTCTAACATATGGTCAAAGAGTCCATTGTTTAACAAAAAATGATCAATGACATGAGTACCATTGTCCACAGGACAAGTAAATGTATAACAAACATTATGTCCTTCAAAATCAATACATGGCTTGATTGTTTCACGTTCACATATGTAATTTAAATGTTTCGTAAAGTTAGAAGACACACGATTGAAAGACGTGTTCATATCACCTCCAATAATGAAATTGGAACAGTTCATTATATTACATGTACTCATAATTTCAATCAGAATATTGCAGTACAGATCATCATTACATCTGGTATCACATGGCATGTACACATTAAAAAGTAATAATGACATGCTTTGCCTAGTTATATTAACTGCACATATTCTATTAGAGTTCATGATGACTGGGGAGACAATACAATTCAAGGAATTTTTCCACAGAATGGAACATCCACCATACCCTCTGCCATTTAAAAACATAGTATTATCTATTCCAGAAACATCATGAGATAGAATGCTAACATTGTTATCACATGGTATGTTTTTAATCCTGTGAAACTGAGATTCCATTAACCAATGTTCCTGGAGTAAAACAAAATCATGTGCTTTGATGAGCTCTGAGACATACTCAGGCTTACCTGGACCAAAGCCAGTACAATTATAACTTGAAATAGTAAGGTTACTAGCCATATTAAAAATCGTAGATTATGTCGGAAGATAATGAATTCAGAAC
Organism: Paraescarpia echinospica; assembly: GCA_020002185.1. Classification (NCBI taxonomy): domain Eukaryota; kingdom Metazoa; phylum Annelida; class Polychaeta; order Sabellida; family Siboglinidae; genus Paraescarpia; species Paraescarpia echinospica. The sequence continues at coordinate 24,865,326 of CM034532.1, forward strand.
GTGTTACGCGCGTTCTTAAAGCGGAATATACGAATGCTGATGCCTTCTGGCCACACACCGCTGTCAAACAGCTTATCACATTCTGTGAAAGGTACTGTTAATTTGAACGAACTGTTTTTAGCCTCATTATGTGACACACACTTAACATTCAAAACAGTGAAGCCCTTGCCTTCCACATAGGACTTTAAATCATCCGGCTTAACTTCTTTAGAGACCCGTGATACAAATATGTCTCTAACCGATTGACCATTTCTGGCTGCCATGAGTGTTTCTGAAGCGGTAGCCGTTCCAGTAACTGTTTTTTTAGCCATGCGTCTCTCATTCTTACGCCGAAGGTAGCTAGGAATCTCGAATGAGTCACCTGCGCTCGAGTTGACATCAATGCGACCTTGCGTGTCAACATCGTTAACAACCAGTGCGGCACTGTCAACAACAGTAGTCGAGCCAACGGTCCTTGACTCGCTCGCAACTCGTGGTGCTTGCCGACTTGTTCGTTTTACAGTACCAGAAGCCACCTTTTTCTTCCTATGTTTTCCAGACTGATCGGTGCTGGCCGGTGTTAGTTTCACGGTTAGTTTCTTCTGCTGCTTGTCCGTAGAAGTCTTCAGTGTCTCAGCGTAAGACTGACTGGGGGTGGAAGCGGCTTTCTTTGCGAGTGTTGACATATCACCCTCCATTCGCAGACGTTTTTCAGTGTTTGTGCTGACACTGTCACTAAGTTGTCGCAACTGGCTCTCTAACACTGCCAGCCTCTCCACTAGAGACGGCTCCAACAGCTCACCTGGCGAATATTTGGGCAATCGCACGATATCCTGTGCGTTTAGCACAACACATGGTGGACAATTCAGAGCGTATATTTTCATCAGCGCTGTCACGATGTCGTCCGTGTTCGCATCTTCGGAGCTTCTTGATGTAGTGTCCACCCTATGGATCATTTTGTCGAGAACATCCACGGGCTTATATGCATCCCACAGGGCATGTTTCGCAGCTAAAATTTCACATTTTGTGAAGTGCGATAAAACAACCGTTTTTATTTGCTCACGTGGTCGCTGGTGGATATGGCCGACTATGTAGGCCAGAACGTAATCATTGATCGTAGTAGCACTGTTGGCAGTAACTGTCATGACTAGTGGGTCATGTGACCCGACTTTACTTGCATCGACAGAATCGGTGTCAGCGCTTCGTTCGGTCAGCGTGCTTGACCTGGTGGGTTTACCCATTACGTCAGAATGCACTTAAACCCACTTGAAAGTGTCAGTTGAGTATAGCGTCCACTACAGGGCAATGTCACGCTTCCGCGGTCCGCTGGCATTCAACGCACTTAAACCCACTTGAAAGTGTCAGTTGCAGATAGCGTTCAAGACCGTGTCACGCTTCAGCGGTCAGCTGGCATTCAACGAGGTTGCACAACAAGACCAATGCATCACGGGCGATAATTTGTCCAACAGCATTAGAACATCTCATAAAGTTTATTAACGACAGATAAGACTCGATAAAAACGTGTTTGCATATGCAGTGTTCATGTACTTGCTGTTTACTGTCAAAATTTACACACCGTGTTTCAGTCGTTTCTGGATTTTGCAGGTTATTTCACAGAGCCACAACAATGCAACAAATCAAAACGCCACCTAGCGAATTATCTGCTTTTATCTATATAAAAGCAGTATTCCGTTTCCTTCTACGCTATAAAGTCAACTTCAGTTTACTAGAAACCAGCATTGTTTCGATAATAGCGTTCCCCGGCTAGGCCCCGCCGTTACGCCTCACGGAAATACCAGATCACAGGTCACCAGCGCGAGCGCTCGTGCGCCGGTTTAACTAGGACAAGAGATCACAGGTCACCAGCGCTGAGCCTCGCGCGCCGCTAAGCAGCCGCTCGCCTAGCTTTACCTAGCGCGCCGGTTTAACTAGGACAAAAGATCACAGGTCACCAGCGCTGAGGCTCGCGCGCCGCTTCGCAGCCGCTCGCCTAACTTTACCTAGCGCACCCAGATCGTATGTCACCAGCCGTAATTAAGCACCGACGTCACACCAACAGTCGTCACATTATGTAGTGGTGGTTATGTGGTTATACGCGTAGGGCGATTATGTAGTGGCTATACTACGGCTATGTAGTGGTTACACGGCTAAGGTAAGGTTATGTAGTACCACTAGAGGGCAGTACTGATTACTCATTCATACACTAGAGGGCAGCTCTAATGTACTTAGAAGAACAAGCGACGTCATCAATCAAACTTTTTTTATAAGTAAATCTGTCAAAAACCAATTAAGATAAGATATTTTTTATAAGTAGATTTTTATGACAGGTCATTAATTATTTATTTTTTATAAGTAGAGGCTCCAATGGAATGACTGATCCACAATTCCTTTGATGTTCCTTTGATCTTGATTCCGTGCACGTGGGCCTCAACCACCTGACTACTACTCTCACACATTATTTTTACAAGTGTTATGTTATTTTGTAGACACAAAAATAGGTGTATTCAAACATATCATATCGTAGTATCTATATATATATAATTTTATATACATAATTATCATTTACATTATAATAGATACATATTTGTTTTGGATGGTATTGTCAATGGTTGAATAAATGATGCAATCTATCACTGGTTGTCATAATATTTATGCACTTAATATAGCATTTCTCAAGCAGCATATATATATCTGAAAGTGGCAGCCATGCTTACTTACCTATTAATTTTATGTAAATGTGGTGGAACATTAACATAATGTACATATGAAACATTAAATACATTTGGCAAAAACTGTGTCCCAACCCAAGGCCATGAAAAAATTGTAAATGAAATATGTTTATATAAAGAAATAGTGTACTTTTTACATTGATATATAGATTTTCATGCCATCGAATTAATGTCTGCAATACTGTGGTCTTCTGAAATAGAAATTGTGGTTTCAAGTGTAGTTAAACGTGCCTAACCAAATTGTAATTATGTAGCACGCAGTCAATCTATAAATTACTGCGGTGAATTACTAATCGGTCCCGTTTGTTGGCTGGTCCCGCTTGTTTACTTTTTATTGTGGAATTTTGCATTGGCTAGCAGTGTAGGCGCGGCGCCGCTTTCAAAGACGGTATTTATGCAATTTCAGCGGTCAATAAAAATTGACAAACACACATTAGTGTCATTGAATCACACACAATTTACTAATGTGTTTTTGCGACGTTGTAACAGCAAATAACTGAGAAATCTCCATCTGAAAGCACTACCACAACAGTTACGAAAAAGTTACGCGACCTCTTGCGTTGGCGTAACTTTGCGATGAAATATACGCCATATTTGCGAATGTTCGTATAGTAAATGTTTCGTCGAGAATAGCACTTGCGAAAAAAATCGTAACTTACGCTCTTTTGACGTAATTTTTATGTAAAAATGGCGCTAAGAAATTCGTAAGTCGTTCGAGAATACGGGCCCTGATTTGCTTTGATCGCAGCAAAGCCGATACATATCTACGTCGGCGTGACGTCACGATAACGTATGCCAACCAACGGGTCAAAATTCGTTGCGTTGGTTGGTTGATATACGTGATTGTGACGTCACATCTACTTCGCGTATGTCATTTTAGCAGTCGTTTGAAAGTGGGTGGAGCTTATAACATGATATCAGACAATGGTGCCTCAATCGGTAGATTGGTGAACTGTGTCGACGAAACAACATCGTTCGCAGTGTCGGAATCGGCACCTGTATATGTCCGTTTATAGTTTATTTTAGGAATGACTGTCAGGAAACATTTATATAATGTAACTTTGTAATTTTGCGTGCCCGTAGACCTTTTTGAATGGGCCCACATGACTATGCCCCTCTCGGCCGTTTGAAATGTGCCACTGTTCTGGTGATAAAATAAGGTGAAGTTATGCCGACTTGGCGGCGGAATTTTTTCGACAGCACCCCCTGCCCCCCCTTCTACATCATTTGGTTCGGACGCTAGTAGAGGTTTTTGTGCCCACCATAAACTCGATTTCTGGATCCACCCCGGCTCACATGATGCGCCATTGTTAGAAGTTGGTCTATGCGAATCCCTAAATGTCTTACACGGTCTACTGGTGAAAATGTGCCATCTCCCAAAGTCTACAGATGAGTCTTGTAAGGATATTTGTCGTAGTGTATACCACGTCTTCTGAATATGCGCTGTACTGGAGTGCTGTATACGATAAAGACAGGTGGCACAAGGATCGAACCTTGTGGTATACCGCACCCATCTGGACACGATGGACGTGATTTTCCAAATACGTCCGGAAGCATCTACGCATCTACAACTACGGTTTAACAACCTCATATATCCAGAGACCCGGCGATTAATTAGAAAACGGAAAAAAACTTGCATTTTAAAGATAACGAATGCTATTTTATGTTAAAAAAGACAACCAATTGACACGAAGCAACGTCAGGGAAGGACGTTTGTGGATTAGATATCATAAAGTATTTATTTTTAAGCCCAAACATCTTCCTTGTCCATGCCCCATCTCGATGTTTTGCTGCGGATGACAATCTTGATAAATAAGATTAAAATGTTTACCTTGGCTTCTGCTTGATCCTCGGGACTAACTCTGTTGTTTGGCATATTCAGATTCGAACTGAAACTGACCGGACATAAGGTGATTATATTTGACGGTATTTTATATATTAATTTCGGGACATTGTATCTCCTCTCAGACGTCGAAGTCCACTCCTGTGCAATAGCCGGTGAAGCAATTTCAAAACACTTACCCTGGAAAACACTAAGGTAGTGTTTTAACATTAATTTGAAAAAACTCTGGAGTTTTAAAATACATTTCAAAACAATTTAGGGTGTCTGAAAATTAATGTCAAAACATTCACCTGCCCAATTACAAAACACTCAATACTGTTAAGTTGAAAACATTCCCCTATCAATATCAAGACACTGTGGTCCTACATGGATATTTTTACTACGCCAAAATAGTATTTATATTCGTGAGGCTTGTAGTTTTATGGGATTATGTACCGCGAGTCTGAGTCGGGATCTTCCCGGACGTTGACACTCCATAACATAGAAGAATACGAGGCTGTGACCCACCACTTCAGTCAGGCGAACGTTTGTTTACAAGTAAGTCGAGTACTTTCTTCTTTTGTTCCATACCACTCTCTGTCTGCGCTTTTGTTTATGTCATGTTTGTGCTTGGTAAGAGTTCGTTTACAGCTTTTGATGTTTCCATTGAACGGGGTTTGTCAATTTGTGTCGTCTCCGTTCTGTGTCTAAGTACCGACGAATGCGTCCAATGCTGTGGAGGTGGTGATACGCATTTCTGTGCATTTACGTGTCGCTCAAGGGACATGTTGGAATCAAGGGTTACCCCCAAGTTTCTGGCGTGTTTGTTGGGTAACACGCGCACGTTTCCGATAGTTTTGCTGCGCTCGGATCAATTAGCAGCAGAACCACACCTTTGCGTTCGTCCACGCGCCGAATTGCGTTGTCAGGCACGCGCAGAAGCGCAGTATTAGTACTGCCTGTCCTGCCTGTAGGTTGATTGCAACGGCATATGCAGGTTGTATTCACGCATATGTGCAATCAACCGGTTTGCCACAAACCTCTCGACTAACTTTAATAAAAAGCACATGTTCGAAATAGGCCGATAGCTTTTCAAAATGTCACTATCAAGACTTGCATTTTACAATATGGGTGTGATCACAGCAATTTTCATTTCATGAGGCATTCCTTCCAGCAAACACTTGTTGATGATGTTCATAATAGGCGTTGTCATGACATCAGAGCACTCTTTTACCAAGTTTGAACGCATCGGGTCAAGCTTGCAAGTCTTCCATAATGACTTGCTTGGTAGTTGCGCGGTTTCTTCTTGTGTGCCAGGCACGAAAGTGGAGAGATGACATTCTGTGACAGAGTGATATATGATCACAAAGTCGGTACTCACAGCATGGGCATGTGGCGCTTGTAGTGTGGTGCAAATACACTGTATTGTATTGTCAAAGTAGTGTGCAAAGTCGTTGGCGAGCGATTCGGCACATTCGTAGGTTGGTGGTGTTGCTGTGTTACCCCGATGCAGCAGCTTGTTTGCGATGTTGTAGAATTACGCTTGGTTTGATGTCCGCGTTGTACCACGGCACATTGTTCTTCATGGTGATGGCTAAACAATTGAAATCATTTACACATTCAATCTATGCCCCATCTATTTGTAACACAGGGTATTCTCTTTCTTTTGAGGCATATGACAAATCATGAATTTAGTATTTTTGGCATTTAGTGACAGTTTATTAGCTATCAGCATACTAACTGTTAACGGTCAAATCTTTAGCAGGAGCAAGTCGGTCGAGTATTGACAACAATGTATTGTAGTAACAAGAAAATGCCGCTGCTGCCGATTCGCTGGCTTGCTGAACAGTCAGATCAGAGCAAGTAATGTCATGGTTGATTTTCTTATGGTTGATAGTTTTCAATTTACGCACAGTCATTGTTCTCTTAGATGGGACTGCATTTGTAACAGGGACCGTAAAGATAACGGCGGAGTGGTCAGAATTGACTGAATCATCACAGGTAATATCTTCAACAGGCAGCTCACCACATCTAGTTATGACAACATCGAGGATGTGGCCTTTCTCGTGAGTTGCCTGGACAACGTGTTATTGGTAAATTGTTGCGGAGAGAAGGTCTATAATAGGTCTGGTATGTGCACTGGTGGAATTGTCAAAGTGAAAGTTCAGGTCCACAACGAGTAGCAGCTGACCGTATGTAAGTGTGAGGTGATCGAGGAGATCGGTAAACTCCCTCGGAAATACTGGAACATTTGGTGATTTCGGTTTTGGTGGAGGTATATATACTGTTAGAAATCACAATAGTTCGAGGCCGACTTTGATTAAGCAGTTGAGATACTCCATGGAAGTGTAGTTGTGGTGCTTCATTACAGTTACTGAGATGGATTCACGGAAGATAATGGCGACGCCTCCGCCTCTGGCGTTGGCTCGCGGTATGTGTTTCATAGCGTATCCAGGCGGCACCACTGCCTTTACGGCAATATGCAATGGCCTGAACTAGATTTCCGTAAGCGAGCATATGGCTACTTTGTTTTCAGTTATCAGATCCCGGATTTGTTGACACTTATCAAGCTCACACACTGACCGGGTGTTCAGAACAGCAGCTCTAAACGAATTAGTCGTGCAGTTTCGGTGTAGCTTAACATGTATCAAGTTGCTTCTGTTGACAATTAATACGATGCTATTGCGTATTGACCGAGTGGATACATCGGTTTTGGTTGCAGTCGCTTTCACAGGAATTGTCTTAGTCATTTGGCATTGTCTTCGACCGCCAATGGTCCCTCTGTGGGTCGGTATTGCGCAAGAAATGCCTAGTTGTTTCAGATCGTTGTAGACCGCCTTTTTAACACGCTTGAAGGCTTCCGTTTGCTGACGTGGTTGATGCAATTGAAGACTTGTGTACACTATCACCATGGGACGGTCACGGCCCACTGAAGATAACACCCGCAGTGTCTCATAAAATCAGTAAAATAAGTAAAATTCAGCAAAGCACAAATGTCCAGTTCGTAATTATGACGCCGAGGTAAAATCGAAGAACGGTACATCTTGAAACTTGTAATAATGTCAGTTGTGACGACAGCATCACATGTGGCAGCCGACAAGCGCACACACGAACAAAAGATTCCTTAGACGTTAATGCTATTGGTTGACTGCAGAGGATGCCATGTACGCTACGATATTCGATCCACTTTCATTTCCCCAATAGCCACCTGAGCAAACGAAATCAGTGTTCTGCTAGCAAGCCGCAGCTGGACATAAACGGTTATTTTTACTACGTCAAAATATTATTTATATTCGTGAGGCTTGTAGTTTTATGAGATTATGTACCGCGAGTTTGCATGGGTCTGAGTCGGGATCTTCCCGGTCGTTGACATTCCATAACGTAGACAAATACGAGGCTGTGACCCGCCACTTCAGTCCGGCCAACGTTTGTTTATAAGTAATGCTGGACGTACACTGCTAAGCTTTTGTTGCCAGTCGTCTGTTTGATCAACTAAAATCTGACCAGTCGTGCAATGTACGCAACTCAACAAAACTCCGGTCGCTTGTTGATTTGACCAGTACAACAGTTGTTGAACCGACTCATTATACAAAAATTGAATCGCAGCAACACACATTGCGTAATGTACGATAGTCTCAGTCGAGACGTCGTCGTTGCTTGTTGATCAGACGACTCGCAACTAAAGTTTAGCAGTGTAGTAGGCATACTGCTGTCTTGACTATGACTAAGGATCGGCGCCCTGGTGTCGAAGATCAGTTGTTGGCTGGGCAGCGTCTGTTGTGGCTGTAGAGACCGATTCTTGAGTAGCAGTCTTTATTGCATTTGCTTGCACTTGAAGACGCTCTCAGTTCTGTTCTCAACCAACCTGGGTGTTTTTTTGCTAGCCTGCGGAGAGTCCCCTCTTTTGAGGAATCTGTGTAGTTCCTGCCTCCATGTGGATCGGTCTCCAGAAATCTCCTCCCAGTTGTTAACATCTATGTTTAGTGCCTTCATGTCTCGCTTGCATACGTCCTTGAAGCGCAGATGGGGACGTCCTGCAGCTCTCTTTCCACTGGCCAGCTCTCCGTTGAGAATGTCTTTTGGACGTCTCCTATCTTCCATCCGATGAATGTGGCCGAGCCAGCGGAGGCGTTGCCTGAGCAGGATCACCAGGCTCACAGACTTGCCACGTGAGAGGATCTCTGTATTGGGGACTCGGTCCTTCCAGGAGATCCCGAGGGTGCGCCGCAGGCAGGCAATGTGAAATGAGTTCAGTCGATTCTCCTGAGTGGAGTGCAGCGTCCAGGACGAAGTGTTCTCAGCACGCAGGCGTTGTACACTGTCACCTTTGTGTGCTCCGTCAGCATTTTTTGTTCCAGACTCTCTTTGTAAGCCGGGCAAGTTTTGCGGCAGCTCTCCCAATCTTACTGGTGATATTTCTGCTTCTAAGGTTGTCAGCAATGGTTGACCCGAGGTATATGAAGAGATGGACGACTTCTAGCTCATATTTGTTTATGATGATGGCTGGGGAGTGACCATATCCTGTCCGATGACCTTAGCCTTTCTCAAGCTGATTGTCAGTCCGACATCCGTGCATGCCTTTGTAAAGCGGTTCGTGCGATTTTGTAGCTCCCCCTGAGTATGCATGATGACCGCGCATGATCCGCAAACAGAAAGTCTCTGAAGAGGGCCAGGAACACCTTGGTCTTCTATTTTATGCGAGACAAGTTGAATATTTCATCGTCATATCTAGTGTGAATGTACACTCCCTCTGTCGAAGATCCAAAGGCGTGCTTCAACAAAAGGGCAAAGAATATCCCAAAGAGGGTTGGGATGAGGACACGCATCCCTGACTGACGCCACTGGTAACGTTAAAAGTATCGGAGGTAGAACCGTCGTACGGGATTATACCTTTCATATCATCGTGAAATGACCTGATTACGCTGCAGAGCTTTGGGGGACATCCTATCTTCGGTAGGATCTTGAACAGACCATCCCTGCTCACAAGGTCGAAGGCTTTGGTAAGAGCAGTGTACAACCCACCAGGCTCCCCAACTATCCACCAGGTTTTCTTATCGTATACACTCACATGGCGGCGCCACTCATCACAGCTACGTTGGCTTATGTCACTTATTCACTTTATTTTTTCTTACTGCGTATTCAATAGTTATGTCTAGTTTATTTATAATTTGTGTTTGTAATACGTAGACTGTAGTTGGTTGTTTACCTTTGGTGGTGTCACGCCTGTACCATGTCTAACACGGTGTGTCGTTTTGGTTACCAACATTTTCTCCTTTTTTTGTACTAATGTGTTACTTATCGTTACTTTGTCAATGATTAATTTGCTTGATCGATGAGTACACCGATTGATTGCGACTCATCAACGTTTGTTATTACTCTTGACTTTTAATTAATAAATTACCTTTAGCAACAACACTCTGTTGTAATTCTTCGTAGCAAACGAGCGCAGGGTTCTGCCAGCAAGCCACAGCAGGATATATAACAGTTATTTACACGTTACATTATAATTAATGCACTATATGAATATAACACTTCAGAAAGGTAAAACCTTGGTACAACATATTAGTGAAAACGACGTTATTCTTCGCCTCTTTGTGTAAATACCTTGGATTTATAATTTGTAATGACATATATCGGACGAAGCGGACATTACTGCCAAATATACTTCTATGTGTCAATGTAACTCGTTGCGTCATATATTTGACGGTGTTTTTAAATAATTAGCTATTTACTTCCTATTTCACTACATTCCTATGTGTATACAATATGGGTAGATCAATTAATAACATATTTGACCACTTGTTGCAATTTAGAGAGCACAGTAAACTGATTCCCACTATATTTGGTTGGGACTGGAGAGTCGATGTTGGCAAGGGGGTGCATTTGGAGTTTTTTGTGAGCCTTTAGGCGGATGCAGTTGTAGATTCTAGGTGAGCTTAACAAATGTGAAAGCCACCGAGAAAAAAAAACACCAACAGCACCATCGCCCCCCCCCCCCCACCGTCTTCCGATGTCATGTTCCGACAGCGGCTCAGTCCACTCAATATTATTTTAGTTCCGGCTTCAGTGAACATTGTTGATCTCCCGTTTGAACGTGGGCCATAAAACATACTACGGTTGGCGCGTTTACGGATGAATGTTTTGAAATTACGTTGAAAACACTCTAGATTGCTTTTTACGGTTGAAATTCCTACGGATGAGTATTTTCAACTTAACCAGGGTGTTTTCAAACTAATCTCAAAACACTCTGTTACAATATTGGATAGTGTTTTGAAATTCTTATACCGGCCACGTATTAGTCTTGGCCGAAGTGACTCCAAAACTCGGTTAGACCAATATGACAATTACTATACGTCTCATACATAGGTGAAACCACCAAACATCCAATTACCAAGTCACAGTAAACCAACTATGGTACGGGATATATTGTATAGTAGCAGAGTTATAGTTAAACACTGAGTTATACTGTCCATTTATGGTAATCGAGCCCTTACACATACTCATCCAATATAGTTTAGGACACTTTCGCATTAGTTAATGCCACTGACACTGACTACGCCTGCAATTCAATGAGCATGAAGTATATTTCCTTAGACCCAATGCGTAGGTAGACCGATGTATAGAATGAACATGCAGATACTTAAATTGAGAGAACGTGCAGGTTACTTCAAATAGCTGTCATATTTAGACCAGTAGAGCAGACGGCATGTCGTATTACAGCACGGACGGTCACTTCTAGAATGCAGGCCGTATAACAAATATGTATACTACCGCTGCACGTCGTCGCTATGAGAGAAGGCCTAGTGTCATTAATGATTGTAGTGCATACCCACTTGGCAGTGCGTGCGAAAGGTTATGAATGTTAATAAAAATGTTGTGCCTGTTGTTTCCTTGGTTCGTTACCAACGCACTACGTGGCGCAACTGTTGCAGTCAACTAACATTGTACAACTTCGATTAACCACGCACCAAGCAGTGGCGCCACCAGTTGATGCCTAAACTGCATGAGAGCATTATAATATATGTGGGAGAGAGCTTCCTGCGACCACCACGTACACATGGTTGGTTTGGTGTAAAAACGAGGTTATGCGTATAAATGGTTATGTAATCAGGGCCGTAGCTAGCGAGTGGGCGGGGGGGCAGTTGCCCCCCAGAAAAAATACAAAAAGTGTCCTTTTAGTATTAAAGTGCCCTTTTTTGTTAGCCTATATTACTGACGTCATTGCTGTTTTTGTGATTCCATGCCCACGTACTACTCAAAGTTCCTTATTTTCAGAAACTGGCCCGCGCTATATCTCCCGTGCCTGAAAACGATCGCGCCCAGGCTTGAGGCGTGGATAAGGGACATAGAGAAGGGTGCGGGTAGTTCCTGCAAGCACAGCAATACTGCCACTGAGCGATACCCCGTATTTAAGTGATCTTTTCCCGATATGAAAAAATGGCACATTTCCCTAAAAGGACAATTTAGGGTCCGTGACCAAGAACCTCCTAGCCAAATAGTGCAATATGGGCAATGCACACGAGTACATTTCTTTGGCGAGAAAATGCATCCGGGACTGTGCCGTGTTGGGCTGTTCCTGACCTTTCGAGTTCACCAAGTCGTGTTTATAATATAAATGAGCCATTTGGAACGCAGCATTACTACCCTTTTGTAACAAAACTACAGGTATTGAGATGTCCTACGAATACAGAAGCGTCGTAATTGCCAAGATTGACGTCAAGTTATATATGGAAGCACGTGTAATGTAATCACGTGACAAGTTTAAGTTTTGTTACAAAACAGTAGAACTGCTGCGTTCCAAAGGGCTCGTTTATATTGTAAACACGACTTACTGAACTCGAAAGTTCAGGACTTTACCACTGGTAAATGTATGCAACTGGGTCAAGTAGGCGTTACAAAGTCGTATATACGATAACCCAGTATTCGTAAATCCAGAACGACACAGCTTCAGCGCCACCGCGCCAATACTGAAGACACAGATCAGTCAACAGCTGGCAACTATCGCATCAATATATTTTATCCATTTATTCATCACGTCCATGGCGAGTTGGCTTAACGATTTTCGAGTGACCGCCATGGACTCACTGTAACTTAATACCTCGTGTCGTCGATCCAACTTACAGAAACTAGATGACACAGGACTCACTGAATACTAGAGTATATATCTCAGTTCTGCTGAACAAAACGAGCTTCCTATGGAAATCGCAAAGTGGCGAAAGTGGTACGATGACCCTAAAGTTCCATGACCGTCGTCTTCGCGTGAACTGATTTCGACGTGAGGTCAAACATTTGCCGTCATCAGCAAGACCGTAAACATCTTCCTCACTACACTAGCCGGAAGCGTTGCTTGCTTGCGACCGGTCTCTTTGCGATGCCTCAAGTGGTGGAGTCGGTCAACAATGACAGCGGAATGTTATATACCCATAGAAACAATCTTCCCACCCTCGGAGAGCTTTATTTGTTTAAAGCCAAATGGCGAATCACAGCACGCGACAGCGAGAGGAAGTGATCTTGATAAACAATTTAAGACGGGTGTTTTGGACCAATACTCCGTATATTATGCATGGATGTTGATTTTAAGAAACGTATTGTTATTTGATATTAATTATTTCTTTTCGTGTATTTTTGTTTCATTCCCACGCAGTATGCGGCCGATACTGAAACAATACGAAACTGCACCATGATGGGGTACATTTTTTTAATTTTCTGGGATATAACCTCCACGTGAATTTCTGTATTTTACTGTAATTGTTTACTGTCCCCCTAGTTGCTTTAGGCTAGCTAAAGCCTACAGCCCTGGCAATAGTCCTATTCCGATTGAATGCCGCCATCTGCCCGTCTATTAAAGTTGTATTGTGATCAAATGAATAGTGTTCATGTTGTACTTTCTTAAAAACAGTTAAGAATGGTAGATCAACTCAGATTGAAACTTTAACCGAAACTAAAACAAAACCCACTACTTTTTGTTGGAATCTGCCTATCATTAAAACTATCGGAGGGGTTCAGTTTTTCATTCGAATGTGTTCTCGTGTGAGGAATATAAGAATCAGTACTTTATTACGATTTTTACATTTGAGGAAAATCCGCATTAATACATGATAGCCATACAGTCGTTTTCCTCCCTCTAAACATGCGCGCGCGTGTGTGTGCTTCCGTGCGTGCTCCTGCTTGCTCGCTTGTATGCGTTCATGCGTGTACGCTTGTGTGAGTCCGTGCGTTTGTGCGTGCGTGCATGCGCATATGAGTTTCCATGCGCTTGTCAATCGCATTCATCGAGCGAGAACAATCCGTCGGTATATTAATGTTAACGACCAGTAGCGTTGATAGGCATAAAAAGGACACTGGCGAGCCATTTCAAAGGGAGATCTAAACTGCATCTGCGACACGGTCCACTGACACTGTAGCATAAATTATTTCAAGCTTAACAGACTCGAGTGTCTACGCTCGGTGTTACAGTGTAAGAATAGCATAAATCCGTCACCGAAGGGACGAAGACTGATAAAATTGATACAAGAGTTGGTGTTAAAATTGCCGGTTTATCCTGACCAGACGATTTCCGGTTTCTTCAGCTGCGTGTGGCCACGCATTGCCGGTGAGTGACTTAGTGAATGAGTGAGTGAGTCTTCGTGATATAATTCAGTCTTTACACTGTAACTATTGCAACCAATGATAGGGTAAATTATCCTCTCGGGTGGCTCCCGTTAGAATGACATGGGGTCGGTTTGCACAGTAGCCTCTTTGTAACAAACATTCGTCATTGATAATCCACTCACATTTCCGGCAGTGGCTGCGATCATTTCGTTTCGTTTCAAACCCCAAAGTTTTATTAAACCCGCACTGAGATCTCACGGGAAACTGTTTTATCAGGTAAAGTGTCTTAGCTACTTGATGTTAATATTTATTATATTTTTGGTAGATTGTTAACTTGCTTTAGCTGATTGATGTTAATATGTACCTTAAGCAAACGTTGTGTGTGTGTGTGTGTATGTGTGTGTGTGTGTGTGTGTGTGTGTGTGTGTGTGTGTGTGTGTGTGTGTGTGTGCGTGCGTGCGTGTGTGCATGTGTGTATGTGTGTGTTTATTTATAGTTATTTTATTTTGACATAACACATACTTTGCTTTAATCTACTAATGTTCAGTATATTATGTTAATTGTATTTTATTTGTATGTTATCTATCCAAATATACACAACGTCATATGTACATCTTTAATCTATATTTCATAGCGTAGATGAAGAAGTTTTTCTTGAGTAATTGGGCAGATACTTATTCGCTGGCACGATCTTTTATTAAATATTTGCGACTAGTATCGGGCACACAGGAGGAGTTTTTATTGAGTGCACTCTCAATGATCAACAGTGATATGGTTACAGAACAAGAGGGTTATACCCATTAATGTGCACACAGTCACGTCTAGGTGGTTGGTCTGGTGCATGTGGTTTGTAGATCTGCTAAAAGGAGACAACGTTGACAGAGTTTGTTGGCAGATTTTTGTTGGAAGGCAAAATTGAAATATTGTTTGCAATGCACATGTAAAACATGCTCAAGATTTACACTGAACATAACTAAATCGTATTCCAATGTGGCATATTGTTTTCAAACAGACAAAACAAACATGTCATAGACTTATAGCCAATTGAACTGGACATGGTATCGCGTGCTGTGTTGGGCGCGATACGCGAGACTCAAGTGTTCGCGTGTCGGGAATGTGCAATATTGTGCCAAGAATGACACGAATTCAGTGTGTTTACGATGTTTGCTATTTGAAAAACGTTTGCCTAAAGTTAGATATGCGGTTATTTTTTCACGGCCTGTGAACATCATCATGTTATTTAAGTGCCAGCAAGGGATTACTTGATAAAGAACCTAGAGCAAAGCTCAATCCCGTAGCTCGTAGAGGGAGCGCTACATTATGGCGACAAGCACATGTTCGTGCCTCGTCTTATTCATTGAATTCGTGTTTTATGACGCTATTATTGTGGTCGCCAGATGGACAGAGATTTTTTGTTTATGCAAGAGTTATCGCTAAAATGGTGAACTGGACATGTCTGCTATTTGGACTTCTGATGGTGCTTGCGGCTTGGATTCTCCTGTGCACCGGCCAGCATGGAAACATCCATAATGTTGAACTCAGCCGTGACTATTTTCTGGCATTAAACACCCTGGCACACGGCGATTCGGACTTTCTTTCAAGCATCGACTTCCCACCAGAGCTAACGCGGAACAACACCAGACGGTTGCGTAAGCGAGGACGGTGGGGTGGTGTGCGACCTAGACTGGGGAAAACAAAATGTAAACCACCTTTACCATCCATGATATTGGCAACTGTATGAACTTTCAATGGCCTCAAGTTGGAAGAGCTTCGAGCAAACGTAACTTTCAATGGCCTCAAGTTGGAAGAGCTTCGAGCAAACGTAACTTTCAATGGCCTCAAGTTGGAAGAGCTTCGAGCAAACGTAACTTTCAATGGCCTCAAGTTGGAAGAGCTTCGAGCAAACGTTTCCAATGGCCTCAAGTTGGAAGAGCTTCGAGCAAACGTAACTTCCAATGGCCTCAAGTTGGAAGAGCTTCGAGCAAACGTAACTTTCAATGGCCTCAAGTTGGAAGAGCTTCGAGCAAACGTAACTTTCAATGGCCTCAAGTTGGAAGAGCTTCGAGCAAACGTAACTTTCAATGGCCTCAAGTTGGAAGAGCTTCGAGCAAACGTAACTTTCAATGGCCTCAAGTTGGAAGAGCTTCGAGCAAACGTAACTTCCAATGGCCTCAAGTTGGAAGAGCTTCGAGCAAACGTAACTTCCAATGGCCTCAAGTTGGAAGAGCTTCGAGCAAACGTAACTTTCAATGGCCTCAAGTTGGAAGAGCTTCGAGCAAACGTAACTTTCAATGGCCTCAAGTTGGAAGAGCTTCGAGCAAACGTAACTTTCAATGGCCTCAAGTTGGAAGAGCTTCGAGCAAACGTAACTTTTTTAAATGAATACAGAGACGCTGGCCTTGTGGCCTTCACCCAGACATGGTTCGACAGTTCTGCCTCTGATCATGGAACTTCAATCAAAGGATTTGAATACCCCATCCGGCTTGATCGCAACAAGCAATCGACCGGAAAGGAGAGAGGTGGGGGTGTTTGCATTTACGTCAATTAACGCTGGTGCAAAACTGTCATTGTGTGTGAACATCTCTGCACCCCGGACATTGAACTGTTGACTGTTTCACAACGACCACTGTTTCTACTCCGTGAATTTCCTCAATTATTTTTGACTGTTGTTTACATATACCCCAGAACCAATGTGGGCCGAGCCTCCCAGCATATTTGTGATGTGACACAGAAACTGGACGTTTTGTCCACCGATGCACCAAGTTCATACTTGGTGATTTCAATCAGTGCACCCTAAATAAAAGTCTGCCTACCTACCACCAGTACATTACGTGCCCAAGCCGCATACATCGGACGACTGACGAGTGCTACGGTTCGGTGCCCAATACGTATAAGCTAATCCACCGATCGGCGACGCCGATCACATTACGGTTCACTTGGTTCCTGCTTACATAATTATGTCTTCTGGAGCGTCTAAATGCGTTGATATACAGGTCAAGGTGTGGAATGAAGACAGCATAGCTAGACTACAGGGTTATTATGACTGTACTAACTGGGATGTTTTTCGGGATTCCTGTGATAACCTAAATGAACTTACCGACGTTGTGACCTATTATGTTTCTTTCTGCGTAAAAAGTGCAAAGTGTACCCTAACAACAAACATTGGGTTTCTAAACAACAGAAAATGGTATTAAAAGACAAGAAAAGGGCTTACTTTCGGGCAGACTTAGCTGGACGATGGGACGTTCAAAGGAGTGTCAGATCACATATTAGGAAAGCATGACAGAGCAAAAAACAAAAAAAGAATGGAAGTTAAAAACAGGTGACATGAGAACAGTCTGGGAAGGCATTAAGACTATCAGTGACATGCAGTTATATAGACAGAATTCCAATCACTTATCTCCCTTGGGGGGTAAAGATGAAGGAGTCTTTGCAGAGGATATGAATTCTTTCTAGTCTTGTTTTGACACACACGATTTTCGTTCTGTCATTGACGATATTAGACGTTCAACTAAGACAGATGGCAAACTAGAAATTGGAGAAGAAGATGTGTTGAGAGTATTCCAATGTACAAATGTGAGCAAAGGTCCTTGTCCTGATAGCATTTCCGGTCAAGTTTTGAAGCATTATGCCATTCAGTTGTCTGTTATCTTCCACTTCATGGAAGTGGAAGATAACAGACATCTGTCTGAGGTAACAGCCGAGATGCAGATGGGGCGAGTTGACTCCATGTGAATTTTGACATTTGTGCAAATTTATGTTGCTTGGGCTTCCCGCCAATTATCACTACAGGTGGCTACGTTACCAGCAGCCAGTAGTGATCGTCACCGGACCGTGATGAATACTTGTTGTGTTCGCCATTTCACAGCTGGCTGCCTGCCTCTCCAAGCGCGACCGATGGCAGTGCACTAACGTCAGCCGAGGTAGTGATTACGTCGGTCACGCATGACCTCCGTCGTGGAGTGAATAAGGTTCGACTTCGTGGTAAATTGCTGAGACTTCTCAACTTCCCAACATGCCCAGGCCAAACTCAAAGGCAAAAAAGATTGTTCAAGCGAGCAAAGTGACAATGTCGACCGCAGAGACAGCGACCGCTACGACTACATTGAAACCATTCTGACGAGGCAACAAGATATGATGGAACTGATGCTTCAGAAACAAAACATCATGATAGCAGATATGATGAACAAATTTGTGGAATGCATCAGCAAACCGGTAGAAACAAAGCTGGAATCAATGCAAAATGAAATGTTTGTAATAGCGAATTATTATCAAAAACTAACCAAAGAAAACTCTTTGCTGAAAAGAACCGTTGAAACTCTCACCGACAAATTACAAACCGTAACAAAACAAAACGTTGATATGGAAACACAACTGGACGAAATCGAACAATACTCAAGACGAGGCTGTTTGGTAATGGATTGCCCGAGGTAACAGCCGAGACAGATGAACAAACTTTCGTAACTTTTGTCCAGAGCAAATTCCCAGATGTCACGATAAACGTAAGCGACTTTAGCAAAGCCCATTGACTACCAACCAGAGACAACCGCGACAACCGTGACAACCGACGCCAAGGAAGACCAATGGTCGTAAAATTTGCGACTCATCAAAAAAAGATGAACTCTACTCTGGTCGAAAATCCCTTAAAGGCACCAACGCTTACATGAACGAACTGTTAACAAAAAAACGTGCTGAACTACTACATCGCTTCTGCATCAGCAACATCAAGGAGAGAACAACTGTATGCACGAAAGCTGGCAAAGTCTTCGTCAGAGTGGGAGAGCAAATCGTTCACTTGAAAACAAAAGAAGACGTAAAGGCCTTTGTGTGACTGTGCGAACAATGCGTCAGTGCCAGAGTGTTGTACAGGTATTTTCTTCTCGTGTTACTGTGCAAGCAATGCAGCAATGTGTGTTACCTGGCTATCATCAGGCACTATCTTCTTGTATGACTGTGCAAACAAGACATAATCTACTCTATGCGACCTTTATATGTATGAATGTTTTTTTTTTTTTTTTGAAATGTTCATTTACACATTTTTACTTCTCTCAGTTATGATAAGTTTAAAATGCACTAATGGGGAACATGCGGCATCTCCTTTAAATGTATTATTCAGACGCATGCGCGTTATATGCGTTATATATATTATTTTGCCAAAATGTGTTTTTGTTAACAGTAAAATTAGTCTTGTTATGCTGTTTAATTTTATTAATTTGACAAGCAATATATTGTTTTAAATATGATCAGTACTGACCGTTTGTTAGGATGTTACGGTGGTATAGAAAATAATTCTTTAAATCATATTTTAAAAATAGATACAAATGATGAAGATGGTGAATTAAATATAATTCACCAGTCACCATATTTTAATGATGACGACTTAATTAATCACATAAAAAACAAACAGGACAAATTTAAAATACTAAGTCTAAACTGTCAATGTCTAAACGCAAAAATTGATGAAATTGTTATTAAGCTAGACAAACTTAGAAACAATAATTGCAAAATCAACGCTCTTTGTTTACAAGAAACGTGGCTTAAGGATGATTCTGATACCTCCTTATTACAAATTGATGGATACAATTTAATATCACAAGGCAGAATATGTAGTGGTCACGCTGGCCTAGCAATATATCTTTATAAAAAATACAACTATAAATTGTTAGATATTTATACAAAGTCAAACATATGGGAAGGAAATAATATCAAACACCGTCAAGAAAAAAATCATCACTGGAAATATATACCGACCTCCTAGAGATGTCATTGAGAATTATCAAACATTCATAGAAGCATTATGCCCTAAATTAGATCATCTGCAAAACCTAACTGGTGAAGTAATACTAGCCGGAGATTATAATATTGATCTATTGAAAATAAAAGAAAAAAACATAATATGTGAATACTTTGATACAATCACAGCACATGGTTTCTTTCCTAAAATTACTTTACAAACACGTTTTTCAAATACTAACTGCACGCTTATTGATAATTTTGTATGCAAATTCTCAAAAGGTCTTTTTAAATCAACTGCCGGCATTTTAATCAGCAGCATTTCTGATCATTTTCCGTATTTTATATGCCTTGATTGCAATGCAACTGTTACAAATGTCCCTAAATATATCAGAATTAGAAAACAAAATACTGACAGCCTTGAACATTTTAAAATAGAATTGATGCGTTCAAACATTTATAATAAACTGAATAAGGATATATATATATACTAATCTCAACGGCAATTACAACCTCCTTGATGAAACTATTACTACTGCTATGGATAAATTCTTTCCTACTAAAATCATTAAATATAATAAACACAAACACAACAAGTCATGTTGGATTACACAAGGTATCATTAGATCTATAAAATTTTGAGATAAATTGTATTCAAAACTTAAACATACTCATATAGGTACAGCAGAATATGTTTCGCTCAATACAAATTTTCATACATATAATAAAATTCTTAAAATAAATATTAGATTAGCCAAACAAGCATATTATCAATCCAGTTTTGAAAGCAATAAGCACGATATTAAAAAACGTGGTCTCTGATTAAAGAAATTATTCAAAAAAGACAGGGACAGAAACATTTCCTGATTTATTTCAAATTTATGGGATAAAAGTAACTGACAAGACTATTATTGCAAATAAATTTAATTCATTTTTTAAAATCAATATTGGTTCTACACTTGCATCACAAATAACCAATACTGGAGATAACTCTTACACAGACTATTTAACAGAGAGACGTATACAGACTTTCAACTTTAAGCCAATAGACAATAGTACAACGATTAGCATAATTGATAGCTTACATCCAAAATCTAGCTGTGGTAAAGATGGTCTATCAACCAAACTACTAAAGCTAATAAAAAATGAAATAAGTGAAGCAGTCACTCTAATCATTAACCAATCAATAACAACTGACATTTCTCCAGATAAATAAAAAATTGCTAAAGTTATTCCACTTTTTAAAAATGGTGATGAGACAATCTTTGATAATTATCGTCCAATTTCTATCTTACCAGCTATTTCCAAGATATTTGAAAGATGAATGTTTAATCAAATACACGAACATTTCAATTCCAATAACTTATACTGTGAGAATCAATACGGGTTTAGGGAAAACCATTCTACGGAACTTGCCACTCTAGAAATAATAGACAGAATTGTCCAACAACTTGACCAATCAGCAACCCCAATAAACATATACCTAGACCTCTCTAAAGCCTTTGACACAATTGATCATAACATATTATTACAAAAAGTAAATTATTATGGAATAAATGGTGCAGCACTAGATCTATGTAAAACATGTATTACACAATCGTAAGCAATATGTTGAAATTGGCGCTTACAAGTCGGAAGAAGCTGCAATAAACACTGGTGTCCCACAAGGGTCTATTTTAGGACCCCTTCTATTTATCATATAAATTAATGACATAATATTTTCAAGTGATCATTTTAAATTCATAATGTATGCAGACGACACCACTCTTTTTAGTACATTGAATAAATTCCAATCTCCGGATGGCCACGTCCAAAATCAAAATATAAATAAAGAATTAGAAAACATATGCAGTTGTCTAAAGGAAAACAAACTTTCTCTTAACATTAAGAAAACAAAATTCATGGTATTTCACATGCCCCAAAAGGAAATCGAACTTCCTAAAATAGAAGTAGATGGGACAAATATTGAATGTGTACATGATTTTAATTGCTTAGGTATCACCATAACCAACACCTAAATTGGGACAGCCATATAAACAAAACAGCAAATAAAATCAATAAAATAATTGGAATTTTAAATAAACTTAAACATGTATTACCTAAGAATATATTAACAATAATGTATAATTCGCTCATTCTTCCCAAGATTAATTATGGCATATTGGTGTGGGGCTATCAAGCCCATCGCATTTTTAAACTTCAAAAGAAAGCAGTGCGAATAGTTACTTCAAGTAAATACAATTCTCACACAGATCCCATCTTCAAAGAATGTAAATTTCTTAAGCTGGATGACATCCATAGACTCAAACAGCTCAAATTTTATTACAAATTGATCAACAAGGATATACCAGAATATTTCAGTCGTATTCCATACACATATAACTTTGCAATTCACCAATATAATACATGTGGTAAAAACAACTTATTTATTCACTATAGTTAATCAGTTACTGACTTAATCATCAATATGCAAACAAGTACATCAGACACAACATTATACAAAATGTTAACAATACTCCAAACATCATCCTTGATAAAATTTATACACATAGTTTATATGGTTTTTCCACTTATACAAAAATTACTTTATCAAGAACTATGAATCATGTTGTCATATTTCTAACTGTTACATCTGTCAATCTTTAACTTGACATGACTTTGCATTTGTTTAAACTAATTTATGTATTATACTATATTATAATGTACTATACTAAACATACTATATATATGTATGCATATAGAGTTGATCATGTGATAATCATATAATTATGTTACATCAGTGGGGTGGCTCCCATGATAGCGGCATATAATTGTCTTAATGGGAGCCTCCCTGACCTTAAAATGAATTTTATATTGTAGTTTATGTACTTATGATGGTAAAAAAATAAATACTGTCTGTCTGTCTGTCTGTCTGTCTGTCTGTCTGTCTGTCTGTCATCTTCCAGGCCTCTCCTACCTTACAGAAAATCCATATATTTTGGAAAACGTAAACTATTGTCCCTGTCCCAAAAACAGCTCACCCTGCAGGGCCAAATGATTTCGCCCAGTAGTGTTGACATCGCACGTAATGAAGAGTTTTGTAAAAGTTGTCAAAACCATGATCATGAACCGAACAGCGCATCTTCTAGCCCCCTGAAATTTACATATCGGCCTGGGAGAGGGGTGTAGGACGCAGTCGCTACTCTGCTAAACCTTGCACTGTGTCCATCTTTAAAAGGCCAAAACCCATGCCATAGTTCTTTACCTTGATCTGAGTTCTGCTTTTACTTGAATTTACTTGATTTTTATGAACGCTGCACACAAATTTCCCTTCATGGACAATAAAGTATTATTGTATTGTATTACATAGTATTGTATGTCATGGTAAGAGTAAATCGTATCTGTGGGGATGGTCTCAAAACACACCATGAAATCAAAGTAGTTTAAATATTATCTTGGGGGGATTACCTCAACGTAATAAAGTTAACGACAAATGTTTTTGAGTATAGCACATTCCCTTGCTAGTTCAAAGCGCACTTCATAAAAGTATGGCACAAAACACACTATGCCCATTTATCTATCTCTATAAAAACTATACACATAAAACAATAACAACATTTATAAACTGTGCTAAAACCATATACAGATTAATTTTAATGTTAACTAATTAAAGGTGTATGTCATTTAAAACATTGAAATAAAAAACTAACCCCCGTGAAGGCAATAATAGTATTAGTATACCTAAACGTTACAACACATTTACTAAGAATGTTTCGGCCAGAATGTAAGTAAATTGTATGATTCTAAATGTAACGTTCATCGTAAAGCAGTCAACGTGTTTTGGGAAAAAAGAAGGGTTTTTTGTCCTTCTTGAATGCCGCCACCGAACTATATGGTCTAATTGATAGTGGCAACGCATTACAGAGAACAGGTGCGACTACGAGAAAGGAGCGGCCGCCAGATCTACAACTAGTCATTTTGTACAGCGGACCGCAGAGAACTCGTGCAGCTGTGAAATACCGTGGGGTCTTGTCGCTTAAGCACATAGAGTTAAGCAGGATAATCTTAATTTAAACTCTACCCAGCAGTGGACGGGTAACCAATGTAAATCCCGAAGAACTGGCGAGATATGTTCTCTAGGGATGTGTACTTGATGCGGGCAGCCATGTTTTGCACACGTTGTAATCAAATAAGTAGGGTGACACCCCTTTCCAAACCCACCCCTCAGACTATATGAAATGGAAGGAGATTAATCCCATACCTCCTTCACTGTAGCCGGCACATAGTTGACATTTGCCTGTAGCTTTACACACTAGGAATGGTTCAGCTTTTAAGGGTGATCCATATTGTTCTTTTCTTGTTCTGAAATATGTTTGATAAAAAACTTGAAAGAGAACAATTGCTTGTTTTTTTCCAGCCAAACATACGCATACGCACACGCACACATATGCACACGCACACACGCACACGCAAGCATGCGCACACACGCACACGCACACACACACGCACACGCACACGCACACGCACACGCACACACACACACACACATATACATATATTAATTTGGTGGCCTAGAAAACGAGGATGGTATGCCTTTCGCATACCGTGTATGACCAACAAAAAAGGCACAGGTAAACAGAGTCTGTATTCACAGCAACGAATTAATAATCAATTACAAGAAAATGGTGATGATGAATGTTTTTGTAAGAAGAAGTAACATGCCAATTTATGGAAATCAAAAATGGACACTGCGCATCGGCGTTCAACGCAATTGTTAATCGATCTCCATGAATACAATTTTTTGTCTATTCTTGTGTAGTGGGGGCCAATGTTTTCCCGTATGTTAATGTATTGCAACCTTTGTAAATGCATTCTGAAATGTCTTAACAATAAAAAAACGATGTTGCCATTTTTCTATTGACCTTTGATGACCTTGAACATGGGTCAAATGTGTTTTTTCACTTAAAATCTTCACGTGAACATGATTGTTTCAACAATTCAAACATTCTGACATATAGAGGCAACATTTTTGGTTATGTTTAGGGATTCAGCTTCTTTCTATGGATGCATGGGCTGATTTTATGATTGAAACACTACACCACCATGCAAGGTCTCGAGTGCCTATTTTATACAAACACCCATCAAAGTAACAATATCATTCTTTAACAGCATCACAATGTTTTGTTGCTATTATACTCCAATTAACTGGTTGAATTATCTTCCTGGATGTATTAACGTATCACCACCTCATGTTGCCATTTTGTTCTGACCCGTTTCCGACTTGCTCTTATTTGTTCCCAAACCACGTCCACATCCTGCGAATGCGCAAGTAACTTTTTGACAACAAATGCATATTAATGTAAAGTTGTGACATTCTTATCGTATTGCGTAGTGTT
>CM034532.1:24891554-24912599 GCA_020002185.1 Paraescarpia echinospica
GAACGTTAGTGGTGGCTACTGGAATATTGCGCCTGATAGCAGGTCCAGGATTAAGACTTACATCTCCTGCTAGTAGTAAAATAATTGCCAATGTAAACGTTGGCTTAGAGTGGGATATTGGCAGTAACTTTCTAGTAAAGCAAAGATTAAGACATGGCAAACTGTGAAGATGTGACAAGGAATTTTGTGTTCTCATGTACTGAGAAACTGTTGAAATGACAGCCGACCGTTGGGGACTAAGTGGCTTGCACAGCGTAAAATCGTGACCTCTCGAAGCAGCAGAACAGGATAAAAATAAAACACACAATAAAAATGCTGGTGACATTGTCTTGGTGACAGTGTACTTTCCTCAAAATGGTGAAGAATAAAATGATAATGTCTCATAAAAATAATAAATAATTGAAAATAATAAAATATTTTAAAACTGTATAATTGTACTAAAAATAATGTAAATTTCTAGGTTTAAAGAGTGGGTTGGCGATAATCAATGGCAATATTACAGGACGTATGACTGTTCGCGCTCAGCAGGCCTGTGCAAAGTAACAAGACGTTTAGTGCCCGTGCAAAAAAACTCAGAGGTCTTCACCCCCAGGGCGATTCTGGGTATAAAAGAACGTCTTGTTGAAAAGGCCTGTTAGTATATAGTTTATAAGGGGACTGCCCCTGCCTTAGTATGTTGTGTACGTAAGCCTGCAAGCGCGAAAATCAAATCGACCTGTATTATCGCCCAAATAATTTAAGTACAAGATTTAACAGCGTTGGTGGTGACAATTTATAAAATGTTTGTTTAAGCAAACAGTGCAATACGTTGACACTAATTCTACACTAGTGTCACAGACAAAATTAACTGTTAAATTGCACACATCCCTCGCTTGTCCTGCCACAGAAAGTTTAAGGATGTTCTCAAAACTCTGAACCGTCAACTCGCTTGTCCTTTAAAATAACAAACGTGGTAAACAAGGCAGTTATTGCGCAATTGTTTTAGGAGTCGCGGTGTCTACAAGTAGTTTCGCGCGCTTCGCACACAAGTTTCCCGAATGTATTTCGACCGTTTTTGTAGCCACGTCCAAGTCCCCAAAAGCCTTCTTTCCATGGTAAAAACTCCACCAGTTCAGCGTTTCCGGTTGCCAACACTACGGCTGTCAAATCCTGTTATGCATTGAACTTTGTGAGCAGCAAATGCCGCATGCGGTGAACTCACAAATCGTTCTAACCAGATCTCGTCTCCCCAATCTGTTTGCTTTTCCGTTTTTGTGAAATGCGCTTTTTTGCTGCTTTGATGCGATCTGCGTATCCGGCGTCGCCGTGGTACAATGCCTTCCTCTATTGATTGGCGTGCTCAACCGAATCAAACATCCGACAGAATGCTTCAACCTGGCACGTGTAGAAGTTTGACAAGTGAGAGTCGGCCCCAGAAAATTCAACGCGTTTCGGTTTCACAGCGACCTTCGCTTCAAACTGGGGTTACGGTTCTGGTACGTAGAGGCTTGACGGTACGAATGGTTGGATGACAGACGGACCATCTTCGTCACAATCGCCGAAGGCGGCAGAAGTATAGTAGTTGCGAGTTTTCAGCATGATGTCAGCCATTGTACTGTACTGCAAGAGACCGGTAGTAGAGTACGTTCGACATGATGTTAGCCATGGTGAGATCATATATCATAAAAATTATCCACCTCCTATATGGCATGGAAAATACACCATTGCGCATGCATTTGATCTATTTGTTTACTTAAAAAAATAAGAGGCACGAACTTAAGTAGCACTGTTTCACTCCTTTTCCGCCAGGGGGCGCTTGTTGACCTACTTACATAGTTCACCACCTTTTCGCCACGGGCGCCACTTGACCTTGACCTTTGTTCTTGACCTTGTCCTTTGATATTTGACCTTGCTCTTGCTCTTGCTCCTGCATATGAGCCATTCAACCTACTTTATTACTTTGGTATGCTTTGCTTTTTTATGTAGGCTGTGATAGGAAATCAGGTTAGTCCGATTTTGTTAATGTTGCAGCTG
This sequence comes from Paraescarpia echinospica, assembly GCA_020002185.1. Lineage (NCBI taxonomy): Eukaryota > Metazoa > Annelida > Polychaeta > Sabellida > Siboglinidae > Paraescarpia > Paraescarpia echinospica. Next base: position 24,893,568 of record CM034532.1, read on the forward strand.
GCGATTTGTTAGATTTATTATAAACTTCTGTTGGAAGTGATTTCATTCATGAATTTGAAAATTGATTCTTGATTCTGTATATTAATTTTAATATATTTGCGATAATTGTTTCGTTAGAATACCTGATGTCAGTATTATTGTTAGATCGGTTAATCTACAAAACACGTTCCATTATTATTTGAAAATCTTGTAGGGAGTATAATATGGGGATAAAAGCTATAAGATATTAATAAAATAATATAAAAAAACTCTTTTTCGTCTATTTTAAGAAGATTCATATTGAAATCACCAGCAATAATGATGTCGGATTTTGTTTTGTCAAAGGATGAGATAATTGGTGTTAATTCACTAAGAAAGTGTTGATAATTTTTATTGAGGTCTCTCGAAGGTCGATACATATTTCCAATTTTAATAACTTTTAAGAGCCCGCTTCCAGTTATTTTGATAAATTGTCCTTCCACATGTTGCAATTGATTTAGAGACAGGATTACATTGAAGTTGACGTTGTTGTTTAAGTAAATGACTAGCCCGCCTTTATTGATACACGTTTTGCCTTGCGTGATGCAATGGTATCCCTCAAATTGTAGGTGTGATAAATCATCGTAATCGGAAAGCCAGCTTTCCCGAAAACATATTAAACTAAATTAAATTGTTTTCTCATTAAATTCCTCTAAGAAAGCTTCAATGTTGTTATATTTTGCATGTATAGATTCTATGTTAGAACTTAGAATACTAACGTTCGTTACGTGTTTCTGCTAGTAGTTAAACATTTTAAAGATCATAATATGTGGAATGACGTATTGGTTGAAAGTCGTCACCAGCTGCCTCATTTAGCTGTAATACATTAAATAAAGAATTCACTTTAGCACCCCCTTGAAAAAATGGGACTGATTCGTTAACTGACATCATTTAAATAAATATTTATGATTTAAACATGAAGTAACTGCCTACTGTCCACTGTCAACAAAAAAACTTTATCATGGCAATAGGAAGTTAGCAATCATGCTGTGTAGCATGTCACCATATATGTCATCATACAAGAAATACACGTCTATGCTACAATAATAATAAACAGATAAGAAATATGTAGAACAAACAAAAATATTATGAACAAGACGTGTCGTGACCGGACATATCCGGACTGACCTTTTAAACAGAGAGTCTTCGTTCTCTTCAAAATATATCGACAGTGTAAATATGACAGAACAAGAACTGTCTGTATACAGAGTCTTACACATGAGTACCAATACGCACATATATTGGTCAGACAAGTTAACCATTTCAAAAAGATGCAGAATTGCAGAACATGTTATAATATTGAAAAGACGTAAACGAGTCCATGGTCTCTGTGGAAATGGCCATGGCGTCATTGGTGTCGAATACGTCCCTCGCGTTTTGTTCGTATTGGAAACAATGTTTCATCACTTGTTCTATTTGTGCATCTATGCCTGGCCACCAGATGTACAATCGCGTTAGTGCCTTCATCTTAACGACTCCGCTGTGACTACTGTGGAGCAGTTCCAGCATGATCGTCTGTCCTTGTTTCTGAACGACAATCCTGGCCCCTCTCATAATGCACCCGTCATGCAGTCTCAGTTCATCACGGAATCGACTGTATTCCTCAATAACCGGGTCGTTCGTGGACCAACCGGTGAATACGTATCTCTGTAATCTGGAGAGTTGTGTTGTCGTGTAGCGTCCACTCCGGTATACGCGCTGCTGTCACTGGCGACACATTCAGCTGCTCGATCATGTCAACATACTCAGCAGGCGAAGGTGTTACAACATTGGCTTTGTTGATAAAGGCAGTCGTGACAATGCATCACAGTTCTCGTGGGTGACGCCACTGCGATACAGAATTGTGTAATTGTACCCTTCTAGTACAAGTGCCCACTTTTGAATGCGCCTAGATGCATTGTGTGGCACCGGTCGTTTTTTTTCAAATGGGCGGTGATCCGTGACCAGTGTGAACTGGGTTCCGTACAGATACTGGTGAAACTTTTTCACTCCAAATATCAGGCTCAGTCCCTCTTTTTCTAGCTACGAATAGTTCTTTTCCGCTGCTGATAAGCTTTGTGATGCGTATGCAGTTGGTCGCTCTGAACCATCGGGCATCACATGAGATAGTACTGTGCCGCAGCCGTATGATGAGGCATCACATGCAAGTAGGATCGGCTTACTCGGTTCGAAATGAACGAGGAGTGCGTCCGACTGTAACGCCTCCTTCACTCTGATGAACGCGTCTTCTTGTGGCTTCTCCCACTTCACACCTTTCTTTAGCAACCGATACAACGGAGCCCGTTTTGTATAAAGGTTCTGCATGAATCGACCATAGTAGTTCACCATTCCGAGACATGCAACTCCTTCACATTTGTGGGCCATGTCGCGGACGGCTTCTACCTTATCCGCCATCGGGTGTAGACCGTTTCGATCAATTCGATGTCCCAGATATGTCACCGAAGACCGAAATAATTCGCACTTCTGTTGGTTTAGTCTCAACCCAGCATTCTCGAGACGCTGTAGTACCGTTCTCAGGTTTTCCATGTGTTCTTGTTGCGTCTTGCCAGTCACCAAAATGTATGTCCAGGAATATGCACACATTCGGAATGCCTGCCAGCAAACTCTCAAGTGTCCGTTGACAAACAGATGGCGCCACCGACACATCAAATGGTAATCGTGTCTATATGAATAGCCCTTTGTGTGTGTTGATTGTCAGGTATTCCCGTCACTCCTCTCCTCATCCAACAAGAGTTGCATGTAGGCACGGCTGAGATCAAGTGTCGAAAATGTCGACCCACCCGCGAGCGATGCTTACACATCTTGCACTTTCGGCAGAGGATATTTATCCTCTATGATTGCTTAGTTTACAGTCACCTTAAAGTCACCACATATTCTCACTCCAGTGCCCTTTCTGACCGGAACCATTGGTGCTGCTCACTTGGAGAATGTTACTGGCTCGATAATGCAATCTTCCTGCAGTCGTTGCAGTTCATCCTCGCTCTTCTCCTTCATAACATATGGTACAGGCCGGGCTTTGTGAAATCGTGGAACTGCGTTTTGGTTCACTTACTCAACTTTCCCAACTCATCAAGGTACACGTCAGGAAATTCATCCATCAACTGGCATGATGTCAAAGAATTACACACTGAGAACATATTCGCCCAGTCCACTCTGATAACTTCTAGAATGTTCCATCCCAACAGATTTGGCCGGTCACCTTGCACCACCAGATTAGGCAACACTGTTGTTTGCCCATTGTATGTAATCTCAGGCTCGATCTTGCCCATGACCATGATGGATTGTCCGGTGTAGCTCTTTAATGTCACATCACCACCCGGTCTTAGAAGTGATGGTTGATGTTCAGACATACACAGATAAGTTATTGTATAACTTATAGAGACAGAATGATTACACGTCCGATGTGTCTCGGTCCCAACGATGTAATCCTTTATTCCAACCCTAGCGGACATATGTTAAACTAATAACAGCAGTAGCAGCTAACTAGTCTGTATGTTTAGTCGTAGTACAAACATAACATTCCTCCACAATATCATTAAACATACAGTGTGTTCATTTCAGTGATTCCAAGTCGTTTTACTGGCACTCGAGTGCGAGCGGATCTTCTGAGTACCGGAGTGTTAACCACAGTAGGTTCGATGAACAACTACAATGGCAGTGACGTCACACGAGTAGACGCGCACAGGATCAGTTAGTCAATTAATTGTCAACTAATACAATGTTGAATATTAACCTTCGGTACTACCCAGGAATTGGAAATCCGCATGTGCCATTGTATCTACAGAGTATGCAGCATTTTGATTGAGAAGTGTTATATACATATAATTATCTGATTGGTTTGCACCTACGTGGCTGCACCAATACATGCTGTGAATATATTGCGGATTATACAAGTTTCTGCCAATTCACAAGACTAAAATTTGAATACATTTGTTTTATGAATGCACAAGGAGGATATTAGACTACGTGGTTTTAGCAAGTGTGTGTGACTTTTTAGTATTTTTACGGACTTACATTTTACTTTTGTGATTCCACCTGTGTGACAGTGACAAGCTGGTGATCGGTCATGTGTCACCCAGACAAAGAGAACAGTGTCAACTTGCATGCATGACCCTGGAATACCTGCATTGGTTACGGACCAGCAGACACATTCGTTTCAACCATGCTGCGTGGAGATATGCCTGTGGTGCGGGGGTGGCACTCCATCGACCCACCCATCGTGGTTGCCGAGGGGGCACCCACAAACAACGACCCATATGTGTACGTCTTTCAGTGCGGCCAACTATACCAGGCAAGCCTACTGACACCAGGCATGGGACATTTACCAGACAGGACATTAAGACTCTCGTTCCTATTCCATTAGACAAGACTCATCCGGTTACCAGGATTGCTGTATCCGCCATGTCGCCTTCCAGTAACACGGGTGCGGTCAGCCTTGTCGCGGAACCGGTCACATTGGGCATTGTTAAGGCTCGTTCAATTCGCAACAAGACTCACGTATTTATGGATTACGCGACCGAGATGAATATGGATGTTATAGCCATTACAGAGACGTGGCTAAGCACTGGAGAAAAAAACAATCAAACTATAAAAGACCTGAATGCCGCCGGATATAAGTTTGTGCATCTTCCTCGGAAAAATAACCGCGGTGGTGGTATCGGCCTTGTTTACCGATCGAATTTCAAAGTGGTTGTTAACCGATGTGATGATGTGAAATCTTTTGAGTTCATGGATGCTGATGTTTCATCATCGGGAAACTCCATGAAACTTGTAATCATTTACCGTCCACCTTCGTTGAAAAAGAATAAACATTCGTACGCAGACTTTCTCGTTGAATTTGCTGGTTTCGTCGAACACTACGTCCTATTGACCTCCCGTTTTGCGATTGTTGGTGATTTCAACATCCATTGCGACGAGCCATCTGACAACAGTGTGAAACGTTTCGCCGACCTGCTTGAGTCACTCAACGTCATTCAACATGTCCAAGTTCCAACACACATCGACGGTCACCTGTGGTGGAATGTGTCGTTGATATGAAGAAACCTCGTTCTATGGAAAACGATCGCATACCGAAAGTATAAAAACATTGACAAGGCTGCGTTTCGTAATGACATCGCATCGTCGCTTCTGGCCACAATTCCGTCTGTCATGCAAACAACGACTGAACTTGCAGATCACTATAATATGGTTTTGACCAAACTTATCGAGAAGCACGCACCACTACAGATGTGTCGTATCGCTGATAGTCCACTCGTACCTTAGTACAATGAGAAGGTGATCAAAGCCAAGCAAATTCGACGACAGCGTGAACGGAAATGGTGCATCACTTCAAATGCATCGTGAAATGTATAAGACACAGTGCGCACAGGTAAAGAGGACAATAAAAGAAGCCAAGTCTGACTACTATGCTTCTGAGATAGAACAGTGCAGGAGTGACAACAGGCGACTGTATCGTCTGCTAAATGGACTGCTGCAGCGAAGAAAGTCCCAATATCTACCAGCTAACGACAACATCCAAGATCTCGCAACAAGTTTCTCGAACTTCTTCTCTGCAAACATCGAGACAATTCGTGTGTCTACATTCCATCCAGCACCCTGCGTGTCACAACTTCACTCACTTCCGATTGCGACTACATCAGACATCCGCAGTCTGCTCAACAAGTCACCAACAACATCGTGCGCGCTCGATCCGCTACTAACATGGCTGCTGAAAAAAGTCAGTGACAACTTAGAACCGTTCCTGACACAGCTCGTCAACTCATCTATAGCATCTGGTGTTGTTCCATGCTGCCTGATACATGCTAAAGTCACCCTTGTGCTTAAGAACACAAATCTCGATCAGGACAATATGGACAGTTATAGACCAATATCAAACCTGCCTTTTGTGTCAAAGCTACTCGAAAGGTACGTTTCTCGTTGTCTGATCGACCACATGACTAATAACAATCTTCTTGAACGATACCAATCAGCCTACAAATCGCATCACTCCACGGACATTGCGCTAGTTCTGGTACATAATGACATCCTCGAGGCGCTAGACCGGCGGTATGGAGTCATCCTGGTTCTACTTGACATGTCGGCCGCCTTCGACACAGTTGACCATGAAATTCTGCTCTGAATGGCTGGTTCCGTGCTGGCATGGATGCGGTCATATCTAACCGACAGGTCGCAGTCAGTAAATATACCAGGTGGCGCTTCCAGCAAAACCAGCGTTGCTTGTGGCGTCGCTTAAGGATCGGTGCTGGGGCATCTGTTGTTTTCTGCGTACACAGCACCTATCGGTGATATCATCAGAAGACACAACCTGAGCTTCCACCTCTACGCGGACGATACCCAGCTATACATCAAATTCGAGATGTCCGAAACCAACAGAATGTTGTCTCTACGCCGAATTGAGCACTGCAGCAACCACGTCCGCGTGTGGATGGTTGATAATAAAGATGAATGATAACAAAACGGTCGCACTTGTGTTAGTATCACGAAACAATCAAGCGAAACACAACATCACCGTGATCAAAATTGGCGACTGCGACATAACGCCAAGTCCTATTGCCAGAAACATCGGCGTTGTATTCGACTCGGAAATGTCGATGGTCAGTCATGTAAAGCACACGTACTGCGTAGCCTATTATCATCTGAGGAACATTGCGTCGATCCGATCGTGCCTAACACAGAAAGCCGCAGTTCGTCGTATGTACTATATCGAGTAAATATGTGCAAACTTACGAATATAAACAGGCAAATCAAAGTCTTGTAATAGGCGCTAAAAACTCGCATCCTATATTCGCTGTGATGTGCTTTTGTACATAATTCCAAAATGATTTAGATGCATTATGGTCTGTCCATTTGAGCTTGTCATTAGGACCACATATCCAGCTGAAAAAGGCATAAATGTACGATACGTTGGCGTGAGAGAAACGCTGTGATGCAGACACGTTAGGGATAGGGAAGGGAATCGAGATCGGTATGCTTGCAGACACTCTCTAGTACCTGCTCCACGACTGTGGAATTCACTTTCAAGCGAGAGGAAGACAACCTGTTGCCTTGTGACTTTCAAAAGACTCTTGAAAACCCATCTTTTCCGGGTTGCTTACACAACATAGGCGCCACCAGTCAGTTTAGTCAGTTTAGTTATTTTTTTATTATTTATTATCTTGTACATGTTTTTCAACTTATTTTACACAATCTTGACTGATTTATTATCAATATGCCTTTAATTTAATTTTAACGATCATCTTTAGCTGTAACTTAATTTTTTATATATATATATGTATATATTGTCATTTATTTTAATTAATTTAATACTATTACTTTTACGTAGCTTATTAATGTTCTGCATATATATATATATTTATATATATATATATCTTCTTCTTCTTCCCCTTGCTCCCTTGCGGGGTGGGGTCCACTTCACTTGGTAGTTTCTTCTACTTTTCTTGTCAGTTCTGTCCACCTCTCTCTCTCTCGTCCGCAATTGCCATCCATTCATGGCTGTTCACGCCATCCCTCCCCAGGTCTCGTTTTATGCTGTCGTTCCATCTCAGCCTTGGTCTTCCTCTCCTTCGTCTGCCACCCTCTTCTACTTTCCACGCTCTTTTCGCCAGTCTGCCTTCACCCATTCTATGTACATGTCCCGCCCATCTCATTCTGTTACCGGCTACTTTCCTCTTTAAATATTTTTTCATTCCAATCTCCTCTCTTAATACCTTCATCTTACTTCTACCATCTCGTGTTACTCTACATATTCTTCTGACCCAGTAATTTTCTGCCACCTGTAGTTTCTCCTCCTATCTCTCTGTCAATGGCAGTGTTCCCAACCCATATATACTGGCTGGTACAACGCAGGCTTCTAACACTTTTCCTTTCAGTTGTTTCTTCAGTTTTCTGTCCCACATAATGCCTTCCACCCTCTTCCATGATGCTGTTCCTGCTTTCACCCTCCTCTGTATTTCTTTACTACTCCTTCCATCCTCACACACTGTACCGCCCAGGTATACAGATTCATTCGGAGGCCGTGTTTTCTGAAGGTATCACTCCATTCTTGCAAAGCTTTATGTAGTTCCTCTTTGTTATCAGCCACCACTGCTAGGTCGTCTGCATACAGTATCTTCTTAAGTTCTTCCTGCTCCGATATCTTTCCACTGATCAGGTTCATCACCATAATGAAAAACAGGGGACTCAAGGCACTTCCCTGTCTGAGTCCTACTTCCACTCTAAATTGTTCCGATGTTTCTCCTTCGACTCTCACTACCGCTGTTGTCTCCTTGTACATTTCCTTCACCATTCTGGCTTCTGCTCTCCAACCTCCATCCATCTCATGACTGCAAATGCGAGTTCTCTCGGCACGGTGTCAAATGCCTTCTCCAGATCTACAAAACCGAACGCTACATCCTTTTTAAATTCTCTCTTCTTCTCGATAATTTGTCTGATGGCAAACAATCCATCACCTGTTCCTCTCCCTTTCCTAAATCCCAGCTGATTCTCTCCGATTTTGCTCTCCACTGAAAGCCTCAACCTAGCATCCAGTATCCTTTCCAACAATTCCAGGGCTTGACTCAGTAATGTTATGCCTCTGTATCTCCCTGGGTCATGGATGTCCCCTTTCCCCTTCCATATCGGCACAATCACTTCTCTTCGCCACTCTGCTGGTATCTCTCCTGCTGTGAAGCACACATTAAACAGCCTCGTCGGCCACTTGATTCCAACTAGTCTGTTTACTTTCACCATTTCCACAGAGTGTTCATCCACTCCTACAGCCTTTCCAGTTTTCATCTTCTTTACTGCATTCTCCACCTCTTCTTCTGTTATTGTCCTCACCTCCAGCTCTCTCCTTACGATATGAGGTATCCCTATCTCATATTCTTCCTCCGGATTTAGTAGTTTCTTTAAGTACTTTTCCCAAACACCCAGCATTTGTTTTGCTCCAGTGACCAGTGTCTCGTCGCTTCTCTTCATTGCTGATGTTCGTATAGTATCTTTGCTGTCTCTATCTCTATCCCTGGCAAGTTTGAAGATCAGTTTTTTCCCTCAATCTTCTTCAATCTTATCACATAATTCCTGCTGTTTATCATCTCTTGATTTAGCAACTGCCTTATTTGCTGCCTTTTTCTTCTCCCGGTACTTCTGCTTTTCTTCATCACTCGCTACTTCCACACACCCCAGTGCCTCCTTTTTTTCTCGTATTGCTTGTTCAACTTCCTGGTTCCACCACCACTGTTCTTTCTTCTTTCGATTTTGTGTCGTCTTTCGTGATGTTCGGCCACGTATCTCCTCAGCTGTACTAACAAAGCCTTCCTTAAGTGCTTTCCACTCTGATTCCACACCCTCCCTTTATTCTTGGAGTAGCCTCAACTTCCTCTTTACTTCGGTTTTGTATTGGGCCATCACTCGTCCTTCACATTTCCACCATTTTATTACCTGTCTTTGTTTCTTCCTTCCCTGTTTGCTTCTTCCTATCCACATTTCATAAACCACTGGTTTATATATATATATATATACATGTATATATATATATATACATATATGTATATATATATATATATGTATATATATATATATATATATATATATATAATGATGTATTCTAAGCGCCTCCGAATGGATTTATCTAGATTTATGGCGCTATATAAGTGTTCTTCTTCTTATTATTATTAAATATGTTATACTATCAACTTGCACGGCTGAGAGTTTCTTGTCCTATGACACGGCTGACAGTGGCGTATCCTAACACATGGCTGATAGTGCCGTGTCCTAACACACAGCGAACAGTTCCTTGTTCTGACACCCGGCTGACAGTGTCGTGTCCTAACACGCGGCTGCTAATGTCGTGTCTTAACACACGGCTGACAGTGTCGTGTCCTAACATACGGCTGGCAATGCCGTGACCTAACATACAGCTGACAGTGCCTTGCCCTAACACACCGCTGACAGTGTTGTGTCCTATCAAACAACTGACAGTGTCTTGTCCTAACACTCGGCTGACAGTGCCGTACACTAGCTACAAGACGGCATACGACAGCAGACCTATTCGTTTGATTACCACCTAAACGTCTTTGAGCACCCATCCAATCTGCGCGACTGCAATTACTTATTTCACGTTACATCCACATTGCCTGTTGCCAGGTACTTTATTGTACAGCTGGGTGAACTGAGCCAACGTGGAATGGACGAAATTTTAATTGTACGAGCTTTGAAACGACAGCAAGAGGATTCAAAATTGCGTTACCCCGATTGGAAGTCGGATGTTCTAAATACTAAGCCACCGAGCTCAACACAGTCACGTGATACCATGCCCGGTATTCTCCCAGTTCAACTAGCTATAAGTCTACATGTTTGTTTTGTATGTTTCAAAACAATATGCTACATTGGTATACGCTTTAGTTATGTTCAGTGTACGTCTTGAGAATGTCTTAAGTGTGCGTTGCAAACAATATCTATTTTACCTTCCATCAAAAATCTGCCAACAAACTGTGTCAACGCTGTCTCCTTTGAGCAAATCTAGGATCCACATGTACCAGACCAAACACATTGACATGTGTCCACATTATTAGTTATTACCCTGTTGTTCTATAACCATACCACCGTTGATCATTGACAGTGCACTCAATAAAAACCTTTTAACTCCCATACCTACAACGTGCAGCGGTAGTATACTTATTTTGTTTTATGGCCTGAATTCTAGAAGTGACCGTCCGTGCTATGCTACGACGTGTCGTCTGTACTAATGGTCTAAATATTGAAGTAACCTCCACCTTCTGTCAATGTAAGTACCTGCATGTTCATTCGATACATCGGTCTACCCACGCATGGGGTCTAAGTAAATATAGTTCATGCCCATTGAATTGCAGGCGTAGCCAATGTCACTGGCATTAACTAATGTGAAAGTGACCTAAACTATATTGGGTGAGTATGTAGAAGGGTTCGATTACCAGTATAACTGAGTGTTTAACTATAACTCTGCTACTATATAATATATCCCGTACCATAGTTGGTTCGGTGTAACTTAGTAATTGGTTGTTCGGTGGCGCCACCGATGCATGAGACATGTAGTCAGATTGCAACTTTAACCGTATCTACTTCAAAGCAAACACGCTACTTTTTGTTGGAATCTGCCTATCATTAAAAGTATTTGCGCATCGGTCGCGATCAGTTTTTCATTCGAATATGTTCTTGTGTGAGGAAAGTAAGAATCAGTACGTTATCACGATGTTTACATTTGAGGAAAATCCGCATTAATACATGATAGCCATACAGTCGTATTCCCCCCTTTAAACATGCGCGCGCGTATGAGTTTCCATGCGCTTATCAATCGCATTCATCGAGCGAGAACAATCCGCCCGTTAACATTTGCGTTGATAGGCATAAAAATGACGCTGGAGCAACAGAGAATATCAAAGGGAGACCTGGCTCGCAACTGCGACACGGTCCACTGACACTGTACCATAAATTATTCACGCTTAACAGAATTGAGTGTCTGCGCTCGGTGCTACAGTGTAGCTAATAATAATAGCTGAACAAAGCCGTCGTCGAAGCCGCACCAGGAACTACACGGATATCGTCAACGAAGGGACGAAGACTGATAAAATTGATTCAAGAGTCGGTGTTAAAATTACCGGTTCATCTTGACCAGTCCCCTGCCGGTTTCTACAGCGGCGTGTGGCCACTCATTGCTCGTGAGTGAGTTAGTGAATGAGTGAGTGAGTGAGTCATTGTGGTATCATTCAGTCTTTACACCGTAATTACTGAAATTTCTCCCGCGGGGCTCGTGTTAGAATGACATGAGGTCCGTTTGCACAGAAGCCTCTTTGTAACGAGCATTCGTAATTGATAATCCGCTCTCATTTCCGGCAAGATCGTTTCGTTTCGTTTCGTTATTAAACCTACACTGAACTCTCACGAAAAACTTTTTTTTGCAGGCTAAAGTATCTTAGCTACTTTATGTTAATATTTATTATATGTTTGGTAGATTGTTTACTTGCTACAGCTGAATGATGTTGATATTTATCTTAAGTAAGCGATGTGTGTGTGTGTGTGTGTGTGCGTGTGTGTGTGCGTGTGCATGTGTGCGTGTGTGCGTGTGTGCGTCTGTGCGTGTGTGCGTGTGTGTATGTGTTTATTTATATTATTTTAACATTGTACATAATTTGCTTTAATCTACTGATGTTCAGTATATTATTTTTAATGTATTTTATATGTATGTTATCTATCCAAATGTACCCAACGTCATACGTATAATCGTTAATGTCTATTTCATTGCGCAGATGACGTAGTTTTTCTTGAATAATTGGTCAGATAATTATTCGCTGTCACGATCTTTGATTAAATATTGTCTACTAGAATCGGGCGCACATGAGGTTCAACAGTGATGTGGTTATAGAACAACATAGTAATAACTAGAAATGTGCACACATGTCAAGGTGGTTGGTCTGGTTCATGTGGATCTTACGTTTGCTCAAAACAGACAGCGTTGACAGAGTTTGTTGACAGATTTTTTTGTTGGAAGGAAACATGTAGATATTGTTTGCAATGAACACTTAAGACATTATCAAGACGTACACTCAACATAACTAAATCGTATTCCATTCCATATTGTTTTCAAACAGACAAAACAAACATGTCGTAGACGTATAGCCAATTGAACTGGGGGAACACCAGGCACGATATCACGTGACTGTGTTGGGCGCGGTTGCGTAGCATTTAAAACATCCAATCGTGGTAACCCGATTTTGAATCCTGTTGCTGTCGTTTAAAACCTTGTGCAGTTTTTATTTTGTCCACTCCACGTTGACTCAGTTCACCCAGCTGTACAATAAAGAACCTGGCAACAGGCAACGGTGGACATTACGTGAAAGAAGTCATTATAGCCGTGCAGATTGGTTGGGTGCTCAAAGAAGTCGAGGTAGTGGTCAAACCAATAGGTCTGCTATCGTATGACGTCGTGAAGCTAGAGCACGGCACCGTCAGCCGTGTACTAGGACACGGCACTGTCAGACGTGTGCTAGGACATGGAACTGTCAGTTGTGTGTTAGGACACGGCACTGTCAGCCGTTTGTTAGGACACGGCACTTTCAGCCTTGTTTTAGAACACGACACTGTCAGCCGTGTGTTAGGACAAGGTACTGTCAGTTGTGTATTAGAACAAAGCACTGTCAGTTGTGTTAGGACACGGCATTGTCAGTTGTGCGTTAGGAGAAGGCACTGTCAGCCGGGTGTTAGAACAATGAACTGTTGAACGGTTAGCTGTGTGTTTGGACACGACAGTGTCAGCCGTGTTTTAGAACAAGGAACTGTTAGCTGTGTGTTAGGACATTACACTACCAGCTGTGTGTTAGGATACGACACTGTCAACCGTGTTAGGACATGACACCGTCAGCCGGATGTTAGGACACGACACTATCAGCTGTGTTTTAGAACAAGGAACTTTTTGTTGTGTGTTAGGACATGACACTATCAGCCGTGTGTTAGTACACGACACTGTTACCCGTTTGGTAAGATATGACATTATCAGCTGTGTGTTAGGACACGACACTGTCAGCCGTGTTGTAAGACATGATACTCTCAATAGTGTGTTAAGACATGACACTGTCAACCTTGTTTTAGAACAAGGAACTGTTAGCTGTGTGTTAGGACACGGCACTATCAGCTGTGTGCAGGTATACGACACTGTCAGCCGTGTTAGGACATGACACTGTCAGCCGTATATTAGGACACAATATTGTCAGTCGTGTATTAGAACACGGCACTGTCAGCCGTCTATTAGGACACGACACTGTCAGCCGTGTTTTAGGATACGACATTGCAGCCGTGTGTTAGGACAGGGCACTGTCTGTCGTTTGTTGGAACACGACAATGTTACCGTGTGTTAAGACAGGACACTGTCAGTTGTGTGTTAGCCCACGCCACGGTGCAACAGGACTTCCGCGTGGATACTCACCGCACTGTTCAGAACGTCAGCACCCTGTCACAGTTATTCAGTATTTCACCCACCGCGTCAAGGTAACTTTGTAATACGCATCGAGCCTTTGTTCTGCTCACCTATAGAAAACGCTCCTCTACAAAAACGGTCCAATCCTCCACGTGTATGCATTGGGCGGAAACACCCGACACCCCTCCCGCGGCTGCGGCTGCTGTGAAGTATTAAATTGTGAGATCGGTTGTGTTTACTCCGGGCGGCAATAGCAAGAGCGCTAGCTTTCGCACAGCCGTGACACGCTACCATCTTGCCAGTGTGTTCGTCTCGGAAATAATACGTCCATCTCAACCCTTCTTTCGAGTGATGTACAACAGGTATGTACGCACGGTTCACTGCAATTGTCATCGCGTTAACAGTTGTTTCATGCGACGCCAGAATATCATTTATTTTTGTTTAAAATCGATGCCAAGGCAGTACGGGGCGTTAAAATTTATCATAGAACTACTATTAGCGAATACATGCGAGACGCGTGTTGGGAATGTGCAATACTGTGCCAAAAATGACATGAATCCAGTGTGTTTGCGATGTTTGCTATTTGAAAAAACGTTTGCCTAAAGGTACATAATCGGTGGCTGTTTCACGCCCTGTCAACATTATCATGTTATTTAAATACTAGCAAGGGGTTACTTGATCATGAAGCTAGGGCAAAGCTCAATTGCGTTCGTTATGGTAAGAGTAAATATTACCTTTGGGGATCGTCTCAAATCTTGGGGGATTACCTGTACGTAATATTGTTAATAATAAATGTTTTTGAGAATAGCACATTTTCTTGCTAGTTCAAAACGCTTTTCATAAAATTATGGGACAAAAACACACTATGCCCATCTATCTAGCTCTATAAAACTATACATATAAAAACAATAAAACCTTAAACATTTATAAACTGTGCTAAAACTATAAACAGAATAATTTTAATGTTAACTATGTTAAAACATTGACATAAAAAACTAACCACCATAAATGCAATCATAGGATTAGTTTACCTAAACGTTAGAATAAACTTAATAAGAATGTTTCGGCCAGAATGTAAGTAAATTGTATGATTCAGAAGGAAACGTTCAGCCTTAAGCAGTCAGCTGTTCCGGCTGCAATGTGTTTTGCGGAAAAGGAAGATTTTGTTTGTCCTTCTTGAATGCCGCCACCGAACTAGACAGTCTAATTGTTAGTGGCAACGCATTTCAGAGAAGAGGTGCGACTACAAAGATTGGAGTGGCCGCCATATCTACTCGTCTTTTTTTACAGCGGACCGCAGCGAACTTGTGGTGCGTAACAACGTAACGGTAAATTAAATACCGTGCGGCCTTGTCGCTTAAGCACATATAGACAAGCAGGATAATCTTAATTTAAGCTCTACCCTACGGTGGACGGACAACCAGTGTGAAATCCAAAGATATGTTCTCTAGGGATGTGTACTTGATGATCCGGGCAGCCAAGTTTTGCACATGTTGTAGTCAAATGAATAAGTAAGGTGACACACCTTTCCAAACAACCGCTCAGACTACATGAAATCGAAAGAAATTAACCTCATACCTCCTTCACTGTAAACGTCACAACATTGACATTTGCCTGTAGCCTTTGCACACCAGGGATGGTTCAGTTTTTAAGGGTGATTCACGTTGTTCTTTTCTTGTTCTGAAATATGTGTGATAAAAAACTTGAAAGGGGAGAATTGTTTGTTTTTTCGAGCCAAACACATACGCACACGCGAACACGCACACACACACACACACACACACACACACACACACACACACACACACACACACACACACACACACACACACACACACACACACACACACACACACACGCATGCACACACATGCAAACACGCACGCGAATGCACGCGCACGCACGCACACGCACACACACGCACACGTAAGCACACGCACGCATACGCGCGCGCGTGCACACGCACACACAGTTTGGACGGTCCTAAATGTCTAGTAAAATCACATCTAACAGCCACCAAACTGTCCAGTTATGGCGTCCAGATTGAAGCCAATTTGCATTAATATTTAAAATGTTCTACAGTGGCGGTGGAGTTGCATTTCCCGTCGATTCGCGATGTCGACCACACGACTAGCGACCAATACATGATGGTTTACGTTGCTTAGGGTCGTAGCGAAGGATCTGCGTCATCCACTTACACTACAATAATAATGCGTTAACCCTAACCCTAGCACACACGCGAGTTGCACCATAAATTCGATAGCGTCTAGTCCGGCGTGTATAAATAACCGTCTGTGTTGCAGAAACAGTGTGACAGAGTCTATATTTCATTAGTTACGATCGGCACTAATTCAAAACACGCTAGATAATGCACAATGCAAGGGTCGGTCTCAAAACAAATAAGTGATGTGTTTGGGTGATTAGCAGCTGGTTCGTTTAGCGATATTTTCAAGCGTTTCGTCTCAACGAAAATCAATTGATTGGGAAGGGTGACACCCCATTCCAAACAGACACATCCTCTTTTCTTGGCCACCAAATTATTATATGTACATATATATATATATATACAATATTATGTGTGTGTGTGCGTGTGTGTGTGTGCGCGTGTGTTTGCTTGTGTGTGCGTGTGTGTGGGTGTGTTTGAGTGTGTGTGGTGTGTTTCTGCATGTGCGTGTGCATACTTGCGCTGGTATTCCACTCCCCGATATATGATATGTTGAGACATATGGCATTTATTTGTGGGTGTACGGGCTGATGTTATGCCTAAAACACTACACCACCCTACAAGGTCACGAGTGCCTACTTTTCAAGCAAACACATCAAAGTAACATTTAACAGCATTACAATGTTCTGTTGCTGTTATGACTCCAATTAACTACTTGAATTACCTCCCGGTATGCACTAACTTATCAACACCTAATTTGCCATTCTATTCTGACCCGTTTCGGACTTGCTCTTATTTTTGCCCAATCCACGTCCACATCCTGTGGATGCACAAATACCTTTTTGACAACAAATGACAGTAATGTAAAGCTGTGACATTCTTATCGTATTGCATAGTGTTTACTACTGTGACACCGACGAACAGTATTAAAGTACATTCGGAGCCAAATGGCATCTCTCTGTGGATGCATATGTTAAATTCTTGGCCAAAACATTACCACACCCTCTAAGGTTGCGAGTGACTATTTTGTTAAATAGGTACATAGTGACATGTACTATGTTACAAAGAACCCTCTTGTCGAAATTAAATTGATTGATGTTGTTATGAAACTCATTGGCATCGCTTCTGGTCATTTGGATCCGTTATGTACTTCTTTATGGGTGGAGATATTGATTTCCTGGCAAAACATGTAACCACCCAGTAAGGCCGTAAGAGCTTTTTTGTCTTTATAATATACGTATTTAGACACCAGTGGAAACGTTTAGCAAAATGAAGTAGTTTTTGGCTGTTGTGGTGCCTTTCGATATATTATTCCCAGTCATATTGAGTCATTTCGCACCTTTCGTTACTGAAAAAACATTAAATTATAGTCAATCCAGTCTCTGTAAAGTAACAAGTTTCGTTTTGACCCCACAATACATGTTAACCACAAATGTAAAGCTTTCATGCAAAATCGGGAGTGTCTTTTTTACTCACAAAATACACCTATGTTAAGATACCGATGTCAAGATTTAGGCAAATACAACTAATTCGGATGCAAGATACGTTTTATGACAAATCAAATACTGTTTTGACATTGTTATTAGAAAAATAAACAAGTTATGGCCCAACAGAACATCTTGTTATTTCAAAAATAAAAATTCCATTATCTAAACTCCAAAATCATCATCATTATCGTGCAGCCTGAGTGTCCCGTGGTTGGACGAAGGCCTCAGCATGTAGTTTCCAAATATGCCTGTTTTGTGCTATCCTTTGCCAGATAGTGCCTTTCCAGTACTTGTCTAGTTCGTCTCTCCCACGTCTCGCCGGTCTTCTTCTAGATCGTTTCCCTTCGTAAGGTCTCCAGGTTGTGATTTGCGAAGTCCATCGGTTATCTCGTAGTCTGCTGATGTGCCCTGCCCAGGTCCACTTCTGTCTTCTGATTTGTCCTATCACATCTATGACCTTTGTTTTCTCTCTTACCCAGATGTTTACTTTTGTCTCGCGATATGTGAAGTTTAACATACTTCTTTCCATCTTTGTTTGTGCGGCTGCTAGCTTATTCTTTGCCTGGATGGTGAGTGCCTATGTTTCCGCGCCGTATGTCATAGCTGGCAGTACGCTTGAGTTGTAGACTTGTCTCTTCGAGCAGGTTCCTAAGTTACCCCTGAAGATGTCGCGGTGTTTCGCGAATGCTGTCCACCCGGCGGTCATTCTTCTTTGAATCTTCTTGATTTGGTTTTTGTCTCTGATACTGTATGGCTGTCCCAAATAAACATAGCTTTCAATATTCTCTATCTGCGTGGTGTTCATATATATTGGTGTGTCATATTCTAGCATCATTTTGTCTTCAAAATATTTCTCTTCAGACCTTGTTTTTAACTTCTATCTGCTAGCTCTTTCTATGTTCTATCTGCTAGCTCTCTTTTTTGTAGTTCTTCCGGTGTAGTAGCGCATACGAGTGTGTCGTCGGCAAAGCGAAGATGACTGAGATATTCTCCGTCTATCCTCAGGCCTCTGGTTCCCCAAGTCAGTCTCCGGAATATGCTTTCGAGTGTTGCCGTAAACAGTTTGGGCGATATAGTGTCGTCGTACTGCTTGCTCTCTTGATGTTGATCTTGTTGGTTTTTTTGCGTAGGTGGACTGTCACCTAGCTGATGATGTAGATGTCTTTCAGGAGTTCGATGTATACGTCTTCTATCCCCTGTTCTTAAAGTGAGGTCAGTATTGCTTGAGTTTGCACTGAGTCGAAAGCCTTCTCGTAGTCGAAGAAAGCGATCCAGAGCGGGATGTTATATTCTCGACACTTCCCTTTCAGTTGGTTTTTTGACGAATATGTGATCTGTCGTTGAATACCTGCTTCTTAACCCTGCTTGCTCAAGTGGATGGTTTTCGTCGAGTGTCTTCTCTAGCTTATTCGTTATTATCTTTGTGAGTAATTTGTAGA
>CM034532.1:24913599-25021099 GCA_020002185.1 Paraescarpia echinospica
CCTCTGGTAGGGGGTTGTCGGCCTCTAGAAATTCTAAATCGGTGAACCCACTGTAGTCGTCATCGAAATTTTCTGCCGGCTCTTCGTATTCTTCTTCTTCTTCTTCTTGTTCTTTTTCTCGTCGGCGCGGCTCAACGGCTAAGAGGGGCTGGTGGTTGCGGCGTCGTGGCGAGGTGAATGTGATTGTGTGGGGCGCAGGTCCTATGTAGTGCACTGTCATCCCCCGCCCGATATTGTAGCGTCGATGTGCCAGACTAGGGTCGATCACGTAGATGTGTCGGCTGGGGGAAGGAGGAAAAGTTCAATTAGTGTCGGGGTGGTGACAACTGGCGCGCGGGGTTCATCTGTGGAGAAGGAAACAGTGTTAAGGGCTGTGATGTGGTCGGCGACGTCCAAGGTACAATGTGCCCCCAGGTCGATCGGCGCGCGGCCCCCTATCTATCATAATCAGATCGCCTGGGGTTAAATTTATTCTAGATCTATGAATGAAGCCGTTTCGGTGCGAGGGCCTCGCAAGGGTTTGCCCGCTCCCTATATGCAGGGTATCGAAGCCGGCGATGTTTCGTCTGCAAGTATGAAAAAAAGTATTAAAGTAACGGCGCGTCTCTTTTTAGGTTAGGGCCTGTAAAAAAACAAAACATTAAGTCGGTAGCGGGGCGTTTGTAAATAGCGGGGGGAACGGAAAAGCAGTTATAGGCTTTATCGAAAGTAGGCGTCTGCAAATAAAGGTAAATTAAAAAAGCGCTATTATCGTTAAACGTACCTTGCGCCGGGGCGGCTTTGTGGTGGGGGTAGACGCATAGAGGCAGGCGGTGGATTAGCACTATCTCCAGCGGCTTGGGGAGGCGTATTCACGTCGACTTGGGGCGTACCGATTCCGGCGTTTTGGGGAGGCGGATCGCTGTAAAAAATAGTTAGTTAGTGAACGTTATAAAAGAAATAGTTAGTGAACGTTATAAAAGAAAGTGAGTGAGGAAAGTCAGTGTTAGGTGAGTTAGCAAAACGTACCTGTTTTGCGCCTGATGAGAATTGGCCGCATAATTACCAACTTGTTCGGTTGGCTCCATAGTGAGAAATGAATTGCGCAGTTGTTGAGCCGCTGTTTTGCGCGCGCACCTAGACACGTACGCCATAGCCTTACATAAGGAGCTGACGTCACTGTTTATATAAAGCGCTTATGTAACTGTTTGTAAGTCTTTAAAACGACCGTTAAATGTGAAATGTGAGCAAACTAAGCGGTCTATAATAGTCAGTGGGGGCTAGAGAATCTTATGGTAACTTTATATTAGGAAATAAAAGTGGCGTTCTGTTAGTGCACTAGACTGACCGAGAGATTTTTTTTCAGTTTTAGTAACCTTGTAAGAATCGGCTGCTTTGCGGCTCGCGTGCGTTTGCGCACGGGGGCCACGTGCGGGCCGCGTGCAAAGCGCTTATATAGGGACCGGGCGGAGAACGTCTAAATATTGTCGCTGTCGTGTTGCTACCGTTGCAGTTTTGTGTGTTGCAGAGCGTTGTTGATCATGTCCCCGCCTGTCGCGCACGGAGAGACGCCGCCAAAGAGAGGCAGCAAGCTGAGGGAGGCGCCAACGGTGGCGTCTGGTGGCAAAGCGAAGCCGGCGTCGGAGGCCAGCGCGAAGGCGCTTCCGACGGCCGACGGGGCGCCTATTTTCGAGGCCGTGGTGAGTGCGTCCGAAGTGTCGTTGAAAGAGTTCGTGCTGGCGTGCGATGGGACGTATAAGATTGTTACCCCCGTAACAATCGTTGGCGTGGCTTGGAAAAGCAAATGCACGTACATGGGCTGTGGCATTTGCAAGCGCAAAGTGAGAGGCCTAGAAAGTGGTGGCCGGGTGTGCGCTGTACACGGCATACAGGCAACGGCGAAGACGTATTTTTCGGTGCGCGTTTTGGGGGAAGACGAAAAGGACGCCGACACGGAGGCCAGCATTTGGGTCACCCTGTTCGACGAAGCTATTTCGGCGATAGGCGATTACAATGCCGACCATGTGTCAGCCCTGTTGCCCGACCAGTTGCGCAGTAGCTTTGTGGCGAGCCTGGTTGGCACCGTCTTGGAGTTGACCGTGCACAAGGTCGTGTGGGGTGGCATACTGGACACGTATACGGTCCGTGAGGCGCGGGTCGTGACGAAGAAGGGGAGCGAGACCGTTTGAATGACTAACGTTTGGCTAGTGTTCTGTAGACTTAATTGCTGCTTTGGTTATTCTTCTGTAGGATGCTGTAATTGCTGCTGCGTTGCGCGGCCTTATCGACGCTGCTGACGAGTGCGCACCCCCTGCCGAGAAGTGCGCTAAGAAGGAAACGACGCCACGCCTTGCCGACGACCCTCCGCCGCTGGGGAGAGAAGAAGAAGCGCTATCGTACTGCTGGCCTGCGGCGGAAGGCACGCAGCCCATGCCACCGCACGACCTGGTGAGCGACGCCGGGACGCCCACGTACGTTGCATTAACCCCGGTGGTGGTGGTAGTGGGTCCAGACGAGGCAGCAGCTGTGCCAATAGCCCCGGCGGCGACAGCGGACGCCGCCGCGACCGTGCTATCGTCACCACTGCCTCTGGCCGTGCTGTCAGTTTCGTCGGAAGACTTCATTCCGTGGGCCCGTAACAAACGCCCTGTGGTCGTGGGCACACTTCAGGCCGACTCGGAGTGGAGCGTTCTGCATTCGTACGCCGGTCGTCAGCGATGCATGATGTCCACGTTTGCTGAGCTAATCGGCGAGCGCGTGATGGACACAGCGCGCCAAGAATGTGGTGAGTGCCCCCCTGAGGAGGGGTGCCCCTTCGTGCACATGTGCGGCTACAGGGGGAGGAAGCCGAGCCGGCGGTACAACATTCTGTACGAAAACGTGGCGGCCCTGAATGTGTGCTTTTTTTCAGCGTCGCTCGACAGCTTTCTACAGCAGACGTTGTTGCTTCCCGCTATTCGTATACTCTCGGTACTGGAGGATCGTTGCGTGCGTGGCGATCGCGCCTCGGAGGGCGCGCTCATGCGCCAGGTAGCCGACTGGCTCATGGGGACGGATTGGACGGTGCCGTTCGACCGTGCTCTGTTGGAGGTCGCCGTGCAGTATTACCTGATGAAAAGGGCATGCCTCGACGTCTGAACGCTATGAACATTTAGAACATTGCATTTCGCTATGGCATAAAGCCTTATTAGTAGGTACGCCGCTGATGAACATTAGCAGGAAATTGAATGGTCGCTGTGCAGTATTACCAGCGGCCTATAGTCCGCTGTGGCGCCCCTAAAGCGTTATTATTATTATTATTATTATTATTAGTTACGCCGCTGTGGCATAAGCGCCCCGCCGAACATTTAGTAGCGATGAACATTTTGCTATAGGCCGTTGTTAGAGCCTTATTATTATTATTTACTCTGCTGTGGCATAAAGCCTCTTTACTGTGGCATAAAGCCTTACTGTGGTGGTGATGTAGTAGTAGTAGTACGAGACTGCTTAATAAAACGTATGAAAATCAATTCCCGCCTTCTGTTGTTGCCATCCAAAAAAAAAACGCACGTCGCTAACATTCAATGCCTGTCCAACGGCGGCTGCCGCACACAAAACACTCCGGGAGCCACTGACAGCCGAAATTTCTACTACAAAGCGTAAACAAAAAAAACTTTGCCGCTGCAGCCGGGCGCCCCTGACAGGCGAACAGCAGCTGACAGCCGAAATTTCTACTACAAAAACTTTGCCGCGGGGCAGCCGCTAACAGCCGAAATTTCTACTACAAAAACTTTGCCGTCGTATTCGGGCGCCCCTGACGGGCGAAATTGCTACTACAAAACGTAAATAAAAACTTAGGCGAAATTTCTACTACAAAAATGTCTACTACAAATTTGCCGCGGGGCAGCAGCTGACAGCCGAAATTTCTACTACAAACACTTTGCCGTCGTATTCGGGCGCCCCTGACAGGCGAAATTTCTACTACAAAACGTAAACAAAAACTTGGCCGCCGGGCGCCACTGACAGAGGCGGCCTGCCAATCGTATCCCTCGACGCTGCCCACCTGTCGGGTAGCAGTGTCGCCACCTGACGCAAAACGTGAACAAAAACTTTGGCCGCTGGGCGCCACTGCCAAACGTATCCCTCGGCGATGCCACCTGTCGGAGAACACCGCCGCCGTTTAGAAAAGCCCCCTAGCGGGGTTTAGGGCGGCCTTATAAAGGGCGTCGACGCGCCCCGTCGTAGTTAATAGAGTGCCGCCTAGACCGACGATGCACGTGTGTCCGAAATGCGATCGATCGTTCGTCCGTCTTTTTCATTTGTCGCGGCATCTAAAAACATGCGGCAGCGATGAACACGTAGTATGCCCGAAATGCAATCAATCGTTCGCGCAGCGCCCCAATATGTTGCGGCATCTGCGAATGTGCGGAGACGCCGCTGAGGGGCCCCCAAACGAAAACGACCTACAGAGCGTCGTGCGTGACTACTGGGCGAGCATCCGTACGTCTGTGGCGCGCGGACCCGTTCAATCTAGGTATAATTTCCATTTGTCCGGCCACGGGGATACGAGCGCGCACGACGCCCAACTACGACTGATGTTCGAGGCGCAGACTCGGGCCTTTAAAATAAACTTATCGTACGGGTTTATTCTGCGGCACAGGGAGACGGGCCGACTACGTTACTACCATTCTTCGTGTAACTGTTGCGGCCGCTATCTCGAGTCGCCCGTCCTCGTTTCCGACGCCGCGTCATTCGAACGCTTCCTCGAGGCCACCCGACAGCCCGACGTTCTGCAGTACGTGATTGCGCAGCGCCCCGACTCGGGGTGGATCGCCGAGTTGGTAACGAACGTTACGTATTTCCTCAACGCCATCATCCACCATCCTATCGGGTGCGCCCGTCAGCGGTCCCTCCCCGCCTATCTGCGCCACAACGCGGGGCTCGTCAGCCTAGTGAACGATCGCTGTGGGCGTCCGTATGCCGACAACTTGTGCCTCTTCCGCTGTCTGGCGCTGCATCGGGGCGCCGACTTTCGCGCTGACGATTTGACGGCCGCCGCCTTAAGGCTCTACGCCGACTACGGCGTCCAACCGTACTGCGCGTTCGCCGGCCACCGAAGTGGTCCGCCGCTCCCTCCATCGCCGCCCGACCACCATGAGTGTCAATCTGTTCGAAACGCACTATTCCTTCATAGCCGACGTGTCGCTGTTCTGCCGTTCGTATCGATGCGGCAAGTGCGGCGATTCGCTGTGGAGCACCGCCAGTCGGCTGCGGCGCCACGAGGCGACGTGCGAGGGCGGCGTTCGCCACGTCTTTCCCGGCGGCGTCTACCATCCGACGCCGTCCGTGTTTCAGCAGCTGGAGGACGAGGGCGTCTACGTGGACGAACGCCTGCGCTACTATCCGTACAGGGCGTCGTACGATTTTGAGTGCTACTTCGACGATCACGATCTGCCGGCGGACAGCGCCAAATGCCGGTGGATAGCGCGACACGAGCTACTCAGCGTGAGCGTCGCCTCGAACGTCCCCGGACACGAGTCGGCGCGCTGCTTCGTGACGTCCGGCGATTCGGGCGACCTCGCGAAGCGCCTGATCGACGCCCTGGAGGCCATGAGCGAGGCGGCGTGCGCGGCTCTGCGGCCGTCGTTCGACGCGACCTTCGAGGCGATCGACGCGCTCGACGCCGAATGGCGGGCGCACGCAACGGTGGCGGAGGCGGCGCTCGATAAGAGCCCACACACGGTGCTCGGCGACCGTCTGTGGCAGCACCTGCGCCGCCTCACCGTCCTCGGCTTCAATTCGGGGAAGTACGACTTGAACGTCGTTAAGAAATATCTGACGCCCCTGTTCATGACCGACGCGGCGCAGAGCATCTCGTCGGCGTTCACGATCAAGCGTCAGAACAACTTCATGTGCCTGGCGACGGCGACGCTCAAGTTCCTGGACATCACCAACTACCTGGCCCCCGGCGTCAGCTACGACCGGTTTCTGAAGGCCTACGGCTGCGAGGCGACGAAGGGGCACTTCCCCTACGAGTACCTCGACGACCCGCGTAAACTGGCCGAGACCCGGCTGCCACCGCGCGAGGCCTTCTACAGCCGCCTGAAGCGCGAAGGCATCTCGGCCGCCGAATACGAGGGTTGCGCGCGGGTATGGCGCGACGAGGGGATGACGACGCTGCGGGACTACCTCGTGTGGTATAACAATAGGGACGTGGTGCCGTTCCTGGAGGCCGTTGACAAGCAGTTCGCCTTCTATCGGCAGCGCCGCATCGACATGTTCAAGGACGCCATCAGCGTGCCGGGCCTGACGCTGCTGTATCTCTTCAACGATCTACCGTCGTCGCTCCACTTCACGCTCTTCAACGAGTCGAACAAGGACCTGCACCGGCTCCTACAGTCGCAGATCGTCGGCGGCCCCTCGATCATTTTCACGCGCTATCACGAGGCCGGCGTGACCGCCCTTCGGCGCGAGGAGTACGGCGAGTCGGCGCGCCCCTGTCGCTCTATTGTGGGCTTCGACGCAAACGGCCTCTATCTATGGGCGATCACGCAGGAGATGCCGACGGGGTGGTACACGCGCCGGCGCGCGGACAACGCCTTTCGGCCGGAGCGCGTACACCGCTACGGCCGCCTGGCCGTCGAGTGGCTGACGTGGGAGGCGGGACGGACGGGGGCCCACATACGTCACCAGCTCAACGGGCGCGAGAAGCGCGTCGGCAAGTACCGGGTCGACGGCTGGTGTGGCGCGACGCGGACGGCGTACCAGTTCCAAGGGTGCTTCTTCCACGGCTGTCCGTGCACGGGGAGGGAGACGAACGCGGTGAACGGTAAGCCGATGAGCCAACTGTACGCCGAGACGGCCGCCGTCACGGCCTACCTTCGCCGCTTCGTCGCCGTCGTCGAGATGTGGGAGTGCCAGTGGCGCGCGACGCGACCGCCGCCGCCGCCACCGCGGAGCTGGACCGGCGACGGCGCCGTGACGCGGTCGACGATCCTGAAGGCCGTGCTCGACGGCACGCTGTTCGGCCTCGTCGAGTGCGACATCGCCGTTCCGGCGGCGCTGCGCGACACCTTCGCCGAGAAGCAGCCGATCTTCAAGAACGCCTACATCGAGCGCGACGATCTCAGCCCGTTCATGCGTCGCTACGCCGAAACGCACGACCTCCTCGTCCGGCCTCAGCGCACGCTCGTGGGGAGCTTCTTCGGCGTCAAGATTCTACTCGCGACGCCGCTACTGCGGTGGTATCTGCGGCACGGACTCGTCGTCGAGCGCGTCTACCAGATCGTCGAGTACGAGCCGGTCGCGTGCTTTCGCCGCTTCGGCGACACGGTCTCCGCCGCGCGACGCGCGGGCGACGACGACCCCGACAAGGCCATCATCGCCGACACGTTTAAACTGCTCGGCAACAGTTCATACGGGAAAACGATCACGCGCGTCGACCTGCACCGCAACATCAAGTTCTGCACGGCCGCCGGCGCCTCGACGCTGATCAATAATCGTCGCTTCCGTCAGCTCGACGTCGTCGTCCCCGACGGCCTCTACGAGGTGGCGCTGAACAAGCGAACCGTCCGGTACGCGCTGCCCATCCAGATCGGCTACTTCGTCTATAAGTACGCCAAACTGCGCATGCTGGAGTTTTATTACGACTTCATCGCCGCCTACATTCCGCGCCCCCTGTTCCAGTACTGCGCGATGGACACGGACTCGGCGTATTTGAGCCTCGCGGGGCGCCGACTCGACGAGCTCGTGGCGGCGGCCAAGCGCGAACACTACTTTCGACACCGCGGCGAGTGGTTCCCGTCGGAACACTGCGACGCGCACGCGGAGGCGTACTTGCGGTGCCGGCTCGCCGGCCGAGCGTGGGTCGCGCCCGCCGAGTGTTGCGCGCGTCGGCGCCGGTACGACAAGCGAACGCCGGGGCTCTTCAAAGAGGAATGGTCCGGCCGCGGAATCGTCGCGCTCTGCAGCAAGACGTACTACTGTTTCGGCGGCGACGACGGCGACAAGTACAGTACGAAGGGGCTGAGCAAGCGTCAGAACGACGTCGACAAGGACGCCTTCCTCGACGTGCTGCGCCACCAAAGGAGCGGCGGCGGCCGGAACCGCGGCTTCCAAGTGAAGGAGTCGTCCGTGCTGACGTACGTTCAGGAGCGAGCGGCGCTGAGCTACTTCTACGCCAAACGGCGCGTGCTCGACGACGGCGTCACCACGGCGCCGATACTCGTATAACGAGGGACCTCCCTCCCTCCCTACCCCCTAGGGGTAGGGACCTACCTAGGGGTAGGGACCCCTACCTAGGGGACTATGTATGTATGCGTGCGAATAAAAATGCGAAACACTCGGTACAGTTTTCATCGTTTTATTTAACTTCGGTAATAGCAAGCGATAGCGCGATAATACAACCTCACTACTTCGGTCTTGCCTGCCTAGCGCGGCGAGGAGCCCGCGACCGGCGGGTCCGACAAAGTCGGTTCGGATTCTCGGTCGTCTAATAATAACAACAAGCGATAATAGGCAGCGTTCAATGAGGCTTTAGCCAGTCGAATACGAGACAGTCGTTGGCCACCCTATCGGGGCCGAACAGGCACTGGAAGCCGCTTAGCGGCATTCCGCGGCACCGTAAGAGCAGGTAGGTGACGCAATATTGTCCGCACACGTTAGATACGCCGCTCTGCAGTCGCTTGTCGTTGTGCGTCCACGAGTCGCAGTTGCGGTTCAGGTAGTCGCGGAAGTCGGCGTGCAGCGGCGGACGGCCGTACGAATCGAAGTACTCGCCTCGCCGGTCGGCGCCCACGTAGACGGCCACCCAGTGCTCTCCCGGTTCGTCGCCGTCGTCGGTGTTGCACACGAACGCCGTCGGGTAGGCGGTGAGCCGCCGCCCCGGCAGCTCGTCTTTGGGCACGACGCCGACGACGATGTTTTTAGTGTACGCGTCGATCGCCAGGCGACGCATCAGCTGAAACGTGTCCATCTCAGAAGTCGTACACGACGTTCCGGTTCTTGTCGATTTCGAGCACCGTCTCGAACTCCCCGTACACGACGACGTTCGCCGTCCGGGCGAGCGCGAGCGCGATGTGGATCTCGGCGCGCAGGTTCCCCGTACGCACGACGTTGAAATGTTCGCCGTCGCAGCAGTCGGGCGACAGGTCGAAGCCGAATATGGTGTAGCCGCTGCCGAACTCGCCGCGCGTCACATCGAACCCCTCGTCCTCGTACGCCTTCCCCGTCGCGGCGAACAGGTTCATATAGCTTCGGATGTAGCGCCGATGCGCGAAGTCCGGCTGCAGCGGCTTGCTCGGCACCTGGCGTCCGTCGACGTAGAGGGCGAAGAAGTTTATGTCGTTGTGCTTCGCGTTGAACGGGTTTTTATCGTAGGCCCCGTTGTAGGCGTCGTTGTCGATCAGGCACATGAACACGCGTCTCGGGAGCGTCCCCAGATAGACGTTCTCGTGCGTGTGCGACATCGTACCCTGCGGTATCGAGAACACCTTGCAGTCGACGCGGCGCATCGGATACTTGGCCGTCCCGTGCGTCAGCGCCTTGATGTGGCCGAGCTGGACGGCCGGGTTCAACTTGACCTTGCGCGCCTGCAGGTAGGCCTCCAGCAGAACGATCTTGAACCCCGGATCGGCGACGTCGCCCATGAGCGCGAAGGCGTCCTTGCTGCGCACCAGTCGCATCTTCAGGTCGACGCCGTTCACCAGGCACCGGTTCTGCATGAGCACGTCGACGTGCAGGCGCCCTATCATGTCGAACTCGCGGCTTTCGTGTACGAAATCGTGCCGATGCGCGAACCCGCCGTTGTTGTTGTTGGTCGCCTCCATGCGCCCGGCGGTGTCCTTGCACCACAGGTCGGCCTCGAGCTGCGACTTTTGGCGTCGGGCCCGTAACTGAGCAGGGTCTCGAGGTAGGCCCGAAACGGGTACGTATTCGACGACGGCGTCACGAGCGTGCCGTTCAGCGTCACGTCGACCTGACTGAACATCGAATGCAGGAAATTGTTGACGGGCGCCACGACGCTGTCGTTCGCGAGCGCGGTACCGTCCCCCTTCACCACCTTGGCGCGCACGTACAGTCTAACGGACGACAGGTCCAGATAGTCGTCTCCGGATCCCGGAATGAGAAACTCGATAGGGCCGCCAGCGTCGAGGGCCGTCAGCGGCTGGTGATCGATCCACTGGCCGCTCTCGATGCTCGTCTGCGTCGTCGGCACGCTGAACAGGTCCAGTTCGGACTTTACGCCCTCGCACGACTGCCGATGCACGAACGCCATCCTACTACGTCTGCTTCGTTCGACGGCGCCTCCGCTTACTGTCAGGCGCCGCCTTGCCGGTCGGCCTTATGTACCCCGCCGAGGTAAAGCTCTTTACGACTACCACCGATGCACTACTACTACTACGCGGGAAATACGTCGTCGCTCGGCCTCTTTCGACGGCGCCTCTTCTTGCTGGCCGGCTTGCCGGGCGGCTTTATGCGTCGTCGTCGCTTTTTCGGCGGCGGGGGCCTATTCAGCAGGCCGTCGAGAAGGTCGGCGCCCGCCTCCCTCGCGCGCCTCTTTACCGCCTGTTTCAGATTGCCGCCGGCGACGACGTCCTGCGCCACGCGCACGCCCGTCTTGAGCGCGCGCTTGCCCAGCGCCATGGCCCCTCTCTTGATAAGCGGCATGGCGCTTCGAAACAGGCTGCCGAAGAGATTACCCAGTCCGTGACCCCGCTGCGCTCGGGCGCCTACGAACACCGGCAGGCCACCGCCGACCTGCCGCGTGTAGTAGTCCTCGTACACGTTTCGCGTCATCGTCAGAACAGTTTCGACTTGCGGCGTCGGACGTGAAGCGTCGTCACGACTTTTCCGTTCTCGAATGGTATCGACTGACCGAGGTCGTCTCTTATATCTATCTCGATCGAATCGAATTGGCGCCGCAGGAGCGGCGCGTATTGGACGCGGTCGAAGATGTTCGATACGATGCTGCCGTTCAAACCGTGGACGGGGACGGCTCGGATGAGGGGGGCGAATACGTCGCCGACGATGCGCGTCTCCACGATGTCCGCGTACACGAACAGGGTGTCGACGCCGCCGCTCAGGTCCACCGGGTGGGGCGCCTCGCACTCGAACGTGTACCCCGGGGGCAGGGCGCCGCCGTCCGCGGGCGTCCCGTAACTCGCGATATAGTCCGACTCGAAGCCTAGTATCTGGCTCAGGCGCCCGTCCCGTGGCATGTTAATTTCGACGCCCGGCGATAGAAGCAACGTCATCCGATTAGTGATGGCGCTGTACACTATTCGCACCTTGACCGTGTCGGTGCTCAGTTTCGCCAACGCCTCGTTGATTTTGCGCATCAGCTTTTTGGCGTTGCTGTAAAAGCCGTGCGGAATGTTGGCCTGACGGGCAATTTTTCCCCCGTCCTCGGTGGTGAAAAAGCCCACCTCCCCCCTCTCGCACGCCACGAAGAAGTAGGCGTCCACCGGCCTCACATTGTACCAGCTATGCGTGTACTGTAGCGACACCAGGCCGCATTCCCACTCCCCCGACAGGTCGACGCGCTGCGGCAGATTCGTCGTGTAGTGCGTCAACGTGTTTTCGGGGTGCGCCTTCATAGACGCGTTGCTCGGCAACGTGACGTAAAAGTCAGACGACGACGCCATCGCGCCTCCTCATAGACGGACTCGGCAGTAGGTAGCCGAGGCAACTACTCAGCAGCGCCGTCCACAGGTTGGAGTCGCCCGTGCCGCGCGTTAGATTGTATATACTGACGACGATCACCGTGTACAGGACGACGATCTGGCACAGGAAGACGATCTCGGCCTTAGGGCATTCGTTGCCGCAGAGACGCCAAGGAACGCTCGTGACGGAGGAGGCGTCGACGGCATCGGGCGCACCCACAGAGACGCATGAGGCGTCGACGGGTGTAGCGACAAATGCGCCTGAGTCGACGGCGGTGGGCGGCTTCTGCATTGGCTGCTACTGCTGCTGTCGTCTCGTCCGCACACATCGCGCTACTGCCGTCCGACGCTACGGCGCCGTTCCTTTACCCGCGCAGGCACACCATAGAGCGAGTTCGTCGACGGGCGTGGGGGCGACGGCGGTGTTGGTGGCGCGGCTCTCTTCTCCTCGGCAGTCTACTAATACAGCACGGTCCCCTTACAAAAAAAAACGAAAAGCCGTTGCACAGCCCCGCCTCGTGCAGTCGCCAGCACCCCGCGTGGCGCATCCAACGCGTCGTCGTCATCCCTTATAGGTCACGCAGATAAATCATAGAGCGAGTTCGCCGACGTTGCGGGCGACGTCGATAGCATCGGTCGCAGCGACAACGGTAGCGGCGCCGGACGTCGGAAGAAAGTCTCCAGCGCTCTGCGTATTCCGTCCAACAGCGCGTCGCCATCAGCCCTTATAGTCCACGAGCTCCTTGGCGTCGATCCAGCTATTGAACGAGGCCGGATAGCCGAACCATTTGACGAGCACCTCTTCGCCCTTACCGCGTCGTCGACGACGTCTCTGTAGAACGGCTTCCACCCGATATAGTTTGTCCTTCTCAACGATCACTTTTTGTAGCTCCAGCCCGTAGAAGGTGCCGTCCAGTATCGTGCCGGCGTCGTCCATCAGTCGGTAAACAGGAGGGTCGGTCGGGTGCGAATCTACGACGGTGAAAAGCTCTTCGCTCCAGTTAGGCATGTACCCCTTCTTGAAGACGCCCTTCGCCTTGCTGATGCGTACGCGATCCCCCGCTCGCAGTTTCGGCTTGCTTTTTTGACACCCTCCTCCGCCGCCATACAGACGCTGCCACACGCTCTCCTGATTCGAC
Organism: Paraescarpia echinospica; assembly: GCA_020002185.1. NCBI lineage: Eukaryota > Metazoa > Annelida > Polychaeta > Sabellida > Siboglinidae > Paraescarpia > Paraescarpia echinospica. Next base: position 24,926,360 of record CM034532.1, read on the forward strand.
GCGTCGACGCTCGCCGGCGTCCTACCGATGCTTCGATGGTAGGCGTTGTTGTACGACCGCACGAAGTCCTGCAACGGCTCCACGAACCTCAGCGTCTGATGCTTCGTAAAGTACCGCCACATGCGCGTCTTCAGCGTACGATTGAATCGCTCCACGACGCTCGCCTTCGTCTCCTCGTTGTGCGTCACGAAATGGTGGACGCCGCGCGCCCTCAAAAGCGCCTGAAGGGGCCTGTTCAGAAACTCCGTCCCCTTGTCGGTCTGCAGGACGTGCGGCGGCGACGACGACGACGACAGCAGCCCCCTCGAAGGCCGCGACGAGCGCCGGACCGGATTTGCGCTTCAACGGAACGCACCACGCCCGCTTCGAGAAGACGTCGATGACCGTCAATAAGAACGCTATGCCGTCGTTGTGGTTTTTCAGTTTAGCCACGTCGACGAGATCGGCTTGCCACTGCTGGTTTCGACCGCCCACGATAACGCGACGTCGCTTAAATCGGCGCCTAACCGGCTTGTGAAGCGTATAGGCGTCCTGCGCCGCCAGCCACCGCCCGACGACCGGCTTGGGCAACGCGGCCGACCGGCGCAACGCGTCGACGCCGCCATAACTGCCTGCCCGTTTCGGGTCGAAGTAGGCGCGCTTCAGTAGGCCGTCGCGTTGTTGGCGCTCTCGTTGCGCACCACGAGTCCGCCGGGGCACCACCGCCATGGAGCGCGCGGCGCCGACGACGATACGGCGAACAAGAGGGCGGCTACGATGACCGCCGCAATTACGACGGCTACGACGACGACGAGTACTGATCTTCGGGCGGCGGGCATCCTCTACGGGGGGCGGGCTAAAAGCTGGACCACGGCATACGCTCGACGGACCGATTGCGCCCCTTTCGCTTCTGCTCGCGCTCGACGGACCGAGTGCGCCCCTTTCGCTTCTGCTCGCGCTGTATATACGCCCGACGCTGGGGGTTGCCGACGAATTCCATAGGGACGTTCAGGCGCCTTATATGGTCGCCGAACGCTTCCCAGCCAACCGGCGCGGGGGCCCTCTTACGCGTTCGCATGAGATCGTTCACGAGATCTACCATATTGCTTCCGGCGATAGGCGTACCGTCGTACACGAGCTCCGCTCGATCGTTCCAGCGAATCAGCGGGTCGGCCTTCAGTCGCGTCAACAGGAGGCGGGCCTTTTCTTTCAGCACTTTCGGTACGCTCTTCACGACCTCGCTCTCCATCTCCCCGGTAATTGATCAGCCGTAGGTGGCGGCGGCGGCGGCGGCGGCTGATCGGACGACGACTCGTTCTTCACTACGGACACGCGCATCGGCTGCTGCGCGCGAGACGCCTCCATGGCGTTGTAACGACTCAGCAGTTGATTGTACGCCACCACCTTTCGCCTTCGGATAAATCTGCACGCTCGAGAACGGCTTTCATATCGCCGTCCAGGCTACTCATCACACGCGACGTGGTCGTAGTCGGTTGCGATAGTAACGGAAGTAGTCGCTCCACCAACCGGGGGTCTACCAGCGCCATCTTCTTCGCGTGCTGCATCAACCGAAAGCCTGCCTGAGGAGGGGCAGAAAGGTGCTCGCCAACGGCGCCAGCAGCGCCGTCAGAAACGCGCCCGAACCCGTCTGCAGGACGGCCCTCTTCCGTTTGATGGCTACTTTTTTCGACGCTAACTTGCGCAAATTGTTCCTGTACTTTAACAGCACTTTTCGGTTTTTAGGCGTCAATTTCACGTTCCCTCGCAGAATGTTATATGCGCAGTCGGCCAGACTGCAGATGAGGTCGGCGTCCGCGTGAGTGATTACCGCCTTTCTCAGATTCGTATTCCCCTTGTAGCGGCGCAACAGCTGCAGGGCAAGGATGTGCCTCTTCACGCGCTCTGTCATCCTGCCGAATGACGGCGGCCGCGGCGCCTCCCGCCTTTTTTATAGTCTCGTCGGCACATAGACGTACTGAACGGGGTCGTCGGGAAAAATTTCCGTACGCAGGCGCATGGTTTCCGGCGTTTCCTGTTTGAGATCCACCAGGAGGTAACCGTAGGCGGCCGACGTGGCATCTTTGTACGCCTCCACCATGTAGTTGACCTTACCCGGGTACATCTGCTTCGCCAGGTGGCCTACTTGTCCAGCGTCCCGGGGACTCTTGAAGAGGACCATATACTGCGCGTTTAAACTGATTGTGCGATTTTCTTTCCCTTTCGGAAAGAGATTCTGCAAAAGCTGTACGACGGACGCGTTGCAGTGGTGACTTTTTTTAGTAAACAAAGTCGTGACGCTACTATCAGTCTCCGACATCAGGTCATCGAGCACTAGAAGCGTCCTCGTTTTGGTGTCCAGCAGCGACGGATCCGGCAAACCGTCTACAAATTCTACGCCGGACATAGAGTCGTAAGCGGCCTGCCACTGGCCGTAACACCACAGAATTTTCTCCGGTGGCGGCGAAATCATACACGAAGCAAACTTTAACAGGCGTACAACGAAAGTAGTCTTCCCGCACCCCGTAGGGCCGGACACTATACACGTAAAAGGGTGCTTCCACTTTCCGTCCATAGCAACATCTGGTGCGCCGACCACGTCACGGTCGCCTATATGCACCACCATCGTCGCTTTTCAGTCACTAGGGGAAGATTAGTCACTAGATGTCAGCACACGACATAACCATTACATAACAATTAGCTATTGCTAGTGCTACCCTCTAGTGAATGCGCTACTCATAACCATTACATAACCTTTTAGTTATTGCTAGTGCTTCCCTCTAGTGAAGGCGCTATTCATTTGTTACTAATTAGTACTTAATTATTCACTAGAGGCCGACATTCACCCTTTTAATGCCTCCTCAGTTAGTAGAGGGCGACACCCTCTTTCTCATGACCCCCATCAATCACTTTGACGTTTACTATAATCATACTGCTAAAAAACGTAGGAATTCTACTTATAAAAAACGAAAAAGCCTTTGATCTAAGGTCACTTCCGTGGATGGCGAGACCCGAATCACTACTAGTAGACACTCATCACGACACGGGTATAATTGTCACAAGTTGTACTTTAACCAGTATTCAAGTCTCCAGTAGTCACGTCACCTGTAGGCGTGTGTCCAGTAGTCATTTCATAAATAGTCATTTCACCAGTAATAATGTATCCAGTAGTCATATCACCAATAATAAAAAAACACTAGTCATTTCACCAGTAATCCTGTGACCAGTAGTCGTTTTATTAGTAGTCATGTCTCTAGTAGTAACGCATCAGAGTTCATGTCTCCAATAGTCTCCAATGTTACAAGTAGTCATGTCACCGGTAGGCAATTCATGTCAGATAGTCTGTGACTATCTCACACGGAAGTTTGATCACGAGGGCCTTGATGATCCAAACATGACTGGCGCTTGTCACAGCATGTCTAGATTTGCCGTAGGGTCTTGGCTATCTGTGTACACGCCACGGTCTTAGGTATCAGATGTATTTAACATGGGAGTATATATAGGAAATATTGATTCCTAGTTTTTAGTAACTTCCCCAATTTACATAGCTGTAGACTTTTGAGATATTTTATAGATAACTTCAATGTAACCAAAACAGTTAAAATTGCTTCTGCTGCAATTTGTTCCAGGTTCATCCATAAGTCTTGGACAATAAGAACATATTGGTCAGTGAGACTGTCTGTAAGATCAGACATGTCGATATCGTTAGGTCACCGTGTTAAAAAATTGGGATTCAACCAGATTCAACTACAGTGCCACCGACAGCAAAAACAGATGGCACGTGAGCAAGAAAACGTCGGCTCATCGAAAGGCCAACTGTTTTATGTCTAAATTATTCACTATGTCATTCTTGTCGATTTTGTTTTAAAACGTTTATACAATCAACAAATGGTTCCATTAATTTCATTTAAAGTCATTTGTGATAATGAATTAATATGTTCTTATGTATCTAATCTATATTATTCCTTCACTAAGCTTGCTTTGTACGCTTCTTTCCTTGTTAATTGAAAAAATGCGTATATCATGATTTGCATATCTACTCAATATCTGAAAAAGAAACTAATATTTGCTCTTCTCTAAATCGCCTTGTGTCAAGGGTTGTAAAGCGATGCTCTACACCTGCGTTTAACGGTTGGTAGATGAAGGAACCTTCAACTTTGTAAATTTGGTGGTCCAAATCAAACGTTGGTAGTCCATATACTAACATAAAATGTAAACAAATTTTTGCACTGTCTGTCGTAGGTGTGGCAAGTCACGTCATTAGCGTCAACGTGCATTAATACTAAGATAGGTGGTGCCACTATACGTAATACCCCGATACATAGCGATCAAACCACCATCCATTTGTAATGTGATACGTTTGGAGGACTTTGCTAACTTGTGAGACCACCTCTAAGTACGCAAATATACCAACTTTTGTATGTCTTCTTAACATAGAGTCTTTGCGATTCGCTCGGGAGAACATCCCGACACTGACGCCGTTTGAGGAGACACCAAACATGGATGTCGAACACGAAGGCCGAGCATTGTGCGTTCGCGTCGCATAACTCCGCGCATTTTTGGATAGGAACCCTCACGGCAGTTATTGTGTTGCGCTTACACGTGCCATTACGTAACGTGTAGTTGCTGATACTCGACACTGGAAACAAGATCATTCGTGAGGTGAGCTATCTAACCACTGTTTTGGGATCAGATGCATTTTAAATGTAATGTAATAGAACATTGGATGTGGTATCACGTTTTTGAATTGGAATTTGCACAGCTTAAAATGCAATACTGGAATTGGTCATTCTACCATAACAGTTCTTTCTCCACCCTCCCTACCTACTACAACAAAGCCTTCTCAGCACAACACCAGGTTTTCATTTAGGTCACAATTCTGTATCATATAACAATTTGTTTTTGCAGAATACACAACTTGCATAGTCAACCACTACTTTGTCAGTTGTCATGCTTCCACGTAGAGTCGCAACAGGCTTTTTGTCACATGCATTTATTTGACCCCAAATCATGGTGGCCATAACCCAAAATACTGTTGTGGAAGCCCTACACATATATATTTTGCGGGGGCCCCACGGCAACTGCTCCAAAAATCCGGCATTAGCGCATCTATCAAGCAATGTTCGCAATATATGGGTTGGGACGTCAAGTCCAATGCTTAATCGTTGTTGTGCGTATATTCCCCAATGAGAGCAGACATTGAACATCCAAATTGACCCAAAACATACATTTTACAACGTGATATCATCGTCATATCTCTAGAACAAACGTTCTAGGTTGTGATATGTAGGTATTGACTGACTGACTGACTGACTGACTGACTGACTGACTGACTGACTGACTGACTGACTGACTGACTGACTGACTGACTGACTGACTGACTGACAATTTTATTTCCACTCGGTGACATACTTAGTTTTCACTATTTTCGATGGCCTAGCCATTCATACACCATTTACATCAATCATACAACACGTGTTGATATATGTACAAAGGATACAAGTTAAAAGATATTACAATAAATAAATAATAATAGATAGAATGCATGAAATAAAAAAGATAATGTAGATAGAGTAGTCATAATATACAAGAAACATATAAAAACAAAGTATATTTAAAATGGTGGAGTAGCACTCATATATTTGTGTAGGGTCTTTTTGAAGGTTGGAACAGAATTGCTGTTTTGTATTTCAATTGGTAGTTTATTCTTTAATTTCAAACCAGACACATTGAAACTGCAGTGATAGTAGGCAGTTCTGGTTTTGGGTGGTTTCAGCTGAGAGGCATTTCTGGTATTGTAAGAATGACTATTTGATGTAAAAATATCACACAAATAGTGTGGTGCTAGACCATTTACACACTTGTACATAAGAACACATTTATTAAAATCCCTTCTTTGCTGTAGTGATAACCAGCCTTGTGTTTTAAACATAGTGTTTCTACAATGAGAGTAGATAGGTGAACGGGACATGGATATTCATGTAGTAGTCGATGGCAAGACCTTTAAGCAAGTGGGGTTATTTGCAGACTTGGATGAACAGGTTGTGAAAATGGAGGAAGTAGTAATAAGGTACAAAAGACGATGCGAACAGGAACGGAAACATGGAGGAGGCATAATGTGGGCCAAAAAAATAAAAATACAACTTCTAATTAACACTCACTGTTGCACCTGTAATGCATGTATCGATGAGAATAGCATTGCTATGATTTATGTTGCTGTTTTTATTCAACTGCGAATTCTTTTTTCTTATTGCTCAATGCTTCTATTTGGACGTAGCATTATATGTGTATTTACGTGTGTGTATGTGTTTGTGCGTGCGTGCGTGCGTGCGCGCGTGCGTGCGTGTGTTTGTGTGTGTGTGTGTGTGTGTGTTACAGAGTATTGAGTGGGAAACTCAACTACGTGTGCCTTTATATTCCCATTACAAGATATACGCCAATGTTTTTTGTATAAATTACAGTTGTGCTTCTTGTATCGTTGTTTATATAATAAACCGTCGTCATGATCATCATGCGCAGTTGGAAAAGCCTGCCTGGTAACAGCCTGTGCATAATGGTTGGGATCAAGAAAAGCCTGCCTGGTAACAGCCTGTGTATAATGGTTGGGATCAAGAAAAGCCTGCCTGGTAACAGCCTGTGCATAATGGTTGGGATCAAGAAAAGCCTGCCTGGTAACAGCCTGTGTATAATGGTTGGGATCAAGAAAAGCCTGCCTGGTAACAGCCTGTGCATAATGGTTGGGATCAAGAAAAGCCTGCCTGGTAACAGCCTGTGTATAATGGTTGGGATCAAGAAAAGCCTGCCTGGTAACAGCCTGTGTATAATGGTTGGGATCAAGAAAAGCCTGCCTGGTAACAGCCTGTGTATAATGGTTGGGATCAAGAAAAGTCTGCCTGGTAACAGCCTGTGTATAATGGTTGGGATCAAGAAAAGCCTGCCTGGTAACAGCCTGTGTATAATGGTTGGGACCAAGAAAAGCTACAGGTAGCAGAAGAAATCAACTGGGTCATACGAATATCTTAAAGTAACACATGAATATAGAAGTAACATGAAGAATGACAATTAAAATAGTTGGGAGCAGACTGAGATGGGCTGGATATGTTTGTATAAATACTGACAAAACAAAAGAGGGCGATAGAAGAAGAAAAAGAAGACAAACTAAGACAAAAAGGCAATGTAAAACGAGATGTTGAAAGGGCAGGAAAGAATGGGTAAGGGTGGACGACCATGGCAGAAGATCGAGAACTATGGACAGAAATAGTAAAGAAGGCAGACTTAACCGCTGAGTGGCGTAAACCCCACTATGAAAAGGAATGAGGGGAAGAGGGGAAACGAAATAAAGGGGTATAATAGCGCGGTGGCAACTTCTGAAAATATTTCGTGAAGTGTTGAAGACACGACGCAGTGGCCCACTTCGCATTTCCTATTCCAAGAGAAACACTGATGAAGATAAACGACGTTTCTTACCGAGTTCTACCAGTAGCCACGTGTAAAGAGATCGTTCTTCGTGCGAGTGTATTCTGTACTTAGTGTTGCTGAGACCGTCTCGAACATACTCTAGAGGGCGGAATGCGATACGTCTGCAATGTTTAAGCACAGGCTATTATTATTAGAAAAAAATGCATTTTCAGTCACCTTTGTATTGCAACGTTTATATTCCTACGTTCGTTGATTTGTTCACACATCCACACGCATATGCACTCAGGCACGTAGCCAATCAAGCACGCAGACGCACGCACAAACGCACAACCATACGCATATACACACATACATACATGCATGCAGGCATACATACGTACATACGTACATACGTACGTATATACGTACATACGTACATACGTACATACGTACATACGTACATACGTACATACGTACATACGTACATACATATACATACATATATACATGCATGCATTCATACATGCATGCATACATGCATACATCGATACATGCATACATGCATACGTGCATACGTACGTACGTACGTACATACATATATACATACATACATACATACATACATACATACATACTTACTTACATACATACATACATACACACACACACACACACACACACACACACACACACACACACACACACACACATGCACCGTGTAGGAGGAAAACGTTAATATATCCATGTACACACACGCACTCACGCACACACGCATGCCCTCACACACACACACACGCGCACGCACGCACGCACACACACACGAACCTGAAGGGGTTGACAGGGTTCATGTGGTCTTGGCCGTGTCGAAGCATGCGATAACGGGACACTTCCAGCGGGTACCGGTATATGTTTAACTTGGCAGCAGCAATCCTGGACACAGATCAAACTTGTTTGAGCTGCGTGTTACTTTTGTACGCATATTTGCACGTAACATGCTCAATATATATTTAAATATATATATATATATATATATAAATATATATATATATACATTTACCTTAACATAAAGATAGATGTACAGTCTCGTAAAACGTTTTATACATCACCACCTGGCAGACCTGTTAATTCAAATACCTTCTCGACCTCCATGCTACGCTGCTATTACATGCGAAACCGCGTGCATAAATACCCAGCACTCTCTATAGAAAACTAATTTCTATTTAGCTGAGTGAACTGAAGCAAGGTTGAGTAAACAGCATTGTCCAAGCTACGAAATGGTTCGAAATAGGACTCTTAATTAAGAGACCAGCGTTCCAACCAGTGACGGATTAACGTACCTAGGGCCAATGAAGGCCAGCGGCCTACGAACATACCCGAGCATACCTTTTGTAGACTGAATATTTCCGAAACCAGGCTAGCAAGATACGATTTTACAAATGATGGCTGTTGCATACGTTTCATTGGTACTTCATTGACTCAATGTGTCTTGCAAGCTAAGAATGATCCTGCAGTAGGCCCTATGTGTTTGAATGTTTAACATACGTTACAGAGGTGTTATTACATAACATACTATAAAGGAGAACAATCCAACAGAATCGTCTTCCGATGTCATGACCCGACAACGGAGTCCTGCTGAAGCTCCGACTCAGCTCACCCAGTATTCATTTCGTTCCGGCACCAGTGGGTGCTTTTTTGGCAAGTATCAACGGCAGTGCAATTTGACCCGCTAGACTACCCTCTCTGGATCCGCCCGTGGGTCTACCTAGGGCCCACGAAAATGCCGGATGCCTAGGGCCCACGAATACCTTAATCCGCCACTGGTTCTAACGCGCCATATCTGTACGCAGTATTCAAGGCGCACAGTATAGCCAACGCATACCGACCTTTCTCCCATTTCGTCGTCTTCACCTCCCCAACCCCAGTAGAGGTTTGAGAACCCGTTGACCCGGACGTAATCATCCCTTGTGAAGACGGTCACGCCACCAAACATTGGCACGTAACGTTTGCTGCGCATATGTAAATCCATCAAAATGTCATTACTTGAACAGCACCACTAACTAGAATAAATTTGATGAACAAATATTATAATGATCAATAGTATCAGCAGTACAAAAATGCAAAAAGTGAAGTCATCATTACTGGTGACTACATAATTGATTTACTGCAAATTAAAGAAAATGCAACATTTGGTAGATAGTTTGATTCTATTGTTGCTCAAGGTTTTTTTCCCTAAAATTACATTACCCACCAGGCTTTCGTGTAGAAACTGTACGCCCATAGACAATTACCTATGTAAGCTGTCACGTGGCTTTGTTTTATTTGAGCTTCTTACGGGCAACTGCTGGTGTATTAATAAACACAATATCAGATCACCTATTATATTTCATATTTTTTATTATCTAGAACCAAAGCGTGTAAATGCTACCGAATCAATTAGAATCCAGACTTGGAATACAACATCGATAGATACATTTAAACGGAAATAAATAATGCAGGTATTTATTACATGCTAAACACAACTAACCATGCCAATCCAACTAACAATCTCAACAATCTTAATGAAGTAATATCCAAAGTAAAAGATAAACATTTGCCAGTTCGAACGATCAAATTCAATAAGCATAAACACAGCAAGTCTCAGTGGATTACAAATGGTATGATCCGGTCAATTGCGTACAAAGATAAATTATATCTGAAACTAAATCAAACTCTTACAGATTCCGAGCATTATATAAATCGTAAAACTAACTTAGCTATTTACCAAAGAATTATGAAAAAAACCTCATTCGTAATGCCAAAAACATATTAGCGTGTACAGGTTTTAAAAATGTAAGACTGGCATTAAAGCAAACATGCTGTGCTATCAAATAAGTTATTAATTGGACTTCGAAGAAATTGAAATTTCCTGATATTTTGTTGATTAACAATAAAGTGATAAGTGATGCCAATGCCATTGTTAACACATTTAACTGTTTCTTCACAAATGTAGGACCTAAGCTAGCAGCTGAGATGACTAATACAAATAACGCAAATTTCATGGATTACCTACACAATCCGATATTACATAATTTCGCATTCAAACCAATTTTTGAAGAAACCTCTCCTTCAAATAGCTGAATCAAATATTAAATATGTTGATGACTTTAATTTTCTCGGTATCACTATTAACAAACACGTAAATTGGGCTAGTCATATTGATTCACTGACATCAAAAATATCTAAAACAATAGGAGTGTTAAATAGACTCAAACATATCCTGTTAATCAACATCCTGAGAACAATCTATAACTCACTAATCGTATGTCCACCTCAATTATGGAGTGTTGTTCTGGGGGACTCAGAGTAACATAAATAACACAATTGTCAAATTATAGAAAAGGGCAGTCATAATTATAACTTCTAATGATTACCTGGCTCATTGAAAACCAATTTTTAAGAGACTACTCTTATAGCTTGATGACATATGTAAAATTCAACTACTCAAATCTATTTACAAATTGACCAACAAGCAGCTGCTTGATTATTTCAATCGGAACCTACTCTTATTCAATATCCAGCACCATCAGCTTGCTAGTAGGGCATGCACAAATGTATTTATCCCTAGAGTAAATCACGAATTCTCCAAAAGAAACATCAGTTTCAGCATAGCAAAGATATTCAATAACTCTCCCAGTATCATTACCAATAATATATTCACACACAGTATCCATGAATTCTCCGCCTATTAAAAGATACATTTTTGAAAGATATCAGAATGTTTGTACTATTATTAACCGTTATATATGTGGAAGATAATTAACTAAAATTTACTCTAATGTCTGTTGACACATTTTGTGATTTTGTATAATGTCTCATTATATGCGTATATCTGCACATGTATATGTCAGCTACTGTACAAACTTTTGATTATAATCTTTTATATGACATGTTGATGCATTACCAGTTAAATTACTTTGTAAACATACTATTATTGTTGTTATTATACTATAATTATTATTCAAGGTGGCAGCGGCATTTAAATGCCTTAAAGGGAGTCTCCTGGACTATTGTATATAATCAGTTATAATTTGTATTTGTAGTTATTGGTCTAATAAATTTCATTTCATTCATACAAATATACGAACATCACAACTGATATAACTAGATAATTGTTAAAATCTGGATTGATCGGCAATCCTGGATGTGCATACTTAATGTTTAATAATAATAATAATAATAGTTATAGTAATAATTTTGATAATAATAATGTTAAAAGGGATTTATTGGCTGATTTACTAGCATATCCAAATACCGAGTAGGGGCCTGCAATGGTCTTCATACGTTGTAAAACCTTGTTTGTTTTATTTCTTCGACACATTATGCATTTCTGAATAAATACGCAGGATATGAAATATAACATTAACAGTTGTGACACTTTTTCATTATATTATTATTATTATTATTATTTATAAAATACAAAGAAACGTCGTCTCGTGTTTGCGTAAATTCCTATGTTCGCTTATTGAAAAAAACGCGTCAGTTATTAAGACAATCATCCTAGCTTTAAGAACGTTCTTAGCAGCATCATGAAACCGGCCCCAGTGTCGCGATAGAACACTTGTTGAACCAACAATATTACGTCATTAGACAAGCGTGGAGGAGCGGTTGGTTTTTGTCTAAAATAAATACACAACAATATTACAAATCAGTAATAATTAAATAATTAATATACAATTACAAAGCACTATTCCTTTGCGCTATCTAAACAAAATAATTAAAATAAACTTTTCCGTTGTCCTACCCGAATCCGTATTTGTCCAGGTATGCTCCCAGGTGGGTGGGCGGATGGAAGCAGGTGTATTGCTGCCTGTCGTCTGAAGGTAACATGTCGACATCGTGGAAGACGATACAGTCGAAGTTGATCAGCTTCAGTGCCGCGCGGAAGCCGATGTTCATCAACGACGCCTTGTTGAAGATGTGCGGGAACGCCTGTTGACAGGCAGTGATTGTCAAATACATATTCGCATCAAATAATTGGCTGCATCGGGTATAGTAACATCCGTCAACCTCGCCGTGCGATAAAAGTCGCCGCATTAACAACTCGTGTTAGCCGCGTGTGTGAACATGAAAGAAAAAGAGCATGAGAAAAGAAGTAGGCCTTTGTAGGATCCATCCACGCTATTGTGAAGGAGGGTCTAGAAGGCTGTCTCAAAGTGGTTTGAGCAGGAATTGTGTTTTGCTGCCATTCCTCGGATGCTTGAATGGAAAATGCTACACTAGAGCCATCTTGCAACAAAAGGGCAAATCATATTATCGGCTGGGTAACAAATTCTTTTCATTAGTTATTATACTAATTTTACGACTAGGAACGTCAAATTTAGTACGAGCAGAACAGGTTTAACCTAACTGATAATGTGACGTTATCGCAAGTCCCTTTTAGAGACATTAGAAGAAGTCAGTAGCGTGAATTAGATAGGTTGTTTATCGCGCCGGGCAGGTGAGAGTAAATGTTTCACACCTCTCGTCTGAATGTAATATTTGTTTTATTAAAATAATGTGTTAGGTTATGGACGTTAATATATATTATTCTTATCGTTATTACTGTCTCGATTCAGGAATTCTGATTATATTAAATTTAGATGTGATTGAGGTAATCTGAGGATTTTCAGGTATTGACGATTGTGTGTCTATTACCCAAGAATGTTTATTTTTAACCCGACAAGTTGAATAGACTCTAACCAAGGTTCTAGAGATTCGGGAGCGCAGTTTCTGGGATGGCTTAGTTTGTGTTAAGTTTTGCTATTGGCAAGTTAGACTTCCGGCGCTTGGTCGCCATTCGAGTAGTTAAGAGAATTACGGTCATTTAAAATGTTAAAGTCAGACGACTGTAATTCCATTGCTGTGAGCGTGTGTCATCTTGTCTCCAAGACATGGGACTTATTCTCGACGTATTTTGTTGCCCGTGTCTTGAAGGTGTAACTTCATTGATTTTTAAATGCAGGCAACCTTGATTAATGGTTGCGTTTGGCTAATTGGAAAATTTCCAGTGACAACCGTCATGGCTCAATTGAATTGAAGATTGAATTACTTCGAAGCCGAGAGCATCGGTTCGCCAATTATCGCTCATTGACAAGATTGGTTGTTGCTGCCGATACAGCTGATTCCAGTCGTCCCTTATACAACGTGAAGACTAGGGGTGAGTTTCGCAGTTCGCATTCCCCTACTTCTCGACAATTCAGTGTATCGTCGGGCTGTTGATCGATCGCCACGTCCGTTCTCCACGTGACGCCTATCGACGCCCATCGTGTACCATCATACTGCCGTAAACGTTCGTTCATCACTTGACGCATGTCGACACCCACCGTGTACCGTCGTATTGCCGATTACGTTCGTTCATCACGTGACACTTGTCGACGTCCACCGTATACCGGCGTACTTCCGTGTATGTTCGTTCATCACGTGATGCTTATCGACGCCCACCGTGTACCGTCGTGCTTCCGTATATGTTCGTTCATCACGTGACGCCTATCGACGCCCGCCGTGTAACGTCATACTGCCGTGTACGTTCGTTCATTACGTGTCGCTATCGATGCCCACCGTGTACTGTCGTGCTACCGTATACGGTTTCTTCACGTGACGAACCTCGACGACCGTCGTGCCGAGATACGGCCGTATCTCCCTCGTGTATTCATAGTAGGCAGCTACATTTCGACATGTATATTCGTCGGAAATGCCGGGGTTGTGTGTTGCATCCCCCGGCATACCCGTGCAACCGGGATGCGTAAATGCTCGTTATCCCGATTATTTGTTATACCGGACTTCAGGACTCTGTTTGTGGGTGAGCAATAACACTTTGTTATTACTTCATCTAACGTATGTTTATATGTGTATGCACATGTACATGTGATACAATACTTTGTAACGAGGAAGTCCTTTAATAGTTGGCCAAGTTATATTTGTATCGTTGATTCTGGTTTATTGTATTTAGTAAATAGGTATTCCACTTGGATTCCTACATTAAACTCCCTTTGTCGTGTCATATTCCTGTTCCACCCATCCTTGTTGCACCTGGACCTTTGAAACGAATCAGTCACATTTGGTGCCACCTATCCATGAGCCAAATTTATGACAAAGGCCTGGAGGCATGTGCCCCTAGACCTTTGGAATTTGGCCGCACTATGCCTGAGTTAATGTGGCGTGCCCCTAGACCTTTTTAATGTGCCCCCGTTTTTGAATTTACGGCGGCGCAGCAGTGAAAAATGTTCAACAGCAGCGCACACCCCCCTGTCTTCCAATGTCAGCAGTGGATGTGATACAGCGAAGAAACTGAAGTAATGGCGACGCGGCGAAGAAAAATTTTCTACACCATTTTGTTCGACCGCCAGTAGAAGTTTTTGAGCCTCTCCCTGCAGACTACCCTCTCTTGTACCGCCCTTGAATTGTGCATAGGTAACCCAACTCTAACCCAGTCGTCATTTAGCACAATTGGCAATGTCTCGTCTGAAGTATTCGCCAATGGTAAATTGACCTGGGACGTTGAGTAGTAGACGTAACACTTGACCTACGAATCGCCACCGGGTTTTCTGATTATACACGCACAAATATACCAACATGAATATACAAATACACATATAAATAATATATGCACATAAACATAAGATGTGGAATAACACGTAATTACTACGGCGAGACTTCATAGACCAATGATGCGTAGGCCTACCTGTTCGACGACCAGAATGTGGTACTCGAGCTGCTGCCGCTGGAGCACTGGATGTAGGTTCTGCAGCAGTATCCGCAGATGTTCGTCTCTGTCGCGGTACGGTACCACGACGACCACGCGCTGTCTCGCCGTGCAGTTGACCGGCTTCCATTTCCCTCCACCCGTCAACTCCGGGTGGTTGGCAGCCAGCGTCGACCACGGAGTGACGGCGGTGTTAGGTAGAAAGGATCCGACTGAAAATTATTATGAACTGAACTGTTATTTAGGCATACCGTAATCATAGATGTCGAAACCGGAGGGGGGGCTTGGGGGCTGACCACCGCAATATTTTGGAAGGGAACTGGAGATAGGATTAGCCCACGAATATTTATGGAAGGGGGTTGATATTAGGGTGCAATTTTAGGTGAGCGTCCAGGGGAGTGCAAATAGAGGTTTTTGGAGAGCCTGAATGTGGTTTTGGCAACCGTCAATGGGGTGGAATTTAAGGTTTTTGGGGAGTCTCAGCCCCCCACTACCCCCGATTACTCATCACATTCCGACGCCAATGGTAATGCATTAAATATGTTGAGTGAATGTTAGGGAAAGCTCGGATATCATGAAGCAAAACCAAAAATGTCGACGACCAAAACAACGGAAGAAAAATGTCATTGCTTACATAAATGATATTAAATAACATAGAAATAAAGTGTGTACGATGTTTTTCTTACTCGGCACGGTAATATGTTTTATTATAATTAACCATATATACACCCATATATATATATATATATATATATATAATGTTTTAAATATACGTATACAAAATATAATTTTTAATGTGTATGCACACTCATTATGTAAAGACATGTTTATGACCTACATTCTAAAATGATAATTTTTCAGTTTTATATAATTTAAAGTAGTTATGATTACCTGTATGTAAATCAAATCAAAGCAATTCTGATTGATCGGAAGCAATGAAATAATGTTTACTGTTGTATTATTATTTACTATTCTTCCTTTTAACCACCAGTTGGTCAAAGTGGAGATGTTAGAAACCCTGAGAGCTATACTGCTGAAGACATAAAGTTGCAATCGGAGTGAAACTACCACGTTTAACTATAGTGTTGTTTTAAGAAAAAAGTATATACAACATAACTATTGTTTATTTACTCGATCACTCTTGCCACCGTATATGTCATGTTGGTTTTTTATATGTAATTCCATGTTTTTGTAAAATTACCGGTCCCCGTGTTCTGCCAGCGGAATAATCTACGTGCGTCACGCGGATATAATTTTTGTTTTTAGCGCCGTGTTATCTTAAAAGTGCAACTTATGTGAAAGAATGTTTATATGACGTTGGGAGGTGGACAGACAAACAAAGCCCAGTAATCAATCAAGCGTATACTCAACATCACACAGATTAATTAATTACGAACTTTAATACCAGCGGTAGGGCTAGCAGTAGATGTCTGGTCACGACACAGCGTAATTTAAATAACGACTAACGTGCAACGCAGCATGTTTTCATAAACAGTAGACTTTTAATTGAAAGCATGTGTTTTACTATAATAGCGACGTGTAATCCAATACGCGAACTGTGTTGTACAGTCAGTGGGCAGTTCACAGAGCTATCAAGCGTATACTCAACATAATTAATATTTATTTGTCAAAAGTTTAATGTGCGCGTAATACGTAAACGTAACTTAACAATCTCAGGAACCATGCGCGCATGGCAAATACTTCGGGCAAACGACCCCTGCATCATACACTTGGCAACATGAAGTAGACGCTTACATATTGCTTATGTCGACCCTCATGCCAATAGCACAGCAATACAAATATTATTTGACAATTCTACACTCTCCCGACTAGGGCCTATCGATGGACGCGAACTTCACAACTCCTCAACATTCATCATTTTGAACAAACAACACGTATCTCCGCGCGCGTAATGGTGTTTAAATAACGATGCTTACAATTGCTAAATACTATTATCACGACTGTCAACAACCAAGGCATCCCGTCACGCATTTTTCCTAGTTAACAAATACGTTAGAGCAGCGGTTCTTAACCTGTTTTAGTAGAGACCCAAATTTCGGTCGCAGGATTTGCATGGTGACACATGCCTCCAAGACGTTAACTTGTGATAAATGATCCCGAAAATCTTGGTATCTTGTGAAGGTTTGTACCTTCTGCTATTCTTGCATACGCATGGTTTCACGATAATCACCCCCAAAATAACCCACGAAAGAAAAACCGTGCTGTTTACGATGTTTTAGACACAGCTGAACGATGTTGGCCGTCGCGCGCTTATCTATTTTTTGCTTAGATCTGTTCTATATTAGGTTTGACCACTCACTGGCTCATTAACTCATTATGAAATTACCCTTACCAACCACATTGTCTGTGTTAGACGCCTGCTTGTTCTACATATGTGTATGCGTGTGTGTGTGCGTGTGCGTGTGCGTGCGCGTGTGTGCGTGTGCGTGTGTGTGTCCTTTTGTGATGTGTGTGTGTGTGTGTGTGTGTGTGTGTGTGTGTGTGTGTGTGTGTGTGTGTGTGTGTGTGTGTGTGTGTGTGTGTGTGTGTGTGTGCGTGTGAGTGCGTGTGAGTGCGTGTGTGATTTGCGTGTGATGTGTGTGCGCGCGTGTGTGTGTGTGTGTCTGTGTGTGTGTGTGTGTGTCCGTTTGTTATCGGTGTGTGTGTGTGTGTCCGTTTGTTATTGGTGTGTGTGTGTGTGTGTGTTTGTGTGTGTGTGTGTGTGTGTGTGTGTGCGTGTGAGTGCGTGTGTGATTTGCGTGTGATGTGCGCGCGCGCGTGTGTGTGTGTGTGTGTGTGTGTGTGTGTGTGTGTCCGTTTGTGATGTGTGTGTGTGTGTGTGTGTGTGTGTGTGTGCGTGTGTGATTTGCGTGTGCGCGCGTTGGTGTGTGCGTGTGTGTGTGGTGTGCGTGCGTGTGTACCTGTATGAGTACATGCGTATGTATGTGACGTGACCATCGCTCATGCATGGATAAGGATAAGGATACTTTTATTTTCCCAACAGCATTTAAACAATTACAATTTATGTAAATTTGTCTGTTTGTAATCTAGGAACCTGAACATCCTATGAGAGGCGCATTCCTAATCAACATGTCCTACGATGTTACAATGGTTACACTGCATATACTCAACATAATTAATATTTATTTGTCAAAAGTTTAATGTGCGCGTAATACGTAAACGTAACTTAACAATCTCAGGAACCATGCGCGCATGGCAAATACTTCGGGCAAACGACCCCTGCATCATACACTTGGCAACACGAAGTAGACGCTTACATATTGCTTATGTCAACCCTCATGCCAATAGCACAGCAATACAAATATTATTTCACAATTCTACACTCTCCCGACTAGGGCCTATTGATGGACGCGAACTTCACATTTCCCCGACGTTCGTCATTTTGAACAAACAACACGTATCTCCGCGCGCGTAATGGTGTTTAAATAACGATGCTTACAATTGCTAAATACTATTATCACGACTGTCAACAACCAAGGCATCCCGTCACGCATTTTTCCTAGTTAACAAATACGTTAGAGCAGCGGTTCTTAACCTGTTTTAGTAGAGACCCAAATTTCGGTCGCAGGATTTGCATGGTGACACATGCCTCCAAGACGTTAACTTGTGATAAATGATCCCGAAAATCTTGGTATCTTGTGAAAGTTTACACCTTCTGTTATTCTTGCATACGCATGGTTTCACGATAATCACCCTCAAAATAACCCACGAAAGAACAACCGTGCTGTTTACGATGTTTTAGACGCAGCTGAACGATGTTGGCCGTCGCGCGCTTATCTATTTTTTACTTAGATCTGTTCTATATTAGGTTTGACCACTCACTGGCTCATTAACTCATTATGAAATTACCCTTACCAACCACATTGTCTGTGTTAGACGCCTGCTTGTTCTACATATGTGTATGCGTGTGTGTGTGCGTGTGCGTGCGCGTGCGCGTGCGCGTGTGTGCGTGTGCGTGTGTGTGTCCTTTTGTGATGTGTGTGTGTGTGTGTGTGTGTGTGTGTGTGTGTGTGTGTGTGTGTGTGTGTGTGTGTGTGTGTGTGTGTGTGTGTGCGTGTGAGTGCGTGTGTGATTTGCGTGTGCGCGCGTTGGTGTGTGCGTGTGTGTGTGTGGTGTGCGTGCGTGTGTACCTGTATGAGTACATGCGTATGTATGTGACGTGACCATCGCTCATGCATGGATAAGGATAAGGATACTTTTATTTTCCCAACAGCATTTAAACAATTACAATTTATGTAAATGTGTCTGTTTGTGATCTAGGAACCTGAACATCCTATGAGAGGCGCATTCCTAATCAACATGTCCTACGATGTTACAATGGTTACACTCCATATACGTTATTTCCTAGGCCAGCATTTCATTGTATCATCTATATGAGTCACATTTTAGTCCCTATGTACAGGCCAGTGGGGTATCTTATATAACATGAAATCGATCTATGACAGTCTCACCAAAAGGCACACACGTCATTGACGATAGCATAATAACTGTTAACTATTGAACAATACCTGTCATCCTACGTATGTATACGATGTTTTTGCCGGCCGTATCGTGCTCAGTGTACACCCAGTAGCACGCCATTGGCATTGTCAAACTATTCGTCGGGACCAAGTCTTCTGCACAGCTAAATAATAGTTCGTTATTGCCACCGGGACAAAAACAAACGAGCACTGCTCTCTATCAACCACGCACTTGATAGTATCACTCGAACTTACAAACGACGCGCCGGTAAATTGTAGTGACGGGTATTATACAGCGGCCATTTTAGCGCATAATGCTATCCCCACCTATCTACTTATCAGGCTAGAAAAAAGAATATTGAGATAGCACTCTCATGCAAGTGTAGTTACTATATGGTTTCAACTTAATAAAAACACGCGGTGACCTGTTCACGTTAACTTTTGAGCTTCATAGATATGCAAGCCATCGGGTATAGACGTGCACTCATTAAATAAATATTGTAGCGTGCGCTGTTCTAGTCCTTGTATCACGATACAGAAACTTGTATATTTTGTTGGAAGAGTGGCAAAAAACAAGCACGTGACAGTGTGTGTCTAGCTTAAGCGATTACTGCGTATCCGTTTTAATCTAAAGTTCTTACATAGTGCGAATTGTGAAAATGGCGAACTAAAAACAGGTACGCGAGAAACACATAACGCCCATGCTGGATAGTTGGGCTACACCTAAAGTAGATAGAGCACACATAACGCGGATGTCATACCGACCCTTGTCTAATGAGCTCTTACCGCTGCGGTACCATGTCAACCGCACCGCACCTGAACAGTGCTCAAGAGACAATGTCAAACAGGAAGTCTTGTCCGGCATTCATTTAAAATGTCCACGTTGGTTATCGGCTCTCCAGACTGATTATCCAGTAGCATCATGACCGACTAAAACGTTTATTTCGTGAATATTGTAGCGGAGAAAGAACCACAAACGTCAAACTTCGGCAACGATGATTGTCATTGTAATCATTTTGCTGGCCGTTAAATTTCGTTGAACTTTTTATTACTACAGGCTTTGCAAATCTGTTTTATTTGAAAGAAAACCTTACTTTTTCAACTTGAGGAAATTGTTCTGTCGTAATGTCTTAGTCTGCTGATAGCAGCATGCAATGACCTACATTGAACAAAAAGTGTATCTGCACCGGTATGTCTATGGTAATTGAGGAGGCTCTATTAAATACGGCTGCGCAATATCGCATGTCGAATGCAACAACATGTCTCTGGCAACAATAATTATGGTCACGGTCCAGCGATTCGAGTTGTGTCTTTCGATAAGGGCGTTTAGCTGTCGTGTATGGCATCAGTAAAGGCAAGGTATCAATCACATATAAGTTCGGCCATACATGACGGCAACCATGCGTGACGGGCAGGATGTGGCCAACTTTGTGTTAGTCGAAAACTGAGCATGAATGCAAATATATAAGTTGTTTCCCTTCAATTTTATTCATTTCAAACGCTTTACGTGTATGTGTGTATGTGTGAATGTGTGCATGTGTGTACGTATGCTTGTATGTATGTATGTATGAATATAGATGGTGTGTATACACACATGCACCCGCACGTACGCGCGGGCGCACACACAGAAATACGCATTCACGCACGCACGCACGCACGCACGCACACACACACACAGAATGGCGGTGAAAATTACCAATACAACCCGTGAACGGCACTGTGTATTTATAATATAACTCACGCAGACCGTCCGGAACACACGGGCACAGGGGTGTTGTTTGAGTGTTTTCCTGTTCGGAGGTTTTCTTCTGGCATTCTTGTTCATATCCTCGCAGAAAGATGGCTGCCTTTCGTTCCAACTCAGTGGCGTTTAAGGGCACTGTCCCATCCCACATCGGCAGTGTTGGTAGGTGAATCGTTTCATTCAGGAGTGCAGTGACGTCCTCCTGTGAAACAAACAGTTTCGCTGATCATGCACCTACACAACACTTTATTTATATAGCAATACGTTGACTTTGGAGCATTGTAGGCGCATCTCCTCCGAGGCGCCGACGTCCACTGTCCACTTTCTATATTAATTCCGTCGACCATTCGCCTCTAATCTACCAGTTGGGCTATGTATTGTACCTACACATAAATAATTAATATTAGTGGACGCATTGAACAGCCAGTATCTCTCCAGAGGACGCAACTGTAAATGAATATCTACATTAAATTGGTGACAGTAGAAATTAATTGTTCAGCGGGAACGGGTTTAATGTCAAACATAACCCTACATAATTGTGGAAATTTCTGCGTTTGCTTTGCCGTTCCATAAACGGAGGGAAACTACTAGTTATATCATTGTCACTGACATATTTCATCCTCATTGCTTTTATTATAAATTATTTGATTTATTTTAATTAGTTTTCGTGTGAACCTTTTTTAAATACCCCATTCTATTCACTAGGTTGTTCTTGATATATTTATTTTAACATGGATATTTAAATTCAGTATTATATATTCAGCGTTTTGGTAGCTTTTCTGTGTATCGTTATTACATTATTACTTTTATAAGTAGTGATTTGAATATAACACAGTTGTATGCGTGCGTACTTTATACCTGCCAACTCTCCCGGAATTTCCGGGAGTTTACTGGATTTTTGGTATATCTCTTGGAATATAGGCAAATATCCCGCTAAATTTTCTCTAAAATATCTAACAGCACTCCCCCTTCCCCGCCTTCTTGACGGAGCGAGACCACGGGTAACGTGCTGAGACGTGCTGAACCACTGAGTTTCCGGCGATAAATCTCCAACAGTATCACCCCTTCCTCCGTCATCGACCCTTCCAGACAGCGCGATACCACGGGAGACGTGCTGAGTCGTGCTGAACTGCTGTCCGATGTCAAGATTCGAGACAGCGCGACGAGACAGCGTGACACTGGAAGCGTGCTGACCCGCTGTTGAATCTCCCGTATTTAAACAAAATGGCAAGTATAGTACATACGTGCGTATGTGAGTGCTTGCGGACATTATGGGCTCTTCTCGGCGGGATCACTTCGCTACCCACCGGTTGGAGAACCTATCCCGGAACAATTTAACAGAAGCGGTGGTCCCTGGACTAAGCACTAACTGCTTGCACAGGTTGGTTGTCACTACTGCAGCGGACACGTATAATAATAAATTATGTTTCTTACCGGTTCGTTCTGCACGTTAGAAGGACATCAACATATTGTTCATAATTGTTACGTATATTTTTTGCGAATGATCTGACGTCACTTGTGTTAACGCAAAAATATTGTTTATTCAGATTTACGTCATAACGTACGTCATTTACGAATACAGCGGGAAACCGTCTTCTGTATGTCGGGATCACGGACATTTTTGTTAGGTAATTTAACAAGAATTTCGATCAAAAATAAAGTGGATATTTTTCCAGGGTGTTTTTTCCGAGAGGTAGCTGCTTTGGGGGTGTTTTATAATTCATGGTCCGTGGTCAATGAACAGCATTCGAAACTAATCTGTCAAGCTGATAGTGAGGATCAAAATCGGGGAAAATCCGACTCAAAGGTTGTTATTCGACAATCGTAAATCATTGGTGATATAAATCATGCAATACAATATATAATTAATAAATGTGAGTCATTGTATGCCCTTGTGGGTCATTGTGCAGTATTTAGAATTGCTATATATGCAAGTTAAACATATATTTACTTATATTTATGTACTAGACATTTGCACTTTTAATTTGTTTAGACACCGCATTGATAGAAAGCTGTCGAAGTGTTCGCGGATATCGCCAGACGTGTGCAAAGAGTCAGCTAGCCTATGCCTATCTTGGCTGCGTCACCTTAACCAACGAACACAACATAATGACAAAGTGAGCTGAAGTCGACACGTATTAACCACCATGATCACGCCGCTGATGTTAGCCGTTAAGAATCTCGCAGGTGTGTGCGTCATAGTGTCTAAACATATGAAGCAGGTCCGGTGGCTACGTAGCATGGGATATGATTATGACACAGGAACAGGCTAACGCACACACACAAACGCACGCACACTCTCACATGCACACTCGCATGCACGCGCTAGTAGAGGTGTGTGAGTGTGCGTGCGTTTGTGCGCCTCAAATTAAGTTCATTTTGAACTCAAGTGAGGAACCAATGTGACATTAGAGGGAGACACACAACATAGGATGATGACAGGACATAAATAAGATCATTTTAAAACAGAGATGGCAATGAACAAGTAAACGGACACTCACATAGATTAACAACGCAACACAGGTCAAATCTTAAAATATACATAATAATCCTATTTGAATAAAATAAAAAAAACGGAAAAGGTTGGTTGATCAATAAATAACGCAGACTAGATGTCACATCGAGGTTGTTTCCCTGTATTATAATATACCAGGTGGTACGTTGTGCACTGGTGTGCAATTGATTGATAATTATCATATCGTACAAACCTCCAACTGTACAACATTTGACAGGGCGGTAAACTTGAGAAACAGCACCGTGGTTGAAACGACAGCGACGAGCAATGCGGACCGTTTGAACATCTTCACGAGCAGTGCGACTGCCATGTCCCCGCAGTCTCTCTGCCGGAGCTGTAAGAGTTTATTTCGACACGGTTAAATTACGCACCATTTTATCTTAATTTCGACACAAACCTTTAACCAGATATCCGTTGTCCCGCTTTTTGGAAAATCGTAACACGTTTTTCTTTTTTTAAATAACGGGAATTTTGGTCGTTAGATAACGGAATTTATATTTTTGAAATACCGTGATTTTTTGTTGGCCACAACTTGTTTATTTTTCTAATAAGAAGTTCAAAATAGCATTTGAATTGTCAGATCTTGTATCCGCGTTAGTTATATTTGCCTAACTCTTTAAAATGGTGTCTTAACATAGGTATATTTTGGGAATAAAAAAGACACTCACGATTTTGCAGGGGGGGGGGTACAATTCTTGCCAGGAAATCAACATCTGCACAAAAAAATATGAGCGATACATATCCAGATGACCAGAAGTAATTTATAGTAGTGTCACAGTTGCACTATACTAGTTTTATTGATGAAGTATTTACATTTGTGCTTAATATGTATTGTGGGGACAAAAGGCACTTGCTAATTTACAGAGTATGAGGCTGGTTTGACTATAATTTCAATATTTTTTATCAAAGAAAGGTGCGAAATACTCAATATGACCAGGATCAATATATCGAAAGGCGCCACAACAGACAAAAACGATTTCATTTTGCTAAAGGTTTCCAACAGTCTCTTAATATGCATATTCTAAGATATAAAGGCTCTTACGGCCTTCCTGGTTGTGTTAACATGTTTTTGCCAGGAAATCAATATCTGCACCCATAAAGAACTACAAAATGGATCCAAATGACCATAATCAATGCAAATAAGCTTCATGATGATATAAACCAGTTTAAATTCGACAAGAGGGTACAATATAATATAGTACATGTTACTGTTTAACTATTTAACAAGACAGTCACTCGCAACCTTAGAGGGTGTGGTAATGTTTTGGCCAATAAATCAATACACGCATCCACAGAGAGATGCTATTTGGCTCCGAATGTCCATGAATACTGTCAGTGGGTGGCACAACAGTAAAAACTACGCAATACGATAAGAATGTCACAACTTTACATTAATATGCATTTGGTGTCAAAAAGGTACTTGCACATTCGCAGGATGTGGACGTGGTTTGGGCAAAAATAAGAGCAAGTCGGAAACGGGTCAGAACAAAATGGCAACATCAGGTCGTGATACGTTAATACATCCCGAAAGATAATTCAACCAGTTAATTGGAGTATAATAGCAACAAAACATTGTGATGCTGTTAAAGAATGATATTGTTACTTTGATAGGTGTTTGTATAAAAAGATAGGCACTCGAGACCTTGCATGGAGGTGTAGTGTTTCAGTCAGAAAATAAGCCCATGCACCCATAGAAAGAAGCTGAATCCCTAAACATAACCAAAAATGATGCCTCTATCTGTCAGAATGTTTGAATTGTTGAAACAATCATGTTCACGTGAAGATTTTAAGTGGAAAAACACATTTGACCCATGTTCAAGGTCATCAAAGGTCAATAGAAAAATGGCAACATCGGTATTTTTATTGTTAAGACATTTCTCAATGCATTTACAAAGGTTGCCATAAGTTAACATACGGGAAAACATTGGCCCCCAGTACACAAGAATAGACACAACATTTTTATTCATAGAGATCGATTAACAATTGCGTTGAACACCGATGCGCATAATGATAGTGTCCATTTTTGATTTCCATAAATTGGCATATTACTTCTTCTTACAATAACATTCATCATCACCATTTCCTTGTAATTAATTATTAATGTGTTGCTATGAATACAGACTCTGTTTACTTGTGCCTTTTTTGTTGGTCATACACGGTATGCGAAAGGCATACCATCCTCCTTTTCTTGGCCACCAAATTAATATATGTATATGTGTGTGTGTATGTGTGTGCGTGTGTGTGCGTGTGTGCGTGTGTGCGTGTGTGCGTGTGTGCGTGTGTGTGCGTGTGTGCATGTGTTTAGCTGGAAAAAACAAGCAATTCTTCTCTTTCAAGTTTTTTATCACACATATTTCAGAACAAGAAAAGAACAACATGGATCATCCTTAAAAGCTGAACCATCCCTAGTGTGTAAAGCTACAGGCAAATGTCAACTATGTGACGGCTACAGTGAAGGAGGTATGGGGTTAATCTCCTTCCATTTCATGTAGTCTGAGGGGAGGGTTTGGAAAGGGGTGTCACCCTGCTTATTCAGTTGATTACAACGTGTGCAAAACATGGCTGCTCGCACCAAGTACACATCCCTAGAGAACATATCTCGCCAGTTCTTCGGGATTTACATTGGTTACGCGACTATCGCTGGGTAGAGTTTAAATTAAGATTATCCTGCATAACTATATGTGCTTAATTCTACTTTCGTTATTTTTCAACCCAGCTTACTGAAATATTAGGATAACATTCTTTATACATAAAAACAATTTTACAGATTTATTACAATTTTTTTCCACCAGGTGGCGGTAGGGTCGCCCTCAACTTGAATTTTGGCTGATTCACCGTGATGGACATATCTGGAAAATTGATTGACCAAATTCATTCAATCTTGGCACACCAATAGAGTACATAAAAGGGCAAATTATGACAGTCTTTGTTTTTTCGTTACTTTCCAAACAAAATTTATATGAATTTTTCAATCTTTGTTATTTTTCGAAAGTCAACATTTCATTAAAGTCATGATATTACACGGAATCCAAATGCTGTATCTAAAATCTAAGACTGTCATAATGTAGCTCATTATATTGGTGGAACATGCTGAAAATTCCAAAGGATTATGTTGATAAATAGTCGAGTTAGACAAAATAAGAGATTGCTCGTCGGCAAAAAACTTGAGAAAAATGGCATTGAAGTTTCTCAACATTTCAATACAAAATTTCATATTCAAAAATAGAACTGCAGTGCTAACATTTCACACAAAGCTTCTACAGTTCATTGCCTTTCCAATGATGTATACTGTTCATCATTTGGTTGTGTGAAAATATGTATACAAATTAGACAAGACCATAAATACGTGACCGTTATCACTACACAATGGTACTACACGACTAAAACTACAAACTGTCTTTTTTCCAGTTCATTGTCTTTCTAATAGTTCAAAGTTCAATTGACACCACACAACAACAACATGTATTTCAACACCAGCATAGTATCTGAGTGTAGCTTCAGCATCGGCTGCACGAGTGAGCTTTCTCTTCGTCGATCCGGTCGGACGACAGCATCGAGTTCAGCACTGCCCCACACGTAGTGCAGTAGGCCTCAAACAGGCACACAAGGCCAATGGCATGGATCTTCAGTGTTAGTTCACTGCACTCGAGACACGCCAGGCCGTTCACCAGTGTTGACATCATGCTGCAGCGAACGAATGATGTCTCAATGGGGCATCGACATTGCTCAGCAGCACTGATTCTCAGTCGTTGGTATCCAAACTTTCGCTTGGTAGCCGAGATGGGGGTTGTTGCTGCAGACGTTGATGGCTGAGGAGGCTCCAGCTCAGAGTCAACCTGCATGGAAAATTATTTGTTATTAGATTGTACATCTGACAATTGGCATAATATCAAAAATAAACAGGGCATATGAGCTGGACAGTAATCATTGACATCAATAAAAACAGGCACAGGTTTTATGTTAGTCATTTCTGTAATATGTCTAACATGACAATAATATAACAGACAACATAGATAATAAAGTATATACCATAGTATAATAAAGTATATACCATAGTATAATAATATAGACGTGAACGTTTGCAAAATTTAAAATGTAAACATACAGACAGTGACAGTCAGTGTGACCTAGTAAATTAGCCTAGTTTTATGGCTTATTTGAATATCGGTGCCTGGATAATATTCAGCCTTCAGGTATTCTAAGTTGGCAAGACGTTATTATTACATATCATGTCTTAGATATTGTACCCAAATTATGTTGCCAGAATATATTATGAATAATAACCTGATGCAAACAATGATAGTTTATACGTACATCAAGTTCTGTCGACGAGGGCATCTGCTCAGCACTGTCTCCAGGCACACGGGTGCATTTAGGGAGGTCAGACCAATTTACCTCCCCTTCTGACAACATGGGAGACAGGGGTCCCAGTTTAGTGGCCATAGTTTATTATCATGCATTCTACCTGTTGGTTTGTGAATTTTTTTATGTTGCAATAATGTCAATGTGTGTACCTGCGCTGAAAAAAGAAATGTTGGCGGTGTTTATTAGCAGTAATGATTTTTTTACTCTCAGTGTCGTATTTTGGTTTTCTTGATTTATGCGTGCGGCCATCTTGGATCACGTTGACAGGCCCCACCTATCAAACTGATTTGCGAGATTATGTTAATGAGTACATCCATATTGAAATGTGATGAAGAAAGAGGAAATTCAAAGGAAAATGAATCTGAAAATATCATTGTAATCCGTCGATAAAAAAACATAGTAATTATGGATTTAAAATGGCCTATGTTTGACGATGTTTTGTGAGTATTTAGTTAGTTGGTTTCAACGGAAAGCATATGCAGAAGGGTAAAGAATTGTGTCAACGATAACGTGATTACAGCGATGGCTTACCAATTGATAGCACAAACATGCACAACGTCCGTTTATGGAACCCCCGTCTCAAAAGATATCGCCATTTTGCCTTCTTCCCCGTACGTGGTATACAATGCACTCGTGACTCGGATAGCGATGTGATCGATATCGGGTGACTGATTAATACTGCCAAGTACCTATGTCTGCACCTGAGACTGAGTAATTCATTGCTGCCATGTTTAATGTAACTGATTGATGTTTATATTAATATATTATTAGTTTATTTATTGGTATTCTTGGTATTACTTTAGTTTAATTATACAACTGTTGAGCTATTTAACATATACATAATATTGTGTGTTCGTTACATTATTACAATTTATGATAATTTATGTTTCAATTCATTTATTGTATCATTATTTGTTTATAAAATTTCGTATCGTTATAAATTATTTTAATATAGGGCCCACTGTTTTTGTATTTTAAATGTATATACCAGTTTTTTATGTATTAAGATTACAGAATAAGATTATATCTTTGTATTTGTCACTATATAGTATACATAAAATAATATACATTAAATAAACATTATGATTTATTGTATATATTAATTGTACATAATCATAGACAAATAAGTATAATAATAGGCCCTATTGTTGATGATAACAATGGGTTTAACCACAGTATATTACAAGTTAATTGGTTTGGCAATCATAGTAGTTATGTGCTTTGCCAAATGTAACAAGTATTGTGTATTGGGGGACTATTATTTGTATTTTGTTCCACAGTGTAGTACGAGTTAATTGGCTTGTCAATCATAGCAGTTATTGGCTTTGCCCAATATAACAAGTGTTGTGTAATGGGAGACTAGTATTGTCATTTTGTGGTTCTAATCCACAGCCCAATCAACAAAGCCTTTCATGTGTTTGTAACTTCATACAGTTGTTTTAATGTTATGAAGATGGAACCACACTGATCATCTTTGTTCAGATGCTGTGTCCTGTTCATGATTTAATGGTATTGTAATGAATGGTGTGTGTTTACTTTTTTATGTGTGTATTTATTGTTACATGTAATTGTGTATTGGCCTTCTTTATAGATGGCAAAAGACTCAAGATGATAAAAAGTAATTTTCTTGTGATTTATGTACACAATCAGATCCGTCAGAAAACGTTTGGAAAAATTCATGAAAATTTGAACTTTGCAAAAATGTAGTTTTCTTAATGTTGTACTTAGCTACATGAAATGAATAGCATTTTATTTCTTATAGTGACCACTATGTGGGAAAATATTTTAGAAAAATTGTCCTTGTGATTTATATGCAAAATGAAATCCAACGGAAAATTGTCGGAAAAAATCATGAAATTAGAAACTTTACAAAACTGCAGTTTCTTTAATATTTCATTCATGTACATGAAACAAGCACCACTGCACTTCTATTAGTGACTATTATCAGGGGAAAATAATAAAAACAAATTCTTGTGATTTATATGCAAAATTAGATCTGTTAGAAAACCGTCAGGAAATGTCATGAAATTCGAAACTTTACCAAGCTGTAGTTTTTTTTATTTTACTTACATACATGAAACAACTACCGTTGTACTTCTTATAGTGACTACTATCAGGAAAAAATGAGAAAAACATTTTTTTACGAAACAAAATTTTGGTCCGACGGAAGTCGGATGTTTCGGCCCCCCATCCGTTCCCGCAACCGGTTAAACGTGACCTGCTTGCGTCTGCGTGGGCCGAAACATCCGTTCCTGCATAGCGGATTTTTGTCATGTGGACCGAACCATCCGTCTGCGTGGGCCGAACACGTCGAGGGCCGAACCATCCGGGACCCAGTGCATCGGCACTCGTGTCAACTTCACTGTCACCTTTCTCCGATTTGCGGATCAGTGACCGTGCCAAACTCAACAATATTTATGCGTGATAATTCTTATATTGCATGCAACTATTTTGACTTGTGTATTTTCAGTAAATGTGTCACGAATTATTAGATATTTATGCGTGATGTTTCAATGTTTAAATAATGATACATGTTTAAATAATTCTTATATTGCATGCAACTATTTTGACTTGCGTATTTTCGGTAAATGTGTCACGAATTATTATATATTTATGCGTGATGTTTCAATGTTTAAATAATGATAAATGTTTACATAATTCTTATATTGCATGCAACTATTTTGACTTGTGTATTTTCAGTAAATGTGTCACGAATTATTATATATTTATGCGTGATGTTTCGATGTTTAAATAATGATAAATGTTTAGATAATTCTTACATTGCATGCAACTATTTTGACTTGAGTATTTTCAGTAAATGTGTCACGAATTATTATATATATATGCGTGGTGTTTCGATGTTTAAATAATAATAAATGTTTAGATAATTCTTATATTGCATGCAACTATTTTGACTTGTGTATTTTCAGTAAATGCGTCACGAATTATTATATATCTATGCGTGATGTTTCGATGTTTAAATAATGATAAATGTTTAAATAATTCTTATATTGCATGCAACTATTTTGAATTGCGTATTTTCGGTAAATGTGTCACGAATTATTATATATTTATGCGTGATGTTTCAATGTTTAAATAATGATAAATGTTTAAATAATTCTTATATTGCATGCAACTATTTTGACTTGTGTATTTTCAGTAAATGTGTCACGAATTATTATATATTTATGCGTGATGTTTCGATGTTTAAATAATGATAAATGTTTAAATAATTCTTATATTGCATGCAACTATTTTGACTTGCGTATTTTCGGTAAATGTGTCACGAATTATTAGATATTTATGCGTGATGTTTAAATGTTTAAATAATGATAAATGTTTAGATAATTCTTATATTGCATATAGCTATTTTGACTTGTGTATTTTCAGTAAATGTGTCACGAATTATTATATATTTATGCGTGATGCTTCGATGTTTAAATAATGATAAATGTTTAAATAATTCTTATATTGCATGCAACTATTTTGAATTGCGTATTTTCGGTAAATGTGTCACGAATTATTATATATTTATGCGTGATGTTTCAATGTTTAAATAATGATAAATGTTTAAATAATTCTTATATTGCATGCAACTATTTTGACTTGTGTATTTTCAGTAAATGTGTCACGAATTATTAGATATTTATGCGTGATGTTTCGATGTTTAACTAATGATAAATGTTTAAATAATTTTTATATTGCATGCAATTATTTTGACTTGCGTATTTTCGGTAAATGTGTCACGAATTATTATATATTTATGCGTGATGTTTCAATGTTTAAATAATGATAAATGTTTAAATAATTCTTATATTGTATGCAACTATTTTGACTTGTGTATTTTCAGTAAATGTGTCACGAATTATTAGATATTTATGCGTGATGTTTCGATGTTTAACTAATGATAAATGTTTAAATAATTCTTATATTGCATGCAACTATTTTGACTTGCGTATTTTCGGTAAATGTGTCACGAATTATTATATATTTATGCGTAATGTTTCAATGTTTAGCTTGCAATAATAATTATATTTATTCTGGAAAGGAGACACATTGCGGAATAAATTATTTCACGTTGGAAAGGAGACACATTGGGCAATAATTTTATTAACATGATACCACCAAATTATACAAATAAAATTACCGAAATAACATATACGTAATAAATAAAAATCATCAAAAATATAGAGAGATAGTATAACCAAAATACAATACATGCAATAAACATTAAATAATAAAAAATCCCGAAATACCATACCTGTAAATACAAATCATAAATCATAAAAAATATCCAAATAACATCACAAAAACACAACCCCTATGCATGTAGGGCACGTCCAGTGAATTGTTGTTCTGACTCATGCTGAGGTCAGACGGCTGAGTGACTTCAGCGTTGACCGGACGTCGTTCTCGCGCTTGATACATTTCTCCCAGACGGTAGGCGTCCACATCTATCCCGGTGTTGCAACAACGGTGTTGCCATCGTCCGCACGGGCCGTCGCATAAAAGTGCGTGTTGACGCTGAGTTACTACTTCTTGGCAACGTATACACAGTTCCATTGCAGAAAGACAACGCTTGGACCGAACGCAGTCTCTTATATACATGTATCAATAGGGCCACAGTTTTGATTCGTCAATGTGTCATTTCCTTTCATCAATGCAATACACTAAGGGAGCTCATCACACTTCACTACAAATTAGGCCATGTCCGTAAAGTAACACCTCCTCCAGCTAGTCTTTGCCGCTATGGTCACACATTCCATCAGTTCTACTGACTTCTAGTTAACTGACTAGGGGTTGAGCACAAACAATGTGCTCAGCCATCTTCAAACACATTAGCGTAGGCCGGTGTTGTTTTTGGCTACTGGAAAGGATGCTGCTACTGCACACAAACAACTCACAAACAGGTATTGTAAGGGTGTTACCAATCAGCCAATCAGCGCGCCCCACTCGGGGGAGTGTCCGTGGTTGACCAATCGTAGTGACGCTAACGCGTCACAGAGAGTCCTCTTCTAGGTCAAAATGCTCCAAATCTACCAGGGATTTTACAGAACCACTGCTACCATGATGCACTGCGAAAGTGAAGCTGCGCGTGGATACCAAATATGTTGGGGTGTTGACAAAGATGGCGGTGCATGCGGCCGCCAAAAGTGTCGTATTTTTTGATCGCGGTTGCGTAAGATTATCATTCTAAGACAATGGGCCTGTTACAAATGTTCGTTTTTATTGCATTTGGAGAATTCATTCATATGTACAACAAACACAGATCGAGAATTAGATAATAATAATATATTAATATGACAAACTATGAAAGTAACCAAAACATTTATAAAAATCTAAAAAAATGTATTTTAGGAGAGCGTGTCCCCTTAAACGACAAGACCCCCACGGTATTTCACAGCTGCATGAGTTCGCTGCGGTCCGCTGTACAAATTGAATAGTTGTAGATCTAGCGGCCGCTCCTTTCTCGTAGTCGCACCAGTTCTCTGTAATGCGTTGCCACTATCAATTAGACCATCTAGTTCGGTGGCGGCATTCAAGAAGGACAAAAAAACTTCTTTTTTTCGCAAAACATGTTGACTGCTTTACGATGAACGTTATATTTAGAATCATAAATTTACTTACATTCTGGCCGAAACATTCTTAGTAAATTGGTTGTAACGTTTAGGTAAACTAATACTAGTATTGCATTTACGGGGGTTAGTTTTTTATTTCAATGTTTTAAATGACATACACCTTTAATTAGTGAACATTAAAATTAATATGTATATGGTCTTAGCATAGTTTATAAATGTTTTTATAGAGATAGATAGATGGGCATAGTGTGGGTTTTTGTGCCATAATTGAATGAAGTGCGCTTTGAACTAGCAAGGGAATGTGCTATACTCAAAAACATTTATCGTTAACTTTATTTCGTTGAGGTAATCCCCCAAGATAATATTTAAACTACTTTGATTTCCTGGTGTGTTTTGAGACCATTCCAACAGGTACTATTTACTCTTACCATGACATACAATACTATGCAATACAATACAATAATACTTTATTGTCCATGAAGGGAAATTTGTGTGCAGCGTCCATAAAAATCAAATAAATACAGAATATTAAAAGCAAAACTCAGATCAAGGTAAAGAACTCTGGCATGGGTTTTGGCCTTCTCAAGATGGGCACTGTGCAATGATTAGCAGAGTAGCGATTGCATCCTCCACCCCTCTCCCAGGCCGATAAGCAAATTTCAGGGTGTCTAGAAGATGCACTGTTCGGTTCATGATCATGGTTTTGACAACTTTTTCAAAAACTCAATAATTACGTGCGATGTCAACACTACTGGGCGAAAATCATTTGGGCCGGCGGGGCGAGCTGTTTTGGGCACGGACAATAGTTGACGTTTTCCACAATATATGGATTTTCTGTGAGGTAGGAGAGGCCTGGAAGATGAAGTGGAAGATACCAGACAACTGAATGGCACATTGCTTCAAAACCTGACCAGAAATCCCATCAGGACCAGGACCTTTCCTCACATTCGTACTTTGGAATACTCTCAACACATCTTCTTTTCCAATTTCTAGTTTACCATTTGTCTTAGCTGAACGTCTAATATCGTCAATGACAGATCGAAAATCGTGTGTGTCAAAACGAGAGTAGAAAGAATTCTTATCCTCTGCAAAGACTCCTTCATCTTTACCCCCCAAGGGAGATAAGCGATTGGAATTCTGTCTATATAGCTGCATGTCATTCATAGTCTTAATGCCTTCCCAGACTGTTCTCATATCACCTGTTTTGAACTTCAGTTCTATTTTGTTTTACAGCTCTGTCTTGCTTTCATAATTTATGATCTGACACTCCTTTGAACCTCTCATCGTCCAGCTAAATTTGCCTGAAAGTAAGCCCTTTTCTTGTCTTTTAATACCTTTTTCTGTTGTTTAGAAACCCAACATTTGTTGTTAGGGTACACTTTGCACTTTGTTACGGGTATAACGGTGTCAACACAGAAAGAAACATAACAGGTCACAACCTCGTAAGTTCATTCAGGTTATCACAGGAATCCCGAAAAAACATCCCAGTTAGTACAGTCAAAATAGCCCTGTAGTCTAGCTATGCTGTCTTCATTCCACACCTTGATCTGTCTTTCAACGCATTTAGACGCTTCAGAAGACATAATTATGTAAACAGGAACAAAGTGAACCGTATTGTGATCGGCGTCGCCGATCGGTGGTTTAACTTATACGCACTGGACCTATACGCATTGGGCACCGAACCGTAGCACACGTCAGTCGTCCGGTCCAAGCGGCTTGGGCACGTGATGTACTGGTGGTAGGTAGGCACACTTCTGTTTAGGGTGCACTGATTGAAATCACCAAGTATGAACTTGGTGCATGGGTGGACAAAACGTTCAGTTTCTTTGTCACATCACAAATATGCTGGGAGGCTCGGTCCACGTTGGCTCTGGGGGTGTATGTAAACAACAGTCACACATAATTGAAGAAATTCACGGGGTAGAACAGTGGTCGTCGTGAAACAGTCAACAGTTCAATGTCCAAGGTGCATAGCTGTTCACACAATGACAGTTTTGCACCAGCGTTCATTGAAGTAAATGCAAACACCCCCACCTCTCTCCTTTCCGATCGATTGCTTGTTGCGATCAAGCCGGATGGGGTATTCAAATCCCTTGATTGACGTTCCATAATCAGAGGCAGAACTGTCGAACCATGTCTGGGTGAAGGCCATGAGGCAAGCGTATCTGTATTCTTTTAAAAAAACGATACGGTTGCTCGAAGCTCTTCCAACTTGAGGCCATTGAAAGTTCATACAGTTGCCAATATCATGGATGGTAAAGGTGGTTTACATTTTGTTTTCCTCAGTCTATGTCGCACACAACCGTCTGGTGTTGTTCCGCGTTAGCTCTGGTGGGAAGTCGATGCTTGAAAGAAAGTCCGAATCGCCGTGTGCCAGGGTGTTTAATGCCAGTAAATAGGTACATATCAACATCAACCAGCTAACGCAAGTTAACAATCTACCAAAAATATAATAAATATTAACATCAAATAGCTAAGACACTTTACCTGATAAAACAGTTTCCCGTGAGATTTCAGGGTGGGTTTAATAAAACTTTGGGGTTTGAAACGAAACGAAACGATCGTAGCCACTGCCGGAAATGTGAGTGGATTATCAATGACGAATATTCGTTACAAAGAGGCTACTGTACAAACCGATCCCATTTCATTCTAACGCGAGCTACCCGAGAGTATAAGTTACCCTGTCATGCCTTGCAGTAGTTACGGTGTAAAGACTGAATGATTATCACGAAGACTCACTCACTCATTCACTAATTCACTCACCGGCAATGCGTGACCACACGCTGAAGAAACCGGAAATCGTCTAGTCAGGATGAATCGGTAATTTTAACACCGGCTCTTGAATCAGTTTTGTCAGTCTTCGTCCCTTCGTTGACGTCATCCGTGTAGTTCCTGGTGCGGCTTCGACGACGGCTTTGTGCTATTCTTACACTGTAACACCGAGCGTAGATACTCGAGTCTGTTAAGCGTGAAATAAGTTATGCTACAGTGTCAGTGGACCGTGTCGTAGCTGCGGTCTGGTCTCCCTTTGAAATGGCTCGCCAGTGTCCTTTTTATGCCTATCAACGCTTCGCGTCGTTAACAGTAATATACCGGCGGATTGTTCTCGCTCGATGAATGCGACTGACAAGCGCATGGAAACTCATACGCGCATGCACGCACGCATAAACGCACGGACTCACACAAGCGTACACGCATGAACGCATACAAGCAAGCAAGCAAGCACACACACACACACACACACACACACACACACACACACACACACACACACACGCGCGCGCGCATGTTTAGAGGGAAGAATACGACTGTATGGCTATCATGTATTAAGGCGGATTTTCCTCAAACGTAAACATCGTGATAAAGTACTGATTCTTACTTTCCTCACACGAGAACACATTCGAATGAAAAACTGATCGCCACCGATATTTTTAATGACGGGCAGATTCCAACAAAAAGTACTGGGTTTTGTTTCAGGTTCGGTTAAAGTTTCAATCTGAGTTGATCTACCATTCTTAACTGTTTTTAAGATAGTACAACATGAACACTATTCATTTGATCACAATGCAACTTTAATAGACGGGCAGATGGCGGGATTCAATCGGAATAGGACTATTGCCAGGGCTGTAGGCTTTAGCTAGCCTAAAGCAACTAGGGGGACAGTACACAATTACAGTAAAATATAGAAATTCACGCGGAGGTTATATCCCAGAAAATGTTGAAAATGTACCCCCTCATGGTGCAATTTTGATAACGGCTCAAGTATTGTTTCAGTATCGGCCGCATGCTGCGTGGGAATGAAAGAAAAATACACGAAAAGAAATAATTAATATCAAATAACAATACATTTCTTAAAATCGACATATATGCATAATATATGGAATATTGGTCTTACACGCCCGTCTGAAATTGTTTATCAAGATCACTTCCTCTCGCTGTCGCGTGCCGTGATTCGTCGTTTGGCTTTAAACAAATAAAGCTCTTCGAGGGTGGGAAGATTTGATTTTCTATGGGCATATAACATTCCGCTGTAATTGTTGACCGACTCCACCATTTGAGGCATCGCAAAAAGACCGGTCGCAAGCAAGCAACGCTTCTGACTGGTGTAGTGAGGAAGATGTTTACGATCTTGCTGATGACGACAAATGTTTGACCACACGTCGAAATCAGTTCACGTGAAGACGACGGTCATGGGACTTGAGGGTCATCGTACCACTTTCGCCACTTTGCGATTTCCATACGAAGCTCGTTTTGTTCAGCACAACTTACATACATCTACTTTAGTATTCAGTAAGTCCTGTGTCATCTATTTTCTGTAAGTTGGATCGACGGCACGAGGCATTGAGTTACTGTGAGTCACTCGAAAGTCGTTAAGCCAACTCGTCATGGAAGTGATGAATAAATTGATAAAATATATTGATGCGATAGTTGCCAGCTGTTGATTGATCTGTGTCTTCAGTATTGGCGCGTTGGCGCTGAAGCTGTATCTATCTGTACCAGTCTGGAAAACTGTTCTGAAGCTGGGTATAAATGTGTTTGTTTAAATGCAAGGAGTATAGTAAACAAAAGAAATGAACTAAACATTATGGTAGAAGATATTGACCCTCACATAATAGGTATAACCGAATTATGGGCAACCACCGATATATCAGATGCCGAATTGGGACTGACAGGATATGTAATGTTTACGAAAGATAGAATAGGAAGAAGGGGAGGTGGAGTTATTTTATATATTAAAGAATCTATCCAGGCTTATGAAATAAAATTAGACAGAGAAGCAGATTGCGAAGAAGCTGTTTGGTGTAACATAGTTACAGGAAACTCAACGTTAACGGTTGGATTAGTTTATCGAAGTCCAAACATAAGCATAGAAGAGAATGAAAAAATACAAAACGCTATAAGGGAAGTGAGCAAACGGGACTGTGTTATTATGGGGGATTTTAACCATGGGCATATAAAATGGAAATCTCTACAGAGTATGGGTAGTGAGGACCACAAGTTTTTAGTTTTAGTACAAGATAGTTTCCTTTCTCAACATGTGCTAGAACCAACCAGGGGAGAGAATGTGTTAGACTTAGTTTTGTCCTCACAGAATGAATTAGTTGACAATGTTAAATTATGTGAGCCTCTGGGAAGTAGTGATCACAATCAGATACATTTTACCATCAAAGTAAAATCAGAAAGAAATAATAAAAAGCAGTTCAGGAGAAATTTCCACAAAGGAAGATATAAGGAAATGAGGAAATATTTAGCAAAGATAGACTGGAATAATACACTGAAGAATAAGACAGCAACAGAATGCTGGAATATTTTAAAGAATGAAATAGAGTGCATCGTAGATAAATTTGTTCTCTTCAAAAAACAAGGGAAACGGACCAGAAAGAAATACTTATCGAAAGAAGCCATTAGAAAAATTAAGTATAAACAAATGATGTGGAATTAGAAATTCAAAGAGAAGCTATGAACATAAATTAGCTTGTAATATAAAACATGACAGCAAGAGTTTTTATGCGTATGTTCGAAGCAAACAGAAAGTTCAGGATAAGGTCGGTCCTCTAGAAGATAGTGCTGGAAATATAATATCAGAAGGATTCTTAATGGCAGAAGACCTAAATGAGTATTTTAGTTCAGTGTTTACCAGAGAAGACACTAGTTCACTGCCAGTACCAGAGGCTAAGTTCAAGGGGGCAGAATCAGACTATTTAAGACAGTTAATTGTAACCCCAGAAATGGTAGCTAAGAAAATTAGGGCTATGAAGGAAAATAAATCACCTGGAGTGGATGAATTTCCACCCAAACTACTAGTGGAAATTGTAGAAGAAATTAGCATACCGCTTGCAACAGTTTTCAACTTGTCATTAGAAGAGGGAGTGGTTCCTTTAGAATGGAAAGAAGCAAACATTATACCGTTATTTAAAAAAGGTTCGAGAAACAAGTCAAATAATTATAGACCAGTTAGTTTAACATCGGTGATTTGTAAATTATTAGAAAGACTAATTAAAGATCACATGGTGGATTTTCTTGTTAAACATAACTTGATAAACCCATCTCAACATGGGTTTCTAAAAGCGAGGTCATGCTTAACAAATATGTTATGTTTTTGGAAGATATCACTAAGTGGGTAGATGATGGATCACCAGTAGATATCATCTACTTAGATTTTCAAAAAGCTTTCGACAAAGTGCCACATCAGAGATTACTGCTTAAACTAAAAGCCCATGGCATAGGAAATGGTATAATTAACTGGATAGAAAAATGGCTGATTGACAGAAGACAACGGGTAGTTGTTGATGGGGAGGCTTCAAACTGGAAATCAGTTTTGAGTGGGGTTCCACAGGGATCAGTACTGGGACCTATATTATTCTTAATATATATAAACGATTTGGACGATGATATAGCTAGCAAGGTGTTGAAATTTGCAGATGATACAAAAGTGTTTAGAAGGATTAAAAGTGATGGAGATAGACAGCATTTACAAGATGATCTTGACAGGTTGATCAAATGGTCTGAAAAGTGGCAAATGTTGTTCAATTTTGGGAAATGTAAATGCCTTTACACAGGACATGGGAACGAATATGTAGAATATACAATGGGGGGAACTGTACTAAGTACTACTGTAAAAGAAAAGACTTAGGGCTGACAATTAGTGCTGACATGAAGGTTTCAGAGCAGTGTGGAATTGCAGCTTCAAAGGGAAATCAAATCCTTGGATTGATTAGGCGAAATATAGCATATAAAGAAAAAGAACTAATAATACCGCTGTACAAAACAATAGTTAGGCCTCATTTAGAATATTGTGTACAAGCGTGGAGGCCATACCGCAAGAAGGACATAGATATGCTAGAAAGAGTACAGAGGAGAGCGACTAAAATGATACCAAAACTGAGGGATCTTAGTTATGAAAAACGCCTAAAAGAATGTGGTTTAACAACACTAGAGACCAGGAGACTGAGAGGAGATCAGATAGAAGTGTTTAAAATATTGAATGGTTATGAAAATATTGATAGAAATATGTTTTTTTTAGTTAAGAAAGATAGAAAGACTAGAGGACATGAAGTTACATTAGTAAAGGAGCAGTGTAGATTATACGTAAGAAAGTTCTCATTTTCACAAAGGACTGTGAATGAATGGAACAGATTATCTGATGATTGTGTGGGTGCTAGTAGTGTGAATATGTTTAAAAATAAAATCGACACATACCTCAGAAGGGCTGGATATATGTAGATAAAAGGGTTGGACTCTCGATAAGCCAAAGGACTTCCTTGTCCACCTGCCATCTAGAGTTAATTCTCTGGATGGCAATCTTGTTAAATCTTGTTAAATCTTGTTAAATCTTTCTCAGTTTACGAATACTGGGTTATCGTATATACGACTTTGTAACGCCTACTTGACCCAGTTGCATACATTTACCAGTGGTAAAGTCCTGAACTTACGAGTTCACTAAGTCGTGTTTACAAAATAAACGAGCCCTTTGGAACGCAGCAGTACTACCGTTTTGTAACAAAACTTAAACTTGTCACGTGGTTAGATTACACGTGCTTCCATGGATAACCTGGCGCCAATCTTGGCAATTACGACGCTTCTGTATTCGTAGGACATCTCAGTACCTGTAGTTTTGTTACAAAAGGGTCGTAATGCTCCGTTCCAAATGGCTCGTTTATATTGTAAACACGACTTAGTGAACTCTAAAGGTCAGGAACAGCCCAACACGGCGCAGTCCCGGATGCATTTACTCGCCAACGAAATGTTCTCGTGTGCATTGCCCATATTGCACTATTTGGCTAGGAGGTTCTTGGTCACGGACCCTAAATTGTCCTTTTAGGAAAGAGTGCCATTTTTTCATATCGGGAAAAGAGCACTTCAATACGGGGTATCGCTCAGTGGCAGTATTGCTGTGCTTGCAGGAACTACCTGCACCCTTCTCTATGTCCCTTATCCACGCCTCAAGCCTGGGCGCGATCATTTTTAGGCACGGGAGATATAGTGCGGGCCAGTTTCTGAAAATAAGGCATTTTGAGTAATACGTGGGCATGGAATCCCAAAAACAGCAATGACATCAGTAATATAGGCTAACCAAAAAAAGCACTTTAAAACTAAAAGGACACTTTTTTTATTTTTTTCTGGGGGGCAACTGCCCCCCGCCCCCTCGCTAGCTACGGCCCTGACTACATAACCATTTATACGCATAACCCCGTTTTTACACCAAACCAACCATGTGTACGTGGGGGTCGCAGAAAGCTCTCTCCCACATATATTATAATGCTCTCATGCAGTTTAGGCATCAACTGGTGGCGCCACTGCATGGTGCGTGGTTAATCGAAGTTGTACAATGTTAGTTGACTGGAACAGTTGCGCCACGTAGTGCGTTGGTAACGAACCAAACAAACAACAGGCACAAGATTTTTGATAACATTCATAACCTTTCGCACGCTCTGTCAAGTGGGTATGCACTACAGTCATTCATGACACCAGGCCGTCTCCCATAGCGACGACGCGCAGCGGTAGTATACACATTTGTTATACGGCCTGCACTCTAGAAATGGCTGTCCGTGCTATGATACGACATGCCGTCTGCTCTACTGGTCTAAATATGACAGCTATTTGAAGTAACCTGCACGTTCTGTCAATGTAAGTACCTGCATGTTCATTCGATACATCGGTCTACCTACGCATTGGGTCTAAGGAAATATAGTTCATGCTCATTGAATTGCAGGCGTAGTCAGTGCCAGTGGCATTAACTAAAGCGAAAGTGTCCTAAACTATATTCTATATCGGGTGAGTATGTGGAAGGGCTCGATTACCATAAATGGACAGTATAACTCAGTGTTTAACTATAACTCTGCTACTATATAATATATCCCGTACCATAGTTGGCTTACTGTGACTTGGTAATGGATGTTTGGTGTATGTATGAGACGTATAGTAATTGTCACATTGGTGTAACCGAGTGGTGGAGCCACTTCGGCCAAGACTAATAAGTGGCCGGTATAAGAATTTCAAAACACTACCCAATTTTGTAACAGAGTGTTTTGAGATTAGTTTGAAAACACCCTGGTTAAGTTTAAAATACTCATCCGTAGGAATTTCAAAACTTTCAACCGTAAAAACTAATCTAGGGTGTTTTCAACGTAATTTCAAAACATTCACCCGTAAACGCGCCAACCGTAATATGTTTTAGGGCGTAATTTCAAACGGGAGATCGACAATGTTCACTGGCGCCGGAACTAAAATAATATTGAGTATACTGAGCCGCTCTCGGACCATGATATCGGAAAACGGGGGGGGGGGGCGATGGTGCTGTTGATTTTGATATTTTGTCGGTGGCTTTCAAAATTTTTAATCTCACCTAGAATCTACAACTGCTTCCGCCTAAAGTCTCACCAAAAACCTCCAAATGCACCCCCTTGCCAACATATTGGGGGATAATCGTATCTCCAGTCCCCCACCAAATATAGTGGGAATCAGTTTACTGTGCTCTCTAAATTGCAACAAGTGATCAAAATATGTTTTTCTTTGATCTACCCATAATGCAGACACATAGGAATGTAGTGAAAGAGGAAGTAAATAGCTGATTATTAAAAAACACCGACAAATATATGCCGCAAGGAGTTACATTGACACATAGAAGTATATTTGGCAGTAATGACCGCTTCGTCCGATATATGTCATTACAAATTATAAATCCAAGGTATTTACACAAAGAGACGAAGAATAACGTCGTTTTCACTAATATGTTGTAGCAAGGTTTTGCGTTTCTGAAGTGTTATATTCATATAGTGCGTTAATTATAATGTAACGTGTAAATAACTGTTTTATATCCTGCTGTGGCTTGCTGGCAGAACCCTGCGTTCGTTTGCTACGAAGAATTACAACAGAGAGTTGTTGCTAAAGGTCATTTATTAATTAGAAGTCAAGAGTAATAACAAACGTTGATGAGTCGCAATCAATCGGTGTACTCATCGATCAAGCAAATTAATCAATGACAAAGTAACGTTAAGTAAGACATTAGTAAAAAAAAGTAGAAAAGGTGGGTAACCAAAACGACACACCATGTTAGATGAATATACATGGTACAGGCGTGACACCACCAAAGGTAAACAACCAACTACAGTCTACGTAATACAAACACAAATTCTAAATAAACTGGACATAACTATTGAATACGCAGTAAGAAAAAATAAAGTAAATAAGTGTCATAAGCCAACGTAGCTGTGATGAGTGGCGCCGCCACGTGAGTGTACACGATAAGAAAACCTGGTGGATAGTTGGGGAGCCTGGTGGGATGGGCGTACACTGCTCTTACCAAAGCCTTCGACCTTTAAGATGGGGTGCCCCCAATGCTCTGAAGCGTAATCAGGTCATTCCACGATTATATGAAAGGTATAATCCTGTACGACGGTTCTACCTCCGAGACTTTTAACGTTACCAGTGGCGTCAATCAGGGTAGCGTGTCATCACCCCAACCCTCTTTGGGATATTCTTTGCCCTTATGTT
This sequence comes from Paraescarpia echinospica, assembly GCA_020002185.1. Classification (NCBI taxonomy): domain Eukaryota; kingdom Metazoa; phylum Annelida; class Polychaeta; order Sabellida; family Siboglinidae; genus Paraescarpia; species Paraescarpia echinospica. Next base: position 24,970,632 of record CM034532.1, read on the forward strand.
GAAGCACGCCTTTGGATCTTCGACAGAGGGAGGGTACATGCACACGAGATCTGACGGAGTACTATTCAACTTGTCTCGCATAAAATCGAAGACCAAGGTGCTCCTGGCTCTCTTCAGAGACTTTCTGTTTGCGGATCATGCGCGGTCATCATGCATACTCAGGGGGAACTACAAAATCTCATGAACCGCTTTGCAAAAGCATGCGCGGATTTCGGACTGACAATCAGCTTGAGAGAGACTAAGGTCATGGGATATGATGGACAAATATGAGCTAGAAGTCGTCCATCTCTTCATATACCTCGTGTCAACCATTGCTGACAACCTTAGAAGCAGAAATATCACCAGTAGGATTGGGAGAGCCGCCACAAAACTTGTCCGGCTTACAAAGAGAGTCTGGAATACAAAATGCTGACGGAGCACACAAAGGTGACAGTGTACAACGCCTGCGCGCTGAGTACACTTCGTCCTGGACGCTGCACTCCACTCAGGAGAAACGACTGAACTCATTTCACATGCGCTGCCTGCGGCGCATCCTCGGGATCTCCTGGAAGGACCGAATCCCCAATACAGAGGTCCTCTCACGTGCCAAGTTTGTGAGCCTGGTGACCCTGCTCAGGCAACGCCTCCCCTGGCCCGGCTACGTTCATCGGATGGAAGATAGGATACTTCCAAAAGACATTCTCAACGGAGAGCTGGCCACTGGAAAGAGAGCTGCAGGACGTCCCCATCTGCGATTCAAGGACGTATGCAAGCGAGACATGAAGGCACTAAACATGGATGTTAACAACTGGGAGGAGATTGCTGGAGACCGATCCACGTGGAGGCAGGAACTACACAGATTCCTCAAAAGAGGAGAGGAGACTCTCCGCAGGCTAGCAGAAAAAAACCACCCAGGATGGTTGAGAACAGAACTGAGAGCGTCTTCAAGTGCAGCAAATGCATTAAAGACTGCTACTCAAGAATCGGCCTCTACAGCCACAACAGACGCTGCCCAGCCAACAACTGATCTTCGACACCAGGGCGCCGATCCATAGTCATAGTCAAGACAGCAGTATGCCTACTACACTGCTAAACTGTTGTTGCGAGTCGTCTGATCAACAAGCAACGACGACGTCTCGACTGAGACTATTGTACTTTATGCAATGTTTGTTGCTGCGATTCAATTTTCGAATAATGAGTCGGTTCAGCAACTGTTGTACTGGTCAAATCAACACGCGACCAGAGTTTTGTTGAGTTGCGTACATTGCACGACTGGTCAGATTTTAGTTGATCAAACAGACGACTCGCAACAAAAGCTTAGCAGTGTACGTCCAGCATTACTTGTAAACAAACGTTGGCCGGACTGAAGTGGTGGGTCACAGCCTCGTATTTGTCTATGTTATGGACAGTCAACGACCGGGATGATCCCGACTCAGACCCATACAAACTCGCGGTACATAATCTCATAAAACTACAAGCCTCACGAATATAAATACTATTTTGACGTAGTGAAAATATCCATTTATGTCTAGCTGCGGCTTGCTGGCAGAACACTGATTTCGTTTGCTCAGGTGGCTATTGGGGAAACGAAAGTGGATCGAATGGGCCTGTCGGCCAAAGTAGCTCCACTATCGTAGCGTACATGGCATCCTCTGCAGTCAACCAATAGCAATAACGTCTAAGGAATCTGTTGTTTGTGTGTGCGCTTGTCGGCTGCCACATGTAATGCTGTCGTCACAACGGACATTATTACACATTTCAAGCTGTACCGTTCTTCGATTTTACTTCGGCGTCAAAATTACGAACTGGACATTTGTGCTTTGCTGAATTTTACTTATTTTACTGATTTTATGAGACACTGCGGGTGTTATCTTCAGTGGTCCGTGACCGTCGCCATGGTGATAGTGTACACAAGTCTTCAATTGCATCAATCGTGTCAGCAAACCACGAAAGCCTTCAAGTGTGTTAAAAAGGCGGTCTACAACGATCTGAAACAACTTGCGCAATACCGACCCACAGAGGAACCACTGGCGGTCAAAGACATTGCCAAGTGACTCGACCCACAGAGGGACCATTGGCGGTCAAAGACATTGCCAAGTGACTCGACCCACAGAGGGACCACTGGCGGTCAAAGACATTGCCAAGTGACTCGACCCACAGAGGGACCATTGGCGGTCAAAGACATTGCCAAGTGACTCGACCCACAGAGGGACCACTGGCGGTCGAAGACATTGCCAAGTGACTCGACCCACAGAGGGACCACTGGCGGTCGAAGACATTGCCAAGTGACTCGACCCACAGAGGGACCACTGGCGGTCAAAGACATTGCCAAGTGACTCGACCCACAGAGGGACCACTGGCGGTCAAAGACATTGCCAAGTGACTCGACCCACAGAGGAACCACTGGCGGTCAAAGACATTGCCAAGTGACTCGACCCACAGAGGGACCACTGGCGGTCAAAGACATTGCCAAGTGACTCGACCCACAGAGGGACCATTGGCGGTCAAAGACATTGCCAAGTGACTCGACCCACAGAGGGACCACTGGCGGTCGAAGACATTGCCAAGTGACTCAACCCACAGAGGGACCACTGGCGGTCAAAGACATTGCCAAGTGACTCGACCCACAGAGGGACCATTGGCGGTCGAAGACAATGCCAAGTGACTAAGACAATTCCTGTGAAAGTGACTGCAGCCAGAACCGTTGTATCCAACCGGTCAATACGCAATAGCATCGTACTAATTGTCAACAGAAGCAACCTGATACATGTTAAACTACACCGAAACTGCGCGACTAATTCGTTTAGAGCTGCTGTTCTAAACACCCGGCCAGTGTGTGAGCTTGATAAGTGTCAACAAATCCGGGATCTGATAACTGAAAACAAACTAGACATATGCTCGCTTACGGAAATCTAGTTCAGGCCATCGCATATTGCCGTCGGCATTTTCTTGTTACTACAATACCTTGTTGTCAATACTCGACCGACTTGCTCCTGCAAAAGATTTTACCGTTAACAGTTAGTATGTTGATAGCTAATAAACTGTCACTAAATGCCAAGAATGCAAAGAAACAAAACCAAAAACATGTGCGCTGAAGCGAAAAAGATCCATTATGAGGAAAAATTGTCGGACGTCCGGAACTAAACGCAATTCTACAACATCGCAAACAAGCTGCTGCATCGGGGTAACACAGCAACACTACCAACCTACGAATGTGCCGAATCGCTCGCCAACGACTTTGCACACTACTTTGACAATACAATCCAGTGTATTTGCACCACATTACAAGCGCCACGTGCCCATGCTGTGAGTACCGACTTTGTGATCATATATCACTCTGTCACAGAATGTCATCTCTCTACTTTCGTGCCTGGCACACAAGAAGAAACCGCGCAACTACTAAGCAAGTCATTACGGAAGACTTGCAAGCTTGACCCGATGCGTTCAAACTTGGTAAAAGAGTGCTCTGATGTCATGGCAACGCCTATTATGAACATCATCAACAAGTGTTTGCTGGAAGGAATGCCTCATGAAATGAAAGTTGCTGTCATCACACCTATATTGTAAAATGCAAGTCTTGATAGTGACAGTTTGAAAAGCTATCGGCCTATTTCGAACATGTGCTTTTTATCAAAGTTAATCGGGAGGATTGTGGCAAACCGGTTGATTGCACATATGCGTGAATACAACCTGCATATGCCGTTGCAATAAACCTACAGGCAGGACTATAGTACTAAAACTGCGCTTCTGCGCGTGCCTGACAATGTAATTCGGCGCGTGGACGAACGCAAAGGTGTGGTTCTGCTGCTAATTGATCCGAGCGCAGCAAAACTAACGGAAACGTGCGCGTGTTACACAACAAACACGCCAGAAACTTGCGGGTAACCCTTGATTCCAACATATCCCTTGAGCGACACGTAACAAACATTTCCAGAAATGCGTATCACCACCTCCACAGCATTGGACGCATTCGTTGGTACTTAGACGCAGAACGGAGACGACACAAATTGACAAACCCCGTTCAATGGAAACATCAAAAGCTGTAAACAAGCTCTTACCAAGCACAAACATGACATAAACAAAAGGGCAGACAGAGAGTGGTGTGGAACAAAAGAAGAAAGTACTCGACTTACTTTTAAACAAACGTTGGCCGGACTGAATTGAGTGTTTTGAATTGGGCAGGTGGGTGTTTTGACATTAATTTTCAGACACCCTAAATTGTTTTGAAATTTATTTTAAAACTCCAGAGTTTTTTCAAATTAATGTTAAAACACTACCTTAGTGTTTTCCAGGGTAAATCTTTTGAAATTGCTTCACCGGCTATTGCACAGGAGTGGAGCTCGACGTCTGAGAGGAGATACAATGTCCCGAAATTGATATATAAAATACCGTCAAGTATAATCATGTTATGTTCGGTCAGTTTCAGTTCGGATCTGAAGATGCCGAACAACGGAGTTAGTCCCGATGGTCAAGCAGAAGCCGAGGTAAACATTTTAGTTATATTTATCAAGATTGTTATCCTCAGCAAAACATCGAGATGGGGCATGGACAAGGAAGATGTTTTGGCTTTAAAATAAATATTTTATGATATCTAATCCACAAACGTCCTTCCCTGACGTTGCTTCGTCTCAATTGGTTGTCTCTTTCTTAACATAAAATAGCATTCGTTATCTTTAAAATGCAAGTTTTTTCCGTTTTCTAATTAATTGCCGGGTCGCTAGATATATGAGGTTGTTAAACCATAGTTGTATATGCGTTGAAAGAATGAGAACATTTAATAAAAGTGCTTGCTGAACACGGAGCTTTGAATCATAAAATTAACAGAAACATAATAGAATATGACTTACCAATTTCAGATACAAGTTAGTGAGAGACGATCAATTGACCACAGATGTTGCTTGAATTTGGCGATGTGCTGTATGATATTATTTTTAATGTCATGTAATATTAAGCATACGTCAGTCGTGTAGCATGCATCTGCCACGGACAATAAAGGTTCGGACGGTCTCATAGCGACTCACTCTAAATAGTTTGGCAACCCAACTTTGGATCAAGACCCACGGGTTAAGAACTGTGACCATGTGTACAATTTATGAAACTCCTGCAAGACGAATACGGTGTGCGCAAAACGGCTTTAGTATGCTTCCGGACGTATTTGGAAAATCACTTCCATCGTGTCCAGATGGGTGCGGTATACCACAAGGTTCGATCCTTGTGCCACCTGTCTTTATCATATACAGCACTCCAGTACAGCGCATGTTCAGAAGACGTGGTATACACTACGACAAATATCCTTACAAGATTCATCTGTAGACTTTGGGAGATTGCACATTTTCATCAGTAGACCGTGTAAGACATTTAGGGATTCGCATAAACCAACTTCTAACAATGGCGCATCATGTGAGCCGGGGTCGATCCAGAAATCGAGTTTAGGGTGGGCACAAAAACCTCTACTAGAGTCCGAACCAAATGGTGTAGAAAATGTTTCGCTGCCGCGCCGCCATAACTTCAGCTTCTCCGCTGACTCGGCTGGTTCGACTGTGACTTCGAAAGAGGGGGATGCTGTTGAAAAAAATTCGCCACCGCGCTGCCGTATTTCCAGTCCTTTTTTTATCATTTCCGCTGGTTCGCGGCTGGCTAGATAGTGATATCGAAGACGGGGGGAGGAGGGGGGACGACGGGGTGCTGTCGAAAAATTTCCGCCGCCACGTCGGCATAACTTCACCTTATTTTACCACCAGAACAGTGGCACATTTCATACGGCCGAGAGGGGCTTAGTCACGTGGGCCCATTCAAAAAGGTCTACGGGCCCGCAAAATTACAAAGGTCTAGGGGGCACGTCCTCCAGGCCTCTGGATCCGCCTATGGTGAGTGCTGTGTGTGCTGCGTGTATGTAACTATTATGTATATACAGATTGTCACCAATGTGCTACTACCTAACAACTGAAGCCGCCAAAGTGCTGTCAACGCATTCATTACCTCTCGTCTGGATTACTGCAACTCACTCTTGACAACGCACCGTCAACCCAGGCTTACATGTGTGTGGTTTCGCGCCGACTTATTTGGCGTAGCTGCTACAACTATTATAATTAGAACTCGCCAAGAACATTCGCAACACTGCACCAACGCATCACCAAGAAGTGATTCGGCCGCTCGGCATTCGGTACATGTCACGGACTGATGCGTCTCCTGTGGCTAGATGGCTCGAGTCTCAAGGAGGGCCCACATTTCGATATAATTTCAAAGCATATCTCTCAAGCGAACAAGACATCGAAGAGCATAACCATGACAATAAACAATTTAATATATAAAAGATAATTGATAAGTTACCGCAAAATGGTACGTTCCCGGGGCTACATCAGGGATTCACATAACAGTCGACAATCGATTCGGTCCGAATGGTAATTGCCTTATTAAGCTTTAACAACTCCACTGATACCAATCGATAGGGTAAAGCTACCTTTCGTCATTACCATAGGTAGGCCTAGTATGAAACATCAACTTAACTCTGAATAACATCCACATTTCGATGATATAATCTGGAATATGGTAAAGAATATGGCATCTATAATTGTTGTCTTTTGATATGTAAACTCTCTATGAGGTTCTTGTGTGTTCGCATATCTCTTGTCTTCGGGTTATCTGCGAAAGACCGATATGGTAGCAGGTTCCGCACCCTCGTATCGCGAATAATACACACTGCCTCAACACGCCTGCACTTGCAGCACAGTCTGTCTCACCTCGTATCAGCGGGATGCGAAGTGCGGTGTCTCACCTGGTCTCAGTCAGAAAGGAAGTACGGGCTGCTGCGTCTCGCTGCAGGCGAAAGGGAGTACGCTCTTTCTCGCCTCGTCTCAGTTGGAATGGTACCGGGGAATGGTAATACGTTCTGCCTTGCCTTGCTCTCGATACGCTCTCGTTTCTCGCGGATTACAGTGTCTATGCGGCGTCCCTCTGTCGCCGTCACTTCAACTCACGTTTAATGCTTCTCCTTTCTGTTTAGTTGGCGATATCCCGCAAGCGTCGTCTAATAAGGCGCCAACAGTGGCAATTATGGTGCTTTACAGTCACCTCGTTCTTATCGTATATACGACTTTGTAACGCCTACTTGACCCAGTTGCATAAATTTACCAGTATTAAAGTCAGGCTGTTCCTGAACTTTCTAGTTCACCAAGTCGTGTTTACAATATAAACGAGCCCTTTGGAACGCAGCATTACTACCCTTTTGTAACAAAACTTAAACTTGTCACGTGATTAAATTACACGTGCTTCCATAGATGACCTGGCGCCAGTCTTGGCAATTACGACCATTCTGTATTCGTACGACATAGTCTCTCCATAACGGTAGCACGATAGCGAAATCGTCCATGCACTTCCGTTTTATGCTAATCTCGTGACATATAACATCTGACCCTAAGCTATTCATCTCTGTTGCGGGTCTACACAAACCCCAAAACACCCCTTAGCTTTCTGCCTCATTATAGTAGATACAACCCTACTTTAGAGAATACGATAATCCTAACTATTAAGTATGTAAAATATACAATGACGCTTCTAAGAGCGCACTACCTACAGCAAATAAATTACATAAGACCTCTCTGTGCCGACTGTCTAGGTGCTATTATGTTACTTCACATTTAAAACGTTTACGTTCCATAATGACGAACAAAAAATAATATTCTAACACAATATGGCAGAAATACAACAGCACAACAGTTCCTCGACTGTGCAATGCACTGTCAGGAGACACTCGCTCATCCAGAATACTGACCGGTCTTAGTAAATCTATAAAGATTCTCCTTTTTACTAGTTAATTTATATAAATGCATATCTTCAACGAAATTAATTTATTTATGTGTTTTCGTGGTGGGCATTATTCTAATATTTTGCCATTTGTATATTTTGGATTCTGCTAGTTATATGAATAATTTTAGCTCTTTTTGTGTCATTTTATTTCTACAGCGCATCGATCCACCAAGTGGGATGTCTTCATTTCCTGACATCAACAAAAGGGTGTGTGTCAAATATCAAGAAGATGGCAGGTAAATATTTTGTATATATTACGCGGGTACTGTTTTGACCGTTAACAGTTAATATGTTGATATCATCAATTGTGACTCGCAAACGTCATTTGGCATGGCCATAATTTAGACATAGGTTGTATAATTGTTTAATCCAAGCTATTCTTTGGATATTACTGGAGTACGCTGTAATTACTTACAGTATGTTTATTTATAGGTGTTTATTAATTCATACCTTTTATACACGATACATATTAAAATATAGTTCTGAGTGCTACAGAAATATTGTACTAAGTACTATATTTACTAAAATAACGTGACAGTAATATAAAACTAAATGATATTTTTCCTTATAGTAGATCCTCCCTTCAAAGGACACCCCGAAACCTCTTAATTTGTGTGCTTCCAGATCGTAAGAAATATTGCCTATGCCTTTCCGATAATCACCAGTAGAAGTACAAGTTACATTTGTATGCCAACAGAGTCGACACCTCTATTTTATTGAAAGGGCAGGACGCTTACGATCGAACTAAATGGAGATAACGGAATGCATATATCTATGGAGTGTTGTGTTGCACATGCGTTCACACTTCCTAATTTGACCTTCTAAATGCACGTGGAAAACAACCTAGTAATTGACGTATGCGTTGTATGTATGTGCGATTTTTATTAATAGTGACGTATGCCACAAATGTCGATATCCAAAATCTGCTCATCCGGAGAGTGAAGGTGACAACGTGTGGATCACCAAAAAAACAGATGCCTACGGGAAGATGATATTCCCTGACGATAACCAACCCCAAATAGATGTCTACGGAGATGTGTCAACTCCTAACGATGACCGACCCAGTGCAAGAGGTCGAGGTGTAAGCACGTCAAGTGGCCAACGCATTGGAAAGGTAGGCATTCGATGTGCAGTCATATCTAGCACCAATAAACACACTAGCATCCACCCACCCGTGGAACAACAAAGCGAGGGCAGCAGTTGTCAACATTACAGTGTGTTGAACCAGGTAGTACTATAAAATAACTCCAGTGGCACAGCCAGGGGAATGATTGGCAGCTAAAATGTAATAAAAAGTCAAAATAACTGCCTTTGTAGGTTTTTTGAATACATCGCCATTTAGTAGATCATAGATCAGAGATCAAAGAATCGCGTTAATACAGAACGAGGCAATTGTACCTGGGCGCTTGAGAGGATATGCACTTACAACGCCCCAACGTCAGCGTATTAATAATTATACAGATTAATACTTGCTGCATAACGATGTTTTTGTATGTTGTATCTTGTGTGTTTTAAAACATCATTATAGATACATATGCAGATACGTGATCGACATGAAATACATGTAAATTAAGAATATGGCGTTGTGTTAAACATACAGTCACACCAATCATAGCACGAACATATAAAACATAAATCAATATAATAAAAAAATTAAGTATTGCGTTGTCTAAAATATTCATTTGATAGGTTAAACTAAAACTAACACATCAAATAAGTATAAAACACCTCTGGCAAAATTAACATTCCACTGTCTCTATCTATCACTAAAGTCTCTATTTAATCCCCGATAATATATGCATATACAAATAACGCATTTATCAAAAGGATTTTAAACAATTGATCACAATTTATTGGTACAGAAGTTAAATTACTACGGATTAAATGACAAGGCTCCGGATCTTTGTTATTCACAAAATGGTAAGCAGTACGTAGAAATTGAAAATGTTATGTCTAAGGAAACAGTCATCAACACTGGTGTCCCCGAATGTTACGTTTTAGGGCCACTCTTATTTATTATAAGCATAACTGACATAGCACTTTCTAGAGACTTTTTTGCATTCGTAACGTATGCAGACGACACCACCCTTATTAGTACACTAAAAACATTTAACGATTCAGAAGATAAAATGCGAAGTGAAAATATTAACAAAGAACTAACAAAGATTGGCAATTGGTTGAAAGCTAATAAACTAGCATTAAATGCCAAAAAAGACTAAATTCATGATTTTTCATATGCCTCAAAAGAAAGTAGAATACCCTGTGTTACAAATAGATGGGCATAGATTTAATATGTAAATTATTTCAATTGGTTTGCATCACAATAAATAACCGTTTAGACTTGCAGAGTCATACAAACAAAATAACAAATAAAATATCTAAAATAATAGGCATATTAAATAAATTTAAACACTTTTACCACTTAATAAATTGTATATTATGTACAATGCTCTTATTCTCACTCATATTAATTATGGCATACTTTTACGGGGTCATCAAACACATTGAATTTTCAAATTACAGAAAAAGCAATTCAAATAATACCCTTAAGTAAATATAATAATCACACAAGTCCTATTTTGTTTAAAGTTGTTAAAGTGGGATGACATTTATATAGTCCAACAATTAACATTTTACTACAATTTAATTAACAATCTTTCACCCTACTATTTGAATGTTATTCTCAACACACACATCTATGATATTCATCAGCACTACACACGTGAAAGAAAAAAAATCAGTACACATCCAGAGTCAAACATGAATTTGCCAAAAAATGCATTAGACACAACGTAGTAGAGACATATAACAATACACGTTAACAAGTTAACAAAATATTTATATATTTATGGGGGGCTCCTGTGCTAGCGATATTATATATCTTAATGGGAGTCTCTCGACATTATATATTACGTACGTTAATTATTGTATATGAATCATATTTCTATGTAAAATAAATTGATTCTGACTTATGTGTTCTGTGACAAGGCAGCCACGGCACGGGGAAAGAAACTGTCTCGGAAGCGATTTGTCTTAGCACGGATATTTCTGAATCGCCTGCCTGAAGCAGTTGTTCGAAGACATGGTGGGCGGGCTGTGTTTGATCCATGATGATTTTGTCAGCGCTCTGGATCTTTCACTGTATGTAGCTGACAGAGGGGTGAGTTCACAGCCGACGATCTTTGATGCTGTTTTAACCACTCTGTCTAGCCTGATCTTTAGACGCTGGTTGATATTTCCGAACCACACACATATGGCGAATGTAAGTACACTATAAATAGCCGAGCGATAGAATTGAAGAAAAATGTCTCTCCTCCGTCCGAATTTCTTCAGCTGGTGCAGGAAGTAGAGTCTTTGCTGGGCGTTCTTCACGACTACTTCCGTGGTTTTCTCCCATCCTAAGTCACGAGAGATGATGGTACCCAGAAATGTTAAGCAGTCCACTCTTTCGATGGCTTCGCAATTGCTAATAATGGGAACAACTGGTGTTTTGGTCTTTCTAAAAGCAACGATCATCTCCCTTGTTTCTGGACGCGTTCAGTTGAAGATTGTTTTCGATACCATGACACCAGCCTGTCCACTTCAAGGCGGCACTCAGTCTCATCTGAGTTCATCTGAGTTCCTCATCAACCCTTCCAAGGTGGTATCATCTGCAAACTTCACCAGCTGTATGAACGAATGTTGGGACACACAGTCATTCGTGAAGAGCGAGTACAGGAGAGGGATGAGGACCCAACCCTGGGGAGTTCCGGTGTACAAGATGAGAGTGTTGGAAACCGTGTTATTCATTTTGACGAGTTGAGGACGAAGCAGATGAAAGTCAGGGATCCAGTCCGTATTATTGAACATTCTACATAATTGTTCATTTTTGTTCACAGTAATACCATATTCATAATTTACAATTTACTTAAATAATGTCATCAACATATCAAGATCGCTTCATCGGTACTAACGATGTTCTGACGTCATCGTAGTAAAGTGGTAGACATGGATTGACGTAGAAGGGGAGACATGTAAAGGCCTGGATACATTGGACAGTTTCGCCCGACTTAACCAGACCAGACCAAACCAAACCACGTCAGACCACAGCAGACTACGTCAGACTGCAGTGTATCCACAACACTGACCGGCACCGATTGCGCCATACTCGAAGCCCGCGTGACGTCATATTCACGTAAACTTGAAAACATTCCACTATATTGTATATTGATTGTAGTGGTGTCGGTCTGATTTCGATTTCGTTGACCCTTTAATTTGTGCGGTCGCCAATTACGGCATGCTACAGTGGCGCCCTCTGGAGAGTGGCTCGCCACCTGCAGCAAACATTGTATTCCCTCTCCTCACTGTTCATCTTTGGTGTTGTCTTTCTGATCCAGATTGCCTCCTTAATCCATCGCGCACACCTATCCGTCTCTCTGTCCGCCACTCTGGCTTCCTCCCAGTGTAAGACACAGTTGCTTCTGTCCGCATGGTCAGTTATCGCCGACTGGTGTACAATGCAATTGATCCTTTTTTCATTTTCTCGAGTCTGGATGTTAGTTTCAACTTCTTTCTTGTGTTCTGGTATCGTGTCAAATGTTCTCTCTGTTTCCCCAATGTACATGTTGTTGCAGATCTTACAGGGGATTTGATATACACAGTCTGTTTTCTTACTGTCTCCCACTTTAGATGTGGTCTGACAGCTGACGTTATATCATGATGTTTTAATATGATTTAGTAGCTTTTGGGAGTACAATACATCCTTGGTACATTCTCCGCTGTAGGGTACAGATACTCTTACTGTTCCTCTGTGATCTTGTCATCCTTCTTCAGCTTGTTTATGATATATACAAATTTTTTCTTGTATTCGGGAGTATGGTGTTTCTTGTCATCTCATAACACGACTATAATTTTCTGTTAATATTCGTCTGTGTCCATTACTACTGTGCTTTTCCCATTGTCTGCAAAATCATTATGCTCTTTTCTTTCCTCAGTTCTGCTAGGGCTTGCCTTGCTTTATTGGTGATATTCGGCGTGGTCGGTAATTACGCAGACTTCAGAATGCTAGTCAACTCCGATCTCAGCTGTTCTGCTTTGTCGGGATCAATATGCTTTGTCGGGAACAATATGCTTGCGCCGTGACTTCGACGAACTCATCCAGTGGAAGTTTTGTCTGGTGTTACTGTGTAGGTTAGACCCTTGCCGGGTACTCTTGTTTGATCGTCATTTATCTTGTACATTCTTGTACTTTATATGTTCATCACCCATTCCTTGAGTTGCGTGCCCGTAAGATCAAAGTTATTTTTGTCGCACTGCGCCGTCTTTGCTATTATTCTCTTCAGTTTGTTTATCTGTCGTCATTTTGAACTTTCAAACTCTTTCTCGCGAACTCTCGTTAAGTGCGAGAACATATATTTACATACGTTGTCAGGAAAATGTTCGTTGACTTCGCTACTTTCTAGTAGACCACATAGTTTGTTGTTTATTAGGCGATTTCGTTCTCATATCAGATCTTGTTCTGTTTTCTTGATAATGTCTCTCGCATTATGTGTCTTGAAAATGACAACACCAAATTATTTCTGTGTCGAGCGATTTTCTTTTTGTACGACTCCAGTTCACGTGTTTTCTCGACAGTCTCCAATCCATACTCTTGTCTGATATAGGCGAAAATGTCAATCAAGTTGTAAAAATAATTAAATAAAAAAATTTCTTAATACAACTAGGAATTCGAAACTCACATCGACGTTTCGACCGCCTTCCGCAGCCTTCACTAGGAACTGTTCTTCCTCTGCTCACGAGATGGTGTGGCGAGCACGCTGTCTAGTCCCAAATACGTGACTCAGTCGACTGAGTCACTCGTTCGAATTCCATTCCTAGTTGTGTATTAAGTAAAATCGTTATTTAATTATTCTTCCAACTTGATGGACATTTTTACAAATCATATATATATATATATACACATGTATATATATACATATATGTATAATATTATATATATATATATATATTCCTAAAGGCAGCATACGTAGACCTCTCCATTATGAGAGATAGGATATACAAACTCCGAAAACAATGCGCTCAAAATCAACCAAATAATGTTTTTGTGCAAGTAATAATTCATATAATTATATTTCTGGTTATACTACGTACATTAACAGTTCAACTTTTGAAATAAACCGTATTATCCACAAAACCAGGGGTCAAACCTTTAAACAGACCGGCTTTGGTCTGCTTAAAAACAGTTTGCCTAACGCGGTGCTGTATGCATATAGGCATGTTTGATCTGCGTATGTCTACGTTAAGAGTGTGTGTATATATATATATATATATATATACATATTTATATATATATATATGCTGTTGGACATATATATAATTTTATAAATATATGTATGTTTTTGAACAGCGTATCAACATATTTAAACATACGTGTGATACACCGTGCTAATTTGAAACGCTGCAGAACGTAGGTGTATTGACAAGTGATGTTTTACTTGCAGTACGTTCGTATTGACCATGACGCAGGTATGGACAAGGTAGCGACCCTGCTGAAGGAACACTGGAACATGGATCCTCCAAATGTGCTGATATCTGTGACAGGAGGTGCAGACAAAGAACCCATGGACCCTGGCGTGAATGAGATGTTATCTAGGCTTGTAGAGGTGGCTCACAACACAGGTAATCAACCACCTTAGTGGACGATGACATAGACAAACTGCTAAACACAAGACTGATTTAACATCGCTAGTTCCGTACCTGACGTCGCTGCAAAAACGTATGCAGAAAACGACGTTAACATACATACTTACACACAAACGCACAAACATACATACATTCGTGCATACATGCATACACGCATGCACGTATACACGCATACACGCATACACGCATACACGCATTCACACGTACACACGTACACACGTACTCACGTACACACACACACACACACACACACACACACACACGCATGGATCGATTGTTATATATATATATATATATATATGGGCAAAGATTTTAGTCAAACTGCAAAAAAATTGTATCTTCGGACTTTAACATGCTCTAGACGCCACACAAATTACCGTACAGCCATTGTTGTTGTCAACCTTCTTCAACGGCCAAATAGTTTTAGAGATATAGCCTCTAAAAATAAGTAATGCTCCCAAACGTGTCTTTTGTGATTTTCCACTTCTTACACTACTGATTTTAACTATTATTTGTGACATAAAAATGTTGTACATATAAACATTTGGTTATTATTTTAAATAATATGCATGAATGATGTACACGTGAATGGTTATCCTAATGAAATAGCCAAACACGTTTAGAATATTAGCATGTGGTCCCGTAGTAACATGCATCAAAATACGGATGAAAAAATAAACACTTTTTGTTACAAAATGCAAATATGCCATGAAAATGCTTACAACAAAAATGGTTGAAGTGATTTTTATGGTAATTTTAGCTCATGTGCTACATCGTATTAACTAAACGAAAAAATATATATATTGGAATTTGATGATATATACTTTATTTTTGTATATTTTTCATATTTGCTAAATACGGATTTTATACTTACGTTATGATGGGAACAAGTGAACGTCTCTTCTTGGAAGGATAATGCCAAACAATCAACAACAAAATAACTTTTAAAGCAGAGAAACTAACTGTTAAGTTTTGTAAAAGTTTCATAAAAAAATGGACAATATATGCAGCGTAGCGCTCTGTCTTTGGGGCGAAGTAGCCCTAGCAGTTGTTTGAAGCAGGGCCTCAAAAGGACCACTACCATGCTGTCTGAGTTGTCTTGAAAGGCAATATATGTGTAGCCACCAAGAGCGGTGCACATCTCTCCTTTCAGAGTGTCGCGAACTTCTTTCTTTAAGTTTTAAGGTATTTAGTGGCTGCATATGGCGACTTCACAGAAATCGTGACGAAGTTGGTGTTGTTTCCTACATGCTGCTTCCAGATGCAGTACTGGGTTAAGCACACCCACCATAAAGTATCCAGTGTACATGTTTGAAGACTTTTCGATGATATATTGCCAAATGGAAGGCAAAAAGATTATGTATGCACCCAGTGGATTTCTAAATGAAAGTTACTTTTTTGCAACCCTGAAGGTGTCTAGTAAACATATTTGGATGTTCACATTTCGAAATAATGTCCGAATGGGTCCGTTTGGCGGCCATCTTGGCTACCCATAACTTTTGAACCATTCATCGTATAAAGAAAATGGAACCCACTTTTTCGTATAATTGTGGCATGAGGAATCGCTTGAGATGGTTATTTTGACGATTCAAACCTATTTATTGCTTCAAAATGCACATAATACCATATTTTCAAACCTGAAATCGCGTCAAATACTAAGTTAAGGATAAGTGATTGCGCATAAGCACTGACTCAACATTATATGCCACTACTAGACAGAAAATGGGCTAATTATGAGTCCAAGAAGAAAGGAAACTACACAAAAACTACCCACTACGGTCAATATCTACACCCACTCAAGTACTATCTACACGTAACTTGCCCTCGACACTACACACTAATGTTAGTGTAATTTTTGATAATGTATATAAATTTATATATATATATATATATATATGTACATAAATTATTTTTCTTAATACACAACAATTAATTCACTCAACTTCAACGTTTCATCGGTAGTCTTCATCAGGAACAGTTTGTCCTCTGCTCGCTAGATGGCGTGGCGGCAGGCTTTCCCACACGTGACTCAGTCAAGCGACAGTGTTTGAAACGTCGAAGCGAGTGAATTAATAGTTGTATATTAAGAAAAATCGTTTATGTAATTATTATTCCAACTTGACGAATATGTTAACGAATTATATGTGTATTAATTGCTATACTTATTTACATTAGTTTTAAAGTTTATTTTTAAAAGGGGAGGTTGTAACACTTCAGGTGGGCGACAATAGGAGCATATGTTAGTTTTATGTACATTTAATGTATTTTTTTTGGTTATTATACCAGATGAGGTACTTCAATGCAACATATATCTTGCTGACTTGTGTCTGATAAGGTACTTAACCTTTTCAGAGTAGTGTAGTGATACAACTGTGGTGGTGGTGCCAAGAAAAGAAAGCGTGATGGATCGGAGGTATACCAGAAGCGCCTTCCGATCTGCATTTTACACATCATTGGCATTGACCATGGCCCCATCATTTACCCACGCCAAGGGACCAGCAGCTGATAGGTTGGCGCAACTTCGTGGTATTCGTGATAAAAGATTTGTTGAGCCTCACAATTCACTTCATCGCATGGCAGATGTTTGTCGTCTCATCCCTGAGAGTCTTGACAGATGGAGCCTTGTTCACACCTCCTGCGGAGAACGACAAGGTGTATAAAGCGAGTTTGACGGAATACCGTGTGTGGTTCTTGGTGCGAATGATGGGGAGCAGTGGGAAGCAGTAGGTCCCTGCATTTGGCCCCTCAACTCTCACCATCGTTAACAAATACGTGGAGTTTGAGGACAAGGTGCGTGCCGGTCACATGGGCAAGACCCCTACCTTCTGGTTCTGCTTCATTGAGCATACCAGCCTCAACCTCATGCTCGTCTATTCTGTGAAGACCAACAACCTCAAGCTCTACCACAAGTGCAATGGGGAGATGGCTAACATATTCTTCGCATTTCATGGCCCGAACTACTCCAGGTACTTGGCCTGGCTGGAGGTGTTCCTCACCAACATCGACCTGTCTCACCCTGGTGCGAAGGAGCATCTCGAGAAGGGCTGCATCGCCGTGGCACGGTCACTCATTCCCGGTGCATTCAGCGCAGTCGATAAAACCATGGAGGCGACATTCATGAAGTTCGCCAAGCCGGCAGGAGGTCTAGTAGGGCTGTTCTCAATGTTCGGTGCTTATCAGCGTTGGTGCCGCACCACATCCGCTCATGCCCAGTATTTTGAGACGATGCTCAAGATGTATGGACTCATTAATGACCCCTAGTGTCCAAAGGCAGGGAATCATCGCGAGCTCGAGGCTGCTGAGATCAAGAAGAGCGAGGAAGCTGTGCAGCGGACACTCACTGCTATCCAGAACTTCACCGACCCCTTCGCCATCCCTGAAAAAGACCGGCTCTACAACGTCGCACCCGGTGTTCCTGTTTCCCCGGAGGTCGAGATCGATGTCCTTCGAGCTGACACAGTTGATAAGGAAGCCAAGATGGCCTTCATCAGTGATCGTTTCCAGAATGGGTTATCTGAGGAAACCTTCTTTGAACCCATCAAGAATCAGAAGCTGAAGGCGATGGAGGCCTCAAACAAGACGGTCAAGCTCACCTCAACACAGGGAAAGCTCATCCAGTACCGTGAGCAGAGCAAGCTGGCCTTTATGCTTCTTATCAAGTCGCAGCTCCTGGATAAGCTTCTCGATCTTGATGAACTGATGCGGTACTCCCTCACCCCTGTTCCTCCCAGCCTCGGCACCCCCGACGGATTCTTCGCCAAAACGAACAAGGCCTCCATGCTACATTTCTTGCTAGATGACACCCCCGATGAGGTGCCCTACCCAAAATACGCGATCCACATCCAGGATGGCATGGCTCTCTGGCACGTGCTCACCAATCTGTTCCAGACGTGCGATGACATCTGCCTCCAGGTGCTGGACCAGATGGCTGCCAAAAAGAACTTTGTGTTCTCCACTGACTGCTATCATGCAGACTCTATCAAGGCACAGGAGAGATTGTGCCGTGGCTTCTCACTGAAGTACATCATCGATGGCCCGGCCACCAGGAAGCCCGCCGACTTCAAGCTGTTCCTGGCCAATGAAGAAAACAAGCGACAGCTCTGCCATCTGCTGCTCCGGGTCTGGAGCAGCAAGGCGGCGGCCTCGTGACTCGAGAAGTGCAGGGCAGCGGTTGCCATCGTGGAGGAGAAGGCACATCAGCTGGACTCATCCAATGGTGAAGTGACTACGCGCGTAATCGATGAGTTGTCCTCAGACCTCCACTATGCCGTCAAGCAGGGGTACAGGTTGGCTGTAGTGAGAACTCCTGATCGTGACATATTCGTCATCCTGCTCCTCCACTCGCACGCCATCAGCCTCACCATCTATCTCGACACCGGCATGGGCAAGCACCGCCAGATCGTCAACGTGACGGAGCTGGCCAAGTCAATGGAGCACGAGTACTGCACGACGCTGCTCGGGTTCTACATGTTGTGAGGCGAGGACTGCACCAGCCCCTTTAAGGGCAAAGGCATGGTGGCGCCCCTGAAGAAGCTCCAGAAGAACCCCAAGTATCATAACGTTTTCAAGCAACTTGGTGATGACTAGACGGTGAAGCCGGAGGTGATGGCAGATTTGGAGGCCTTCACTTGCTTCATGTACGGTCAGGCTCGCGAGACATCAGTGGATGCTGTACGAGGCAAGATGCTCAAAAAGATGGTGGGAGAAAATATGAAGCTCACCATCAAGTCCAAGGTTGATTTGGCTCTCCTCCCACTGCAAGAATAATCTAATTCCCCATGTTGGCCGGGTCAACTACCGACTAGCCAACTACAAGCGGGCCAACCAGTCTCGCTTCTGGCGACCCAAGCCCTACGATGATGAACAGGGAAGGTGTACTGGTCGTGCATGGTCGTGTGAACCCGTCTTGCCTCCCTCACTCATCGACTTGCTTGAGAAAGCTACTGAGGAGGAGGAGGAGGAAGAGGAATATGATCAGGTGTTTGATTATGATGAGCTGCCTCTTGGCGATGATGATGATTAGTGTGTAGTGTCGAGGGTAAGTTTCGGGTAGATAGTACTTGAGTAGACGTAGATACTGATCGTAGTGTGTAGATTTCGTGTAGTTTCCATTATTCTTGGACTCATAATTAGCCCATTTTCTGCCTAGTAGTGGCATATAGTGTTGAGTCAGTGCTTATGCGCAATCACATATATCCTTAACTTAGTATTTGTCTCGATTTCAGGCTTGATAATATGGTATTATGTGCATTTTGACGCAATAAATATGTCTGCATCGTCAAAATAACCATCTTAAGCGATTCCTCATGCCACAATTATACGAAAAAGTGGGCTCATTTTTCTTTGTATGATGAATGGTTCAAACGTTATGGGTATCCTTGATTTTACCAGTCGCGCGTGACAAAATCCAAGATGGCCGCCAAACGGACCCCTTTGGACAATATTTCGAAATGTGAACATCCAAATCTGTTTACTAGACACCTTCAGAGTTGCAAAAAAGTAAGTTTCATTTATAAATCCACTGGGTGCATGGGGGGCATACCTTCCGACTGTACTAATTGTTGGTACTGTTGAAACAACAATAAGATGTTCACGTTTATTACGACATCCAAATGGTAAACTTACATCATTTTCCATTGTTTTCACAATTATTCACCAATTAAATTAAGTAAGTAAGTCAGTCTGGTACATACACCAGGCAATATGTATGCTAAACAATAGGTATTGTAATTTTTACTCCCCCATTAAATATATAGAGAGAATGATGTATGGTGTAGTTTGAGTAAAATGTATAGTGCAGAAAAATGCTATAATTAAGAGTAGAGTATTTATCGTGAAAGCAAGAACAACCACTTCCCTATGTATAGTTTTACCAAAGGCAATTGTACTGGCAGCATTCGGACACATTTCAAACTTTCATTTTTGTGTATTATCATACTCGGAGTACGAAAAACGACGTGAGTTGTTACAAAGGGTGACGGATGTCGTAATAAACATCACACACAGGTGTGGAAAGAAATAACATATTCTTCGGCGCACGCAACATAAAAATGACAATCCGAGTCTACCCATCAAGAAAGACACACATACCTTGCCATTCAGAGTGCAGATGACTTCTTTCTCCAAAATTTAACGCTATCATGTGACCTGTAAATGCAGACTATGAAGAAATAGTAAAGCATTTGTTGTTGACTTCCACACCCGTCGAAGCCCAGTGCTGATATTAAATAAACGTACAAGCGTATGCCGCTAAATCATACGGTTGACGACATTTTGGTTATATAATATACAATGGAAGGTGAAAACAAGTTTGATAAAGATGGAGGTACTTTTGAAACAATGAGGTATTCATGTTTATTACGACATCCAAATGGAACGTTTTAACACGTAACCGTTGTTTTAATAAATATTGACCAATGATATTGTCATTGTAGGTATTTCTTGCCAATACACCAACCAAGATGTATGATAAGCAATAGCGCTTTGTGGATATCCATTAAAAAGATAAGTCAATTGACGTTTGTGTAAAGAATGAAAACGTGTCATGCTATCATTTGGAGTTGAGTATTTAGTCATGTAAGTGAGAATAAGCCCATTCGGTTTTATGGTTTTTCCAAAG
Organism: Paraescarpia echinospica; assembly: GCA_020002185.1. Classification (NCBI taxonomy): domain Eukaryota; kingdom Metazoa; phylum Annelida; class Polychaeta; order Sabellida; family Siboglinidae; genus Paraescarpia; species Paraescarpia echinospica. The sequence goes on from CM034532.1 coordinate 24,991,717, forward strand.
GTAATAGTATTAGACACATTCAGATAGCATTAGGAACTGTCATTTTATGTATTTTCACAACAAAACTTTGCTATCAGTGGTGACGGGTGTCGTAATAAACATCACCAAAAAGTGTTAAAACAAGTATGATTTTCCGGCGGACGCCACACAAAAGTTATGTCCAAAATTTTACGTCTACGAACTACATCATGTTAGCTATCTGAAAAAAAAAGTAATGTTATAGTTAGACAACATTTCTCTTTTTCGGTTTGATTTCTTCAGTTTCCCAACAAATTTTTGCCTATATACATGTATATATACAGTATATATATGTCAACAATACATATAATAACAAATACATCCTTATCGTTTTTATCACAAAATGTCTTTATTTATTTCTTGTCTTCTTTATTATAATATCGCAATTCGTGGAAAATATCTACTTAATTGAGGAATGCGTCTATTGAATTTAGAGATAATATATTATTGTGAGTTGTTTATATATATATGTATTGTTGACATGTAGAATGAATTCTACATTACAATGCATGTATTTCGTTCTGTGTTGATAATAACAAATCTCATTTCAAATAATTCTATGTTGTCTTAGAAAATTGCATAGATTACTGTATCCCCTGCACAGTGAAAATAGTGTTTACCAGTAATGCAATTTTTTTACTTTCCTTAGGGACATGGATCATAACTGGCGGGACGCAAGCAGGTGTCATGAAACTAGTCGGCGAAGCCGTGCGTGATCGTTTGGTGGCCGATGGAAGTAAGACTGGTCTGGTTGCTATAGGAATAGCAACTTGGGGATGTGTACAAGGGAAGGAGTCGCTGATTAACGCTGGTGTAAGTTACATTATTTAACAAAATTTCACAAATTACTTATCCAGAACAAAATACTGAAATTGCAAGTGTATGAAATGTTTTTGGCTTATCGAGTGTTCATCATTTATAAAATAGTAAGTTCTTATATAGTGCATTATCCAGTCCTTAGGACAGCTCAAAGCAAATACACTTTACACCCAGGCAGACCTGTTCAAAGCTATGCTGCAATTAATTTGCGAAGAGTATTCGTACACAAATGTCCACCACTGTTTATAGCATTCATACAGCTGAATGAACTGGAGCAATGTACAAAGAAAGAACTTGCTCAAGGTTCGAAACGGCAGTACAGGATTCGATTCGATGTTCATTTGTGCATCTACGTCAGTGGTTCTCAAAACTTTTTGCGCTATTACCCTTTTTATACAATTTATTCAATATGGCGAAGCCGTGCGTTATCGGTAGATACTACAAACGCTGCGATTGGAAAGAATTTACCATCATTTGTAGTTTTTCTTATAGCAGGTGCACACCAAATATGTTTTTAGAATATACGTTCTTCGGTTAAATGGGTGGTGCAGCATAGCATTGGCAAGCCTCTTTATTCTGGCTTTTTCATATACAGCGATAGCATGTTGAAAGTCATGCTCCACCTGCGTCTTATTTAAAGATGTTGCTTTGATGTGTACGAGTTTTAATATCACAGCCTCACAACTGATACGAATGGTAAGAGCTGCGTGGGGGCCATATCATACAAGTTAAAGTAGATATCAGGACTTTTCGGGAATCCTGGAACCTCTGTCTGAGCAGCGTCACTGTCATCAGATATAGGTGTCAGTGGGACAGTGAATGGGTCAGTTAGCAGCCTATATGTTTGACTCGATTTTTCATGATGAAATAGGCCTTATAAACGTCTGTTCCAAAGCTTCCGGGTGTTCGACGTTGGTATTGCCCATCACATGCTTCTGAGTTATGATATTGGTTCTAGCGTGGCAAAGGTACCCAAAAATGCTGCACTTCCAATTTTGGGATTGCTTGGTTTGGATTTCTAAAAAATCGATGGTCATGGTTTTCATTGAGAGTTGAGCTGCTGAACATATTCATGAAGTAGGTTAGTTGTAATTCTCAACCATCTTTGTATCGTTTCGTTGTTATATATATAACGTAACTTCGGACGCGTATTTTATAAAGACGAACGGTTTATTTGAACATCTCCATGCAGACCCGCTACACGAGGCTCGGTCAAGGACTCCTGACATTACGTAATGTTGTCCTCTGTCTATTCGATGCCAAGTTAGTGGGAACATAGAAATACAGTAGCGCTACCTAGCGATTATACTAAATTTAAATGACATCGCCACATCTCCTTTCTCAACAATGTACGCATGTACTAGACATTAAGTAAGTGTCCTTGAAGTATACTGTGAATACTTGCTATACTTGCTACAGTCCGTAAAGTGTGATAAATGGTATAAAATGTATAACACCTACAGTTCGTAGTCTACTTCCCACTTGGGATTAACTCTATCTCGAGTAGATCTTCGTAGCATCGGTATAGGTGGAGTGGGTTGGTTTGGTGTCCCTGGGCCGTCTCGGATGGGATGTCGTGGTGCCGGCACGGGTCGTGGCAGCGTGCTGTATGACTCCGGACCGCAGTGCACGTCAGCTGGTTCGGTCGTCTGGTTTCGCTGAAGTGGCTCGTCCTGATGCGTCGACTCGATGTCATCAATAACCGTGTCCATGTTTGGCAGTTCAGCTGTCGACCGCAGTTGACGACGGTTGCGACGGTAGCGCGCGCCGTTCACCTCAACCTCGTCGATCACCTGGTAACCTCATTCGGATGTTGTCACCAGCGTGTAGCTCCGTGAGCTTCTTCGTGCCTCGGTTGTAGTGTTTTGTCTGAGCTTCCTTCTGTGAGGCCAGCTTCTCTTCTGTTGAAGGTGGTACGCCTTCCCATCAGCCGTTGTACCGGCGATGTTCCGATATACTCGCTCGGGGTATTCCATGTCGAGCGAATTGCACTTTTAACTGGTTTATTACAGACCGTGACGTTTTCTTGTGTAACTCCGCTACCTCGAAGTAGTTGGACCAGTAATCGACTATGATGATGAACGACTGTCCATTGAACTCGAACAGATCTCCTCCTAACTTCTCCCACGGACGAGATGGCAGTTCGTGTGGGAGTAGGAGCTCACGACACTGCTGTGGCGTGAATGTCTGACAAGTGCTGCATCTGGACACATAGTCTCTGACGTCAGCACTCATCCCCGGCCAGTACAGCACTTCTCTGGCTCGTCGAACGCATCCTCCCATTCCAATGTGGCTGCTGTGTATATGCTGCAGCATATCCTTTCTCAGTGACCTCGGTACGACCAGCTGCTCGCCTCGAAACACTAGTCCTTCGGCTTCAACCAAGCTGCTGCGCTCGTCATAATATGGCGATGCTGCTTGCGGACATTCTCTTCTCGCAGGCCATCCCTGTCGTATGATCTTGATCAGCGCCTGAGTTTCTTCGTCTGCGGCCACTTTCTCCCTGAATTCGTCTCGTTTCGTCTTGGTTACCGAGATGTTCTCGTGGCTCACTGATTCTAGTGCCCTCTGTTGTGTCTCTGTAGGCGCGGCTGAGCGTGTCGGCGATATACATTAGTGGACCTCGCTTGTACTGTACATCTAGGTTGTACTTCTGTAGAGCGAGACACATGCACTGCAGCCTCTTCGGTGACTTGTGAATCTCTTTCTTGAATACTGTCTTCAGCGGTTCGTGATCTGTTTCAATGGTGACCACGTCTCGCCCATAGATGTACTGATCGAACTTCTCACACGACCACACGATTGCTAATAGTTCTTTCTCTATTTGTGCGTAACGTGTCTCTGTGTCGGTCAGAGCCCGCGAAGCATACGAGACTGGCTGTCCGTTCTGCATTAACACGGCTCCCAGACCACGTTCGCTCGAATCACACTGGATCGTGACCGGTTGCTTGACGTCATAGTAGCGCAATACTGGTGCTTTGGTGACAAGCTGCTTAATGGCATCAATCGCTGCTGTGTGCGAGTTTGTCCAGTTGAACTCTGCGTCTTTGTAATCAAGTCTCCTCAGAGGTTCAGTCATCTCCGAGAGTCGTGGCAGGTACTTAGACAAGTAGTTCACCATGCCTAGAAATCTCTTCAGAGCGGTCACATCGCCTGGCTCCGGCATCTCTCTGATTGCCGATATCTTCGTTGGGTCGGGTTTCAGGCTGTCCGGCGTCAGTATGTGACCCATGAAGGGGACGCTTGCTTGTCCTCGCTTCACTTTGCTGCGGTTCAGCTTCAGCTTCCATGCTCGGCACTTCTCGAAGAATGCGCGCTCATTGTCTTCTAGACTCTGATTTACCTCTTGCTCCGTCTTGCCGAATCCCGCTATTAGAAAATCGTCTGCGATTACCACTATTCCGTCAAGGTCTTCAACGAATTCGTGCATCGTTCTCTGCCAGACTTCCGGCGCGGAGCTTATTCCGAAAGGCATGCGTGTCCAACGAAACCTTCCAAAGGGCGAGTTGAAAGTCGTTTTGAAGCTCGACTCCTCGTCCAGACGCTTCTGCCAGAATCCCTCCTTGGCATTGAATACGCTGAACTTCTTTGCATCAGTCAGACGTGTCGCGATCTCCTCGATCGTCGGCATCTGGTAGTGCTCGCGACAGATCGCTCGGTTTAAGTCTCTTGGGTCGATACAGATCCTCAACTTATCGGGCTTGACGACAACAAGCATGCTCGACACCCAAGCTGTAGGCTCGGTGACTGGCTTGATGATTCCTCGCTGCACCATCTCATCAAGTTTCTCCTTGATTCTCGCTCTCAACGGCACTGGCACACGACGAGGTGGGTGTATCACGGGTGCAACACTCTCGTCTGTGACAATGTGGTATTCGCCAGGCAGCTCGCCCAGACCTTCAAAGACATCTTTAAACTCTGTGAGTAGATCGTTTTTTTCTTTCACTGCTGCTCGCACCGCTTTCCTCAGCGATGATCGTGGGGCTGGATGTGGACTGTCACTGTAGCCTGACGACACGCTCGTTCCTGACGTGTCGCTCACTGCGTGCACGTTTCTGTCGCTGTCGTTGATCGTCACGAAACCCATCTCTGTGCAGGTCTTCAATGACAACAGTGGCATAAAGTCATCGTTCGTGATGTTGAAGGTCAAATTGCATTGTTTGCCTTGTCGCCATACCGGAAGTGTCACCCAACCAAGTATCTGGTACTTTTCTCCAGTGTACGTCCTGATGTACTTGTGGGTACAGTGTTGCAGCTTCTTCATTTGGCGGTCCCTTGTCGCTCTGCAGTACGTCTCTCGTGGAAGCACGTTGCATTCTGCTCCAGTGTCCATTTGGAACAGAACCCGGCTACTTGGTCTCCGAAATCCAACTTCCACTGTGATGACTGCCTTCGACGCTCTGTCTCCAACAAGACCGACGTAGAAGATTTCCTTGGTCGTGCGGACGGTTGACGCCGTCGCCCTGCACTTGAGCTGGAACTGGTTCTTCTTTCCGCACTTACGGCACGTTTGGATGTATGCGGGGCACTCTCTTTTAGCTTGGCGACGTCCACAGTACTTGCAGTCTGGTTGATGCTGCTCCGTTGGTGCTCTTGGCTTCGGTGTGGTGAACCTTTGCTGTGTGCGGTTGTGTGGTGTGCTGGCTGCTTGTCGCGTCTGCCGTTTCCTGACGAAGCTGACATCCTGCGTGGCACCGTGCATAACCTGCAGCTGAGCATTCGTTTGCTCGGCTGCCTTGCAGATGTCGATAGCTTTCTCCAGGGTAAGGTCATTCATGCGCAACAGCCACCCACGCATCTTGTCCTCACGCAAACCCAACACAAGCCGATCGCGGATGATCTCGTTTGGTGTGATATCTTCATGTGCACAATTCTTCGCGATGGTTCGTAGATCCGTGACGTAAGCTGATATCGTTTCGTCGACCGCCTGGTTCCTGAATTCTGCTACAATCTACACAATTCTTTCACGTGATAAAATTGCATTAATACTACGAATAGCTGCTTGGCGTAAAGTTGTTATTTGCTGGTTAGGTTAATGTTATGTAAATGTGATAACTGAATTGGTCAGTTTTCACTGTTGCAGGGTACAGTTGATTACCAGGTTGCCGTGGACCACAAGAAGGATTGTAGTCCCCTTGATCCAAATCATTCCCATTTCTTCCTTGTTGATGATGGCACACAGCACTTGTTTGGAGGGGAAATCGAGTTCAGGGCCAAACTTGAGGCACACATCTCAGAGAAATACAGAAATGATGGTGTGTATAAGACGGCCAGTCCTTGTCTGATACCATTGGAATAATCATGTCACAAAATGTTCTGAGTAGTGTTTCATAACAAAACGTTCCTCCCTGTTGTTTCGATCCATGAATGAGGCCTTGATGGTGGAATAGCCACACGCAAAAATGTGCAGAGATTTAGTTGTATTTGAACCAATGACATTGAAACTACTCTGTGTGTTATATCAGTGTAATTAAGTTTTTTTGAATGATGGTCTTTTTAATAATGTGACCTTCCGTGCGAGATGCGTTACAAATATGCATCTAATGAGCCATATATTTGTTTTATTAATGTGTTTAATATGCTATATGAGTAACCACCTGCAGTAAAACAAATCGTCTTGATAACTTGAACCAACGAACTCATATTGGAAATGCAGTTGAATTGAAGAAATTATAACAGGAATTTCCAACTAAGGAATGGGATTAAATGAGCAAATTTATGGTTGCCAGAGCATTACATTTAGCATATAGTTTAATTACAGTGCTTAGTTTAAATTATTAACTCTCTGATACAATTAAACACTTTCTCTTATACCTAATCGTTGTGGTACAATAACTATACTGATTCTGCATGGTTCTAAAGGCCTAATGTCATGCAACTGGTAATGAAGATTACGCATAACTTAGTAGGAATCAGGAATTAAAATTGTAAATATTCATGTTATTTAGATGCTATTATGATACGATAGACATACACTATTTCAGGAATTCCAGTTGTGAGTGTGGCGATAGGTGGTGGGATTGGAACCATAAAAACTGTACGGAATGCAATCAAAGAAGGAACACCAGTTGTCATCATTGAGGTTAGTATTATTAGCGTGTGTGGAGGGAGGGAGGGAGGAAGAGTCAGCGAGGGGGAAAAGGGGGAAGGAGATCGATAGTGTGAAAAAAAACGAGAGAGAGAATGAGAGGGAGGGTGACAAGTTGGCAGGGGGGAAGAGACACTGCAATGCTTTAGTATATATATATATGTATCTAAATATATATGTGTGTGTGTGTGTGTGTGCATGAGTGTGTATGTGTGTGTGTTTGGGTGTGTGTGTGTGTGTGTGTGTGTGTGTGTGTGTGTGTGTGTGTGTGTGTGTGTGTGTGTGTGTGTGTGTGTGTGTGTGTGTGTGTGTGCGTGTGTGTTTGTGTTTGTATTTTCTTCCCCTAGATACGTACATGTCTTGCGCAAAGCTGTCTGCTAATGATTATCTTAATTGTCGGGTGTTTCATGTACTTTTGTTGATAAGATACTTCGTTAAATGAATGTTCTGGTTTGCTACGAAAGAGTACATAATAATTATCTGGTTATGTTCAGGGATCTGGACGCGCTGCCGACATTCTTGCTTCAGCGTACAAGAAGTCAATGGAAGGAGCCGACATAGAGTAAGTACGTGATTTCATGTACTGTTAACAAACGGTGTGTAAGACAACAGGCACACAGTGGTGACGCAATATGGTATAGTGTGTAAGATGTCAGTTATTTAGTGGTGGCATAATGTGACGTAGGTGGTGACACAATTTATCATGGTGTGTACTGAGTAGCACACAAATTGTTCAATGATGCCATTCATCTAGTGGTAACACAGATCATCATGGTGTGCAGAACAACAGTAGTTTAGCGGTGACACAATACTGTATGTCTTTGTACCAAATTAGTATGTTCATACACCATTGATATCGGAACGTGGTGACTATTCGGAGGACTGAGGCTCACCAAAAACCTCCAACTCCACCCACCAGAGGCTCTCCTAAAACAAAAAAAACACCAGGTGTACCGCAATAGAGGTTCTTCAGTCACCTCCAATTGCACCCCATTGAATGTTTCAAAAATCTTCAGTTGAACAACACACCTTCAAATGCACTCCCCTGACGCTCTCCAAATGCATCCAATTGCACGCCCTCATTGAAGTTCACCAAATGTTGGGGGACTAACCAAATATCCAGCCCTCCACTCCCTAGCAAACATATGGTCCCGACGCTTTCATATACCTATTAGCAACAATATTCATTAGCTATCAGCACTTTTAATTTTCTACCGTAGGAGTGTTCGTAAACACGTGGAGGTTCAAGTGAAGGTTACCTTTTCCGGCAACGGGAAATCGGTGGACGAATCAGTGAATTTTGTGATGGACTGTCTTGACAAGAAAGATCACATGACGATCTTCCAGTTGGACTCTTCTGATTCTGCCAGGGAAATTGATGAAATAATTCTTCAGGCTCTTCTGAAAGGTTAGTCGAAATCTGTGTGTCTTAACAAGTTCATCAAACATACCTAATTATCCACACCGAAACAATTTTTTTACTTCAATAAATTCAAATGTCATGTTAAATGTTTTTAAAGTTTATACTTCATGGACTTTATGCAACAGATGAGTATATACTGTAGATGTCCACATACTGTAATATATAATCTGCTTCTATCCAAATCATTGCCAACATACGGTTTCACAAAGATCCCGAACACAAAATAATAACATCTAGTCAAATATCTGAGCATAAGTTGTAATATAATGGTGAGTAACTCATGATATATGAGACTATGGTAGGTAACTATATATATCGAGAATAATTACAACTGTAATAAATAATGATAATACATTTTCATTTCCACAAAAGCATTATAAAACATACATGATTTTATGTTTTAATTGAATTCACAATTATTATAGAAAAGGAGAAAGCAGAAGGTTAGCACTTTTGGAGTGCTTTCCTCTTTTAAAACAATAATCACAGTTGTAATATATGAACAGTTTGAATTATAATAACATATAATAATGTGAACATAATAAAGTAATATTTTTGGTTTCTTGCATATTGTCAATACATCAAACCAGCAATTGATAATATTGGAACATTTTACTTTATGCAAGCACCTGGGGGGGCTATGAGGAAAGAGAGGGTGTTTATGGGCGACTCCATTATGAGAAAGACGGACAAGACACTGAGCGAGGGGAAAGACGTCGTTGTTTGTCTACCGGGGGCTAGAATTGAACATGTCACTGACAGGGTAGAGAAGGTATTGGGACATGGCAAGGGGGGTCTATACTGGTACATGTAGGAACAAATAATGCAGACAGGGAGGGAACAACTGCGATAGTACAGAAGTATAGACAGTTAGTGAGGAAGCTAAAGAAGACAAGAGTTGAACAGGTTATTCTGTCAGGAATTTTGCCAGTAATGGGAGGAAGGGGGGCAACGTATAGAAACTGCAAGAGGATGGCGATCAACGCACTAGTTGAGCAGATGTGTGAAGAAGAGGGGGTGGGATTCACAGATTTATGAGGATACTTTGTTGGGAGGGAAGATATGTACATGAGAGGTGGCCTCCATCTTAGTGGAAAGGGGGCAGCAGTTTTCTTAGAGAACCAGGTGCGATCTGTTGACAGTGGGACAGGTTGCATCTATTTAAACTAGATTCGCAGGGGGGACTCACAGAAAAGCCTGAAAATGGAGGCATAGATAAAGACAGCACAAATAAATCAGCAAATAACAGTCTGGAAAACTCTTCTGAAGCTGGATATAAATGTGTTTGTTTAAATGCAAGGAGTATAGTAAACAAAAGAAATGAACTAAACATTATGGTAGAAGATATTGACCCTCATACAATAGGTATAACCGAATGCTGGACCACCACCGATATATCAGATGCCGAATTGGGACTGACAGGATATGCAATGTTTAAAAAAGAAAGAATAGGAAGAAAGGGAGGTGGAGTTATTTTATATATTAAAGAATCTATCCAGGCCTATGAAATAAAATTAGAAAGAGAAGCAGATTGCAAAGAAGCTGTTTGGTGTAACATACTTACAGGAAACTCAACGTTAACAGTTGGGTTTGTTTATCGAAGTCCAAACATAAGCATAGAAGAGAATGAAAAAATACAAAACGCTATAAGGGAAGTAAGCAAACGGGACTGTATTACTATGGGGGATTTTAACCACGGGCATATACAATGGAAATCTCTTCAGAGTATGGGGAGTGAGGACCACAAGTTTTAGTTTTAGTTCATGATACTTTCCTTTCTCAACATGTGCTAGAACCAACCAGGGGTGAGAATGTGTTAGACATAGTTTTATCCTCACAGAATGAACTAGTTAACAATGTCAAGATACGTGAGCCACTGGGGAGTAGCGATCACAACCAGATACATTTTACCATCAAAGTAAAATCTGAAATGAATAGTAAAAAGCAGCATAGGAGAAATTTCCACAAAGGAAGGTATAAGGACATGAGGAAATATTTAGCAAAGATAGACTGGAATAACACACTGAAAAATAAGACAGCAACAGAATGCTGGAATATATTAAATAGTGAAATTAAGTGCATAGTCGATAAATTTGTACCCTTCAAAAAACAAGGGAAACGGTCCAAAAAGAAAAATTTATCGAAAGAAGCCATTAGAAAAATTAAGTATAAACAAATGATGTGGAAGTCATATAGATGTACTGGAAATGATGAAGACTACAACAGTTATAAAGAAGCACTTAACCAAGCTACAGCTGAAATTAGAAATTCAAAGAGAAGCTATGAACAACAATTAGCTAGTAATATAAAACATGACAGCAAGAGTTTTTATGCATATATTCGAAGCAAACAGAAAGTTAAAGATAAGGTCGGTCCTCTAGAAGATAGTGCTGGAAGTATAATATCAGAGGGATTCTTAATGGCAGAAGACTTGAATGAGTACTTTAGTTCAGTGTTTACCAGAGAAGATATTAGTTCACTGCCAGTACCAGAGGCTAAGTTCAAGGGGACAGATTCAGACTATTTAGGACAATTAATTGTAACCCTGGAAATGGTAGCTAAGAAAATAAGGGCTATAAAGGATAATAAATCACCTGGAGTGGATGGGATTCCACCCAAACTACTATTGGAAATTGTAGAACAAATTAGCGTACCGCTTGCAACAGTTTTCAATTTGTCATTAGAAGAGGGAGTGGTTCCTTTAGAATGGAAAGAGGCAAACATTATACAATTATTTAAAAAAGGTTCGAGAAACAAGTCAGAGAACTATAGACCAGTGAGTTTAACATCAGTGATTTGCATATTATTAGAAAGACTAATTAAAGATCACATGGTGGATTTTCTTGTTAAACAAAACTTGATAAACCCATCTCAACATGGTTTTTATAAAACGAGGTCATGCTTAACAAATATGTTATTTTTTTGGAAGACATCACTAAGTGGGTAGATGAGGGATCACTAGTAGATATCGTCTACTTAGATTTTCAAAAAGCTTTCGACAAAGTACCACATCAAAGATTACTGCTGAAACTAAAGGCCCATGGCATAGGAAATGGTATAATAAACTGGATAGAACAATGGCTGATTGACAGAAGACAACGTATAGTAGTTGATGGGGAGGCTTCAAACTGGAAATCGGTATTGAGTGGGGTACCACAGGGATCAGTATTAGGACCTATATTATTCTTAATATATATAAACGATTTGGATGATGAAATAACAAGCAAGGTGTTGAAATGTGCGGATGATACAAAAGTGTTTAGACGGATTAAAAGTGATGGAGATGGACAGCATTTACAATATGATCTTGACAGGTTGACCAAATGGTCTGAAAAGTGGCAAATGCTGTTCAATTTTGGGAAATGTAAATGCCTCCACACAGGACATGGGAACGAAGAGGTAGAATATACAATGGGGGGTACTGTACTAAGTACTACTGTAAAAGAAAAGGACTTAGGGTTAACCATTAGTGCTGATATGAAGGTTTCAGAGCAGTGCGGAATTGCAGCTTCAAAGGGAAATAAAATCCTTGGATTAATTAGGCGAAACAACGTATAAGGAAAAAGAGCTAATAATACCGCTGTACAAAACAATAGTTAGGCCTCATTTAGAATATTGTATTCAAGCGTGGAGGTTATATCGGAGGAAGGACATAGATATGCTAGAAAGAGTGCAGAGGAGAGTACCTAAAATGATACCAAAACTGAGTGGTCTTAGTTACGAAGTACGACTAAAAAATGCGGTTTAACAACACTAGAGACCAGGAGATTGAGAGGAGATCAGATAGAAGTGTTTAAAATATTGAATGGTTATGAAAATATTGATAGAAATAATTTTTTTCAATTAAGAAAGATAGAAGGACTAGAGGACATGAAGTTACATTAGCAAAGGAGCACAGTAGATTAGATATAAGAAAGTTTTCATTTTCATGAAGGACTATAAATGAATGGAACAGATTATCTGCTGATTGTGTGGGTGCTAGTAGCGTGAATATGTTTAAAAATAAAATCGACACATACCTCAGACGGGCGGGATACACATAGATAAAATGGTCGGACTCTCGATAAACCAAAGGGCTTCCTTGTCCACCTGCCACCTAGAGTTAATTCTCTGGGTGGCAATCTTGTTAAATCTTGTTAAACCAACACAAGTCATGAATAGTGATGAAATAAGGCCAAATGAATGACGTTTATTAAAGAGTTTAAGTTAAAGAGAGAGAAATGTGGGCTCTACATCCCAAGGCCAGGCCTGTGACTGAGCCCATACTAATATACTGTACCTCTGGATGACAGAGCCCACATTTCGGCATATACAACATTAGCAATATTGTTATAGATATATAAAACAACAGCATTACTACTGTAATCACAGTAGACCTTATGCACTGTACCGTACTAACCAAGCACACCATTCATTCACACTAACTATAATCCCAACTATCTGCTGAAGAGTTACACTATATCAAGATTTAGCCTAAACCTATAAGTGGAGCCATTACGCCCAACTTACTAAAATCACCGGTGGAAGAGAAGCGAGCTCTCTCGGCATTAAAACCCCGTGAACACATTGTCCACCTGCACTAAGAAAATGGGAAAGTGTTGAGATCTGCTATCAACCCCTCTTCCACCAACGATGTACATGTCGTGTCCCTAATGCTATCAAAAATTGGGAGGGAAGGGAGGGCCAACATTTTTGATGTGACCACTCTGTCTGCTTTCACAAAATGAAGAGCTTGTTGAAATCTGCCACCAAGCGCCATTACCGCGCGGTGATTGGTTCCTTGTGCCAAAAGACCACCAAAGACAAAGGGGGGTAATTAGCTATATGAACAGTTTGAATTATAATAACATATAATAATGTGAACATAATAAAGTAGTATTTTGGTTTCTTGCATATTGTCAATACATCAAACCAGCAATTGATAATATTGGAACTAGAGGGTTATATAGTTACTGTTATTTATTAATCCATATATTCTGGTTGCAGTTGTCATTGAGTTGCGATCATTCGTATTGATATACACAATACATCGTGGAAATTGATCTCTGATCTTATCTAGGAACATTTTACTTTTGTACAATTTCTGAAGAAAAAAAAACAGTTTTGGCACATTGTATGTGATGGTCCAGCGAATGACAAAATTGTATGCCACACACACTGGGCTTCTACAGTTGTCCTTGTGAAGACTTGTCTTAAAATGTTACTTTTACATGTTTCTCGTGTCTTATCGGACCCTTTATTGAATAACAATTGTAAATTATTTGATAACAGCTTAATGTTTGCTTTGTATATTATGACAGCCGTTTTTACTTTCACTTTCATTATAACTTTAATATATGCATTTCACAAAACAGGAGCCATTTGTATGATGGCAATAGTCTACATTGCACACTATCATAATTGCTTTTCCTGTAGTAAATAGATGCATTCAATATTTGTTTTGTATGTCTTTCCCCACACTTCACAACAGTATGACATATAAGGCAGGAATGATGACAAGTACAATGTCAAGCACGTATTTTTATCTAATAAATATCTTGCTCTGTGCATAATTGCAATACCTTTATACAATTTAGATACTATCATATATTAATATGATCTTTCCAGTTAAGCTTATGATGTATTAACACACCAATAAATTTACTAACGTATACCATTTCAATATCAATGTCATTAATATTTACATTGATGTTGGATGCTTTCTTATAGTTACTAAACAGCATGAACGTTTTTGATACATTAAGCGATTACTTATTAACTGCAAACAATCTACATAATTTACTCAGTTCTTTGCTTACACCTCTACAGAGTTGAACTGGATAATTTCCTGAACAAAAAATATTAGTGTCATCACCAAAAAAGACAATTTTTTTAAACTGATGACGTATTGCATGTATCATTTATGTATAACATAAACAACATCGAACCCAGTATTGACTTAAATCTGAATCATAGTCATCAATGTTGACATACTCTTGTCTGTTTTGAAGATAGCTAGTAAGCAAGTCACTGGCAACACCTCTGATTCCATAATGTCTTAATTTTATTAGTACTAAATCAAGATCAGTAGTATTGAATACCTTTATTAAATCAATGTATACAACTATTGTATATGTTTACACCTATTGTATATTGTATTGTATATAAAGCTGCTGTAATGTCCTATGTTAGCTCTAATTGTAGTTGTAGATATGTTTTATTTAAAACCGCACTGACTGCAATTCAGAATTTCATGTTTTTCAATAAATGCATCCAGTCTGTTATTAAATAGTTTCTCTGATATTTTGGAAAATTGCTGTAAAAGTGATATTGGATGATACTTACCAAATAAATCTTTTTAGTTTGCTTTAAATATAGGAATTACGTTTGCGATCTTCATTTCACTTGGAAATACCCCACTTTCAAAGGAGCTGACACGTATATAAATAAGTGCTTTCACAATGTGATATATAATACTTTTAATGATGGTCATATCAATATTGTCGTATCCAGTAGATTTCTTATTTTTATAATTCCTCATCACATAAATTACCTCGTTTTCATCCACACTAGATAAGAATATTGTTTTAGGATTGCTTGCATTTAACTAATTAAATACATTTACTTATCAGCAGGTGTCTTAATGTAATTTGCTAGATGTGTGCCTACATGTTCAAAGTAATCATTGAAGCCATACTTCAAAGTTTTTTTGTAGTGAAGGTTTCACCTTTGCACTTAAACTTATCTGGATATGCTGAATGTTGTTGTTTTTATCTAATAATAGTATTTAATATTTGCCATGTAGTATTTTTACTTTTTATGTTTTTCTTGTTCTAATAATTTGTTATAGTAGCTTTTTCACTCTTCTGTAATATTGTTGTGAATTTGTTTTTATATGTTTTATACTAGTTTTCTACCTCCTTTGTCCTGCATTGAAGGTTTTTTTATAAATTGTTCTTCTTTTTACATGCATTACGCAAGCCATTTGTAAATCATTGTTTAGTTTTTTATTGTTTGGGTTTAAATACACTTTTTGATATAACAGTTTTATCATATAAGTTTACAATGGCTTTTTTGTGAAATTTTCATATGTAGTATTTACATCATCAACTTCAGCAACAAAGTTTTGCTGTAATTTTTAAGGTACACATACAAATTTCATCAGTTTGTCTAATAAAATGTATATTTTGTTGACATTTCTTTTTTCTATATAATTGTTTACACATTGCAAATACAAGTAAATCGTCAGTAACATTACTTATTATCAATCCACTACTAATATATTTATTCAACACTTTGGTGAAGATATTATCAATAAATGTTGCACTACATTCTGATATACTGCTTGGTTTGTCAATTAATGGATATAGTCCCATACTGAACATCCTATATAAGAAATTCTTTGCTTGATTGTTATCATTATATTTTAAGAGGTCAATGTTAAGATCATCGCATAGAAATATTGTTTTATCACTGTTTTTCACTTCTTTAATTACCATTTATAATCGATCACTGATCGTCTGTATGCCTGGTTCTCTTTATACGCAATTTACAATGACTTTTTTCTTTTACTAATGCATAATTCAGTAGTGGTGCATTACATAAAATCATTAATGTTCATAGACATGGTATATAAAACTTTGTAATTGAGAAATTTATTTACATAAATTGCCACTTCGTCACCTTTCCTATTCTCTCTGGCAATATGATTGAATTCATATCCTAGCATTAGTAACCTTCCTTGGTAATCCCTAAGTTCAAGCCATGTTTCTGATATAGCAATTACATCAAATGGAGCATTTATTTCCTTTAAAGGTTTTTAATTTTACTTAAGTTGGCTTTCAGGTTTGTCGCATTGAAGTGGATAAATGTAATCCGTTAATATCAGCTTTTGTTACACACCTACACAATTTGTGCAGAACTACTTATTATGTTTACCTTTTTACTCTTCAGTTGTCGTTTTGTCAGACCTGCACATATTCGGTGTCTCCATGACTGACATAGTGAGCATTTAATTGCATCATTATTTACATTTTCTACATATGTATTCCACATAAACACTTTGTGTGTTTCTGTTGGAATATGGTCAGTGCTAGAGAATAGTTCAGTTGGGTCTTGGGTGTTTACTGTCTGTCGAATTGGCGGAGGTCTTGGTCGGTTGATATGGTCACTTTCCTGCCATTGCAAAGAAGATATACGAAGCGGCCGTATGCCGTCCATGTGGCGGTGACGTTGCTCAGCACCTTGGCTTTGTTTAGAAGTTCACTGCGACGTCTGGTTAAGTTTTCCATGTTATGTCCCTTTTAGGCGCCGTTTCGCTGTGAACACCTTTAGTCGTCGTTGGTATGTTGGGAATTTCACAATAATTGGTAGCGGCGTCGGGTTTGTCGAGTTTGTAGATGATCCCAGATGGTGGCATCGATCTATGTATTCGCGTCCAATCGAAACGCCGAGTTTGTTTTGGAATATGTCCAGCACAGCGGTCTCTGGGTCAGCGGAGTCGAGCACACTATGCACGATTAAACACGTTCTTCTGCTCTAGTGTTCAACTGCATCCAACTCGTTGTGCAACTTGATCTTGTCCGCCTCCTGCTTGGTGACGCGCATCTGACCGGATTGGTACAGCTCTTGCTTGGAGTCAGCAACAACGTCAGATTTTATGATGGATTCAACGATTTTGTTGATAAAGTTAGTGTTTTCAGTTAGACAGGCAATTATTGCCTGACTAATCAAATCAGCGATTATCAGGTCGTTGTTTTGGATCAGGGAGATAATCGCATTTCGCATGTCTTGATTTAGTGTTTCGGTGATTGAAGCGCTGTCAGTCTGGCTGGTGCTGCCCTTTTTTGTCCTATATCATTGGACATGATCAGTTTGTGATTTCGCCACAACAAACAATGTGTCTCTATTTGGGCGTGTAATGAAGTTGTTTACATTACACGGTCATGGCAACGACGGGAGTTCTATGGACGTATCCTTATCAAAGGTGTCGTCGGTGGAGTCGAGGGACCACAGTCCACCAAGTGGTGCACTTTACCACAGTAGAAAATACCAACTCGTATCGACAAAATCGAAATTTGTGGAGAGAGCTCGTTGTGTAATGTCAAACTGTCCACTATTTTAATGAAGGCATTATAAATTACAATAACTACCCAATTTATTGAGAAATGTAGTGTACAGAGCGTATACACATAACATTCTTATACTCGAGCTTGCATTTGCGGGTAGACTAACGTTTTCCTCTTGGACTGCTTGAACGTCGAGCGCCAAAGTTTCTGGGATTATTCTACGATCCCTAGAATAGGGGATACGACCTATATATTTTCAAAATGCCTCATATATGGCAAGATTCTCACCTTTTATGGGATAAATCAGTTGTTCGGAAGGTAAAACGTAATTTGCGCGTAATACGTAAAACGTAACCTAACAATCACAGGAACCACGCGCACGCGGCAAATACGTGAGGACAACGGACCCTGCGTCACAGACTTGGCAACATAAAGTATACGCATTAAGACACATTAATACTTACATCTACCCTGATGCCAATAACATTGCAATACCAATATTATTTGACTGACAATTGTACACTATCACAACTAGGGTCTATAACGATGAACGGGCGACTTCAGTTGTCTCCGACCTTCGTCATTTTGAACATACAACGAGTAGACCCTATCGGCCAGCGCGTTATGGTGACTATGTAACAATGCTGTGTGTTTTCTAATATTAGGTAAATACTACTATCACGACTGTCATCTACCATGGAATTTTTGTGTGACAAATTACAATTCTTAAACATACAAACACTTGCCCATTAAAACAGCTTCCACAACCCAATGTTCGCTCGCCATGGACCAATGCTTGGATCTATTCCAGTATATATGATATCTGCTCGTTCGTGTAATTGTTTTATTTAATTTTGAGTGAACTCGTCCAAAAATACTGTTGAATTACGTTGACCTGGTTTAGTAAAAACTAGGTAAAAATGGAACCGTGGTTCGCCATTAGGTACTGTAATAGATGGTAGAGGCTGAAAAACGTATAGCCTGTCGGTTTGCAAATGCAACAACACTGCAAACATATCATTAATGGTGCTTCCGCCATTCATTTAATTCAACACGAATCAACTTCAAATGTTCAAATATGTGCGCCGGGTTTTGATCGCGCAAAACCTGATAACGAAATATGCTCACAGTGGTGTGCTGTTTATTTTGAACGACACTCGGTACAACAAAAACATACTTTCTCAACGTATGATCCTATTGTCGTTTCGTGAAGACTACTTTTGGTTAATATGTTTAGTTAACAAGAACGATGCAGTAGACATGATGCAACTGAGACTGGCGCTGGCGTGGAACCATATTAATATGGCCAAGGAAATACTGAAGAACAAGCGTCAAGTGAGTAACCTACTGAAACCGACTGTTATCAATAAATGTTAGGGGTATAAAGATGCATTTAATTATTCTATTTTATGACAATTTGTGTTTATAGTACAACGGCTATGAGCCATCTATTTAACAAATTGTTCACTTTTTGACAAAGCATGACAATTGGCACACATGTAGATTATGATGTATGGATTCAATTAAAGCTAGCCGCTGTCTTGATTAAAAATGGCCTACACAGAAATCCTTTACCCATATATCTCAGCTCCCAAGCAACGTAAAAAACATGTTCTTGGTGTCTAACAAAAAATTTAACCAGGTGTCAAGGAACTCATTTCTGTCATATGCAGTAGCCAAGATGACCGCCTTTGAAATTCATCACCCAAATATATCAGGTTTTAAGCAACATATAAACATCTTTGTGTCTAAACCAATGGTCAATGAATCCATTTCTGTCATAGGTTATATCCTCAGATTTCCTAGTTTTACGCATTTACAGTATATTACCAACCATAATATACTTCACAAGGTAATTATTGATGAAAAATAATATCTCAGTTGGGCTACGTTTTTGATTTGCAACCACAGTGCACAGTACATGGCATCGACGTCACTTGTAGTTCAAGTGGCATGTGTTGCAAGGGACGAAAGTGGATTTTAACGCCAAAACGCTTATCTATTTCAACAGGAAGGGACTACCCTACGTCGAGTATAACCATGTCTGTATACACTGCCGAATAACCACTTTGGGAAGTAATTGGTTAAAACAATGTGCAACATAAACTTATATGCAGATGTCCGCATCATTGTGTATGCACGGCTGAAGGTACTGCAGAACGTTGGAGGCTTTCTGGACAATGCTCACTACAATCTTATTTCATGTGACACAAGCTGGAGCATGGCTGGCGGGACCTCCTGGCCGACGTCTATGTTCAGTGAAGGCTTCCCACTGTAGATGGTAATCGCCTCCTTGATCTTTCTCCTATGCCAATTCTCCTCAAGGTCTAAGATTTTTACATCTTTTGTCGAACACTGGTGGCCTATGTTCAACTTGTGTTCGCTTATCGCTAATAGGGGTTGGCGAAACGATAGATGTTCTTTAAATCGTGTGCCCAATGATGTTTCTCCTGTGAGTTGGTCGCATTCTGGGAACTAACCGCGCTGTACTATTTATAGGTTTTGCACATTGTTATTTTACGATTGAGTTTTATTTTAATTTCCACCAACAGGTTCAACTGAACTTGGGTGAGCTCATGGTGAAAGCCGTACTTGAAAACAAGGTTGAATTTGTCAAGTTCTTTATGAAAGTAAAGGATGGCATCCGTCTGTGCGATTTCATTACATATGAGATGCTTTCGGATTTCTACGCAGAGGTGAGCGCAACCTTTTTTGGGACATCAAACACGAAAAATTACCTCATTAACAAATCTGTACATCCTTCGGATGGTGTTATATGCACACGCGCGCAGGTTGCGGTTTCCCGAAGTATTCCAACCAGACGTTTGCTATGACGTAAATGTTAATAGTTTTCGCCACGCGCTCGTGGTTTCTACAATTGTTGCAAGTTACGTGATACGTTGCAAACAATCGATTTTTGTCCGTCTGGCCCCCATTATGAACTCTAAGAACCGACAAAAACCGTTAAACCACCTGGCTTTTCAAAACAATATACAGACGTTACACTTTGTCCGAGGAGCCGTAAACTGTGGCGCCCCAGATCCAAATCGTCTACGAGAAAAATATCAAGATACCTACACACATATACGTGGATACGCAAGTTCGAATATAATTATACGTTTGACATGTTTAATCCATAATGACAAAACGTTATATTACTCAGACGATAGTGTTTAAATATGAAGTGTTATATGTATATATATTCATATGCCATATGGGTTACACTGTTGCAGATAAACATTCCCCAAATTCCCTAAGTAAAACCTCGAGATTCAATGATAGAACGCACAGCATCACACCAATATAAGAATAGGCAAGGCATCGTACCAGTGTCCAGGCAGTTATGGACACAAGATGGTTACATAATAATAATACCCTCAAAATGAATGAGTATTTTAGTTCAATGTTTACCAGGGAAGATATTAGTTCACTGCCAGTACCAGAGGATAAGTTCAAGGGGGCAGATTCAGACTATTTAGGACAGTTAGTTGTAACCTCGGAAATGGTAGCTAAGAAAATAAGGGCTATGAAGGATAATAAATCACCTGGAGTGGACGGGATTCCGCCCAAACTACTATTGGAAATTGTAGAACAAATTAGCGTACCGCTTGCAACAGTTTTCAATTTGTCATTAGAAGAGGGAGTGGTTCCTTTAGAATGGAAAGAGGCAAACATTATACCGTTATTTAAAAAAGGTTCGAGAAACAAGTCAGAGAACTATAGACCAGTGAGTTTAACATCAGTGATTTGCAAAATTATTAGAAAGACTAATTAAAGATCACATGGTGGATTTTCTTGTTAAACATAACTTGATAAACCCATCTCAACATGGGTTTCTAAAAGCGAGGTCATGCTTAACAAATATGTTATGTTTTTTGGAAGACATCACTAGGTGGGTAGATGAGGGATCACCAGTAGATATCATCTATTTAGATTTTCAAAAAGCTTTCGACAAAGTACCACATCAAAGATTACTCCTTAAGCTAAAGGCCCATGGCATAGGAAATGGTATAATAAACTGGATAGAAAAATGGCTGAATGACAGAAGACAACGTGTAGTAGTTGATGGGGAGGCTTCAAACTGGAAATCGGTATTGAGTGGGGTACCACAGGGATCAGTACTAGGACCTATATTATTCTTAATATATATCAACGATTTGGACGATGATATAACAAGCAAGGTGTTAAAATTTGCGGATGATACAAAAGTGTTTAGAAGGATTAAAAGTGATGGAGACAGACAGCATTTACAAGATGATCTTGATAGGTTGATCAAATGGTCTGAAAAGTGGCAAATGCTGTTCAATTTTGGGAAATGTAAATGCCTCCACACAGGTCATGGGAATGAAGAGGTAAAATATAAAATGGGGGGTACTGTTCTAAGTACTACTGTAAAAGAAAAGGACTTAGGGTTAACCATTAGTGCTGATATGAAGGTTTCAGAGCAGTGCGGAATTGCAGCGTCAAAGGGAAATCAAATCCTTGGATTAATTAGGCGAAATATAGCGTATAAGAAAAAAGAATTAATAGTACCGCTGTACAAAACAATAGTGAGGCCTCATTTAGAATATTGTATACAAGCATGGAGGCCATATCGCAAGAAGGACATAGATATGCTAGAAAGAGTACAGAGGAGAGCGACTAAAATGATACCAAATCTGAGGGATCTTAGTTACGAAATACGCCTAAAAGAATGTGGTTTAACAACATTAGAGACCAGGAGATTGAGAGGAGATCACATAGAAGTGTTTAAAATATTGAATGGTTATGAAAATATTGATAGAAACATTTTTTTCTCAGTTAAGAAAGATAGAAGGACCAGAGGACATAAAGCTACATTAGTAAAGGAGCAGTGTAGATTAGATATAAGAAAGTTCTCATTCTCACAAAGGACTGTAAATGAATGGAACAGATTATCTCCTGATTGTGTTGGTGCTAGTAGCGTGAATATGTTTAAAAATAAAATCGACACACCTAAAAAAGGCGGGATACATGTAGATAAAAAGTATTGGACTCTCGATAAGCCAAAAGGCTTCCTTGTCCACCTGCCATCCAGAGTAATTTTCTGGATGGCAATCTTGTTAAATCTTGTTAAATGACATTTACTGACAGTTCAAACTTCAGAACATTGACATAAACGAGTGGTCTTTCAAAAGTCATGATATAGTATTTCTCTGGAATTATGTAAACCAGCGTTTCGTACTCCTTGTATCGCTACCCAAACGGGAGTCGCGAAATGATTTAGGATGGGTCATCACGATTCTCAAATAATTGTCAGAAATTACCTTTGTTGTCGCGTATGTTTGTACCAGACAAACCATGTGCGGGACAAAACATGTATACCAAATGTGGTATGATTTGATTTTAAACAAATGACGTATGACAAGATTCGGCATTTCCAATTCAGGTGACATTTTGCGTAATTGTTCGGTATGGGCAAGTCAAATTCTTTACAAAGAAAATTTTCGAAATGTGCTTCAAACATTCTCGAAACGATACGATCTTCTCTGCTTCGTCAGCCATATTTGCAAGGGGTGTTCTCTTTCTGCGTCGATGACGAAAATATAGCTTATTTCCTGATTTCTAGATGTTCATCAAGTATGTTTAACAAACAAACGTTCACACACACGCACGCACTCAGTCACACACACGCACACACACACACACACACACACAAACAAACAAATACAGACACGCACGCACGTACGTACGTACACAAACACACAAACACACACGCGCATGAACACACAAGCAAACACACGCACGCACGCACATACAAACGCACGCACGCACGCACACACACGCGCGCACGCACACATACAGCAATATATTTTATTTTCAAAGTGCATGAACATTGCATTTCATTGCCGCTATATAATAAGCTATTTTCTAATGGCCTATGAGTTATATATAATTATTTAAAAATCAAAAGTAATATAGCACAGTATTTGTTATAAGCGCAATATTAATAAATAGTAAATATCATTTTCAGTTAGAAAACACGGAAAACAACGTGAAAGGTAAAAAGGTAAGTTATATTTTGGCATCTTTAGATGTTGATTTTAATACTTCTGATTTGTAATGCCCAAACATATATATATATATATGTGTGTGTGTGTTACTTACTTACTAACGTACTTACTTACTTACTAGCTTGCTTGCTTGCTTGTTTGCTTGCCTGCCTGTTTGCTTACTTACTTACTTACTTACTTATTTTCTTACTTACAACTATACACAACTATGATAGGATAGATATATTTCTTGCACAATGTTATAGCTTATTTCGTTTTTACAGGTCTACCATCCGAACTAATTACTGAATGCCCGTGTATTAATTATTAATAACAAGGACGCGTGTTTGTGGAGGTGTGGGGTGGTCAGCAGTAGCGGTTCTGTGGACGGCACCACAACTTCGCAACGGGACGCCGTACGTTTTTTTAAATACAGCATAGTCCCCCTCTGATTCAGATGAACACCATCGTGTCGCAAATACTTGTTCTACGTTGTAGCGAACCCTCTGTGATTACATATATATAAATGTTATCGAAACTGATCGCCAGCCGAACAATGTCTTCATTCTACAACATATATTATGAACACCATTCACCACGTAACTAATTCACTGGGCACCCAACATCCCGTTAAAAAAAAACGTATTCTTCTATGTTATTTTAACAGGACAAAGGAGGGTAAGGAGGGTAACCCCCGGTTACTATCCTCAGCCTTGTCCAATTGGTCATTGCTTAATGTCTATTGGCATGGGAATGTAACGGCTGAATGAATCGCTGTGCCATGACTGGATAATCACGCATTCCCGTCTCTGTTGTAGACCGATAGTCGTTATTTAGACGTACCATTAATCATACATGTTTTTCTTTTTTTAGGTTTCATTTACACTTTTTTGTGCAGAAAAGACCATCTAACCGAAAGGACTAAATTGTATCAGATGTCAGGGTTTATGGTTCACATTCGCCACCTATGCTCCGTTGCTAGTGCATTAGGGTCTTCGTTCATGTTCCAAATCCTTAACAAAGGATACTTTAACACAGTACACCCATTTTCCTAAAATACTTAATTACTTATGTCATCAACCAAACGTGGTGACATGATCAGTTTTTTCCACTTTTTTCTATCTGACATTTGACAGCGAGAGAAATCCTATTGAGGCCGGTGTCCCTGTGAATGGTGTCCCTCGGGGTGATGTTAGGGCATCCGAGGGCCCGAGGGTTTCCAAGGGAAAACTCGACTGGCAATTTCATCGTGGCGCATCATATGCCCTGCCAGTCGTAGAAGCCGTTGCCCAACGGTGGTTAAGATCCGCGGTAAACTCCCGTACAGCTCCTGGTTGGTGATGTTATCGCGCCAGGACACCCTGAAAAATTTACGTAGTAATCTTGTGTATGAGCCATCAAGTGTTTTCTCGAGTGTTTGTGTCAGTATTCATCATTCGCAACCATATATGAGGGTTGGTTCAACCGTGATCCTAAAGAAGTTTCGTTTGGCGTGTCTGCATATTGACCATTGCCATAAGTTATCCAGCGCAGGAACTGCTGCCCAAGCCCTGGCTTTTTATAATCAATATCATGTTGACAGTTAGTGTATAGGAACCGAAGTATTCTGCTTTCTCTATTTGACTCCTATCTAAGGTGTGTAGATTAATATGTGTACCTGGATTTATGTGCACATACTTGGTTTTGCTTGGATGGAGAACTAATCAAGTAGCTTTAGACACCCCTTAGACCAACGGTCGGCAACCTGCGGCACGCGGGCCAAGTTCTCTTCCCTTGAGCTGAACATTCAGAAATGAATGTTCAGTTCAAGGGAAGAGAACGTCCAATCAAAGAATTATTCCAGTTTGTATCTTCTAGTTCGTTTCTTCTTTCATGATCAAGTTGTTATTGTATATTGCGGGAGATAACTGCGGACGGTCAACTACATTTGTTACTCAACAGTCTTGGAAAACCAACCAGCTAAAAAGGTTGGACACGTAATAATAAATAATAATCATAATATACGAAATTTATATAGCGCCATAATCACCTGCTCTATGGTGTTCTATGGCACTTTACAATGAAATAATTCCACATGTAGATCACAAAATAAAAATCCACATGTAGATCATATTGATGATCCACATGTAGATCATAAAATAGTATGTTAAGTAAAAACAGTATAACTAAAAATCTATATATAATTAAATAGTAAGAAAGTTATTTAAATATACGGGCATCATAGCTAAAATGTATATATGAAATAAAATAATTTAATAATTAATTACCTTAAGAGTCATACAATTATAAAGATCAAATGGGATTAAAATAGTAAGATGATACATTATAAGCATAAATTAAATAGACTAATAATAATAATAAATATTAGGTGAGAATAAAACCGTTAGACATTTATTGTTCTGGCATTAATCATATTCCTGCCGGAATAGGGAGGTTGTTAGCTGCCGTTGAAAGCTGATGCAGCTGTTACAGTTTCTGATGGTAGCAGGCAAACTGTTCCTCAAAGTCGACGCTGCATGTGCGATCTCCGTATGTGACTGTTCGAGTTAGTGACACAGTCAGCAAGACTCTAGATTCAGATCGTAGAGAACGTGTTGGTCTGTAACTGGACAGCAGTTCGCTCAAGTATACTGGTCCTTTGTGGTGTACATCACGGTAGGTATGTGACATGATCTTATGTTGTATTCTACGATGTACTGGAAGCCAGTGTAGCTCCTTTAGAACGGGAGTGACATGCTAGCGGCGACTGGTTCTTGTGATTATACGCGCGCATACATTCTGTAGACGGATTCTTCTGTCTACTTGGTGATGCCTGATAACGTCTCCAAGTGGCCGTGCGTATTGCGTGTATAGTTTCGGTACCAGCACTGATCCATGTGGGACGTCATATTCAAGTAGAACATCAGCTGAGGCGGTGTCACCGATGGTGACTTATTGGTTTCTCTGGCACAAATAGGATGCTATCCAGATCAGGGCATCGCCGGAAATGCCATGCGCATGTTCCAAACGTTGGATGAAGATGGAGTTATCGATAGTATCGAAAGTGCACCAACTCATCCACTGTCTAGTGCCTGGAGAATGTCGCTCTGTATTTTGATCAGAGCCGTTTCGGTTGAATGTTGTATCCTATAGGCTGACGGCGATGGGTCGTGCAGATTGTTAGCTCGTTAGGTGTTAGTCGAAGCAAGTGTCAACGACTTTCTCGATTATTTTAGAAATTAATGGTAGATTTGACACTGTAATTGCCTAGTATGTCAGGATCAAGGGATGGTTTGTTCAGTCACGGTCTAATGTGGGCACTCTTCAGCTCCACAGGCATGTGTGATGTTTCGAAAGATTTATTCACAATGGCAACTATTACCGGTGCTAATTCACGAGCGCATGATTTAAGTAGCCATGTTGGAATAGGGTCTAGTTTGCAAGACTTGTCAGACGAAGATTTTAATACGCCTATGATTACTTCGTTTGTCGTCGGGACGAACGTATCAAGTTTCACCTGAATATCATCATCCAGTGGCGTCAAGAGACACGAAGTGTCATCGGGACACAGAGAGTCCCGGGTCATCGATACCTTTATAGAGAACAATGCGGAAAGGTCAACGGTGAGTTGAGCATCTGATGTGTGTTTGGGCAACTGGCCGCCTCTATTGTTTCCCATCAGGGTGTTCACAATCCGAAACATCGCCTTAGTGTCACGTCGACACTGCTCGATTTGACTCTCATTGTACTCGGTTTTGGCAGCACGTAATGCCTTGTGGACTATGACACAGTAGTCTCGATACAGCTCGTGATGCACCTCTAGTTTCGTTGAGCGCCAGCGACGTTCCAGCTGTCGCCGTTTGCATTTACCATCACGAAGCTTGTCCGAGTACCATGGAGCTTGCGGTCGGAGTGTAATTGTTCGGTTCAACAGTGGCGCTTGGAGATTGATGACGTCAGTCAACGAATTGTTACAGTTCGTGATTAGCTCAAGGAGATGTGCGTCTACGGTTATTGTTTTGACGGATACATTCTTTGAATAAAGTAACATTGATCGCGCGTAATTTTCGAAAAGACACGATCTTTCGATTTGGACGTGGTTTCGACATGTGTGCAGAAACGATACCGCGTAATGATCTCCACATATTTTGGCAGACTTATCACACAAAGTTGGATCGGTCACTTCTAGGTTGTCTATAATGTCATCAGAATCTGTAGTTATCACAATGTCAAGAGTGTGGCCTTTTTGTGGGTTGGTTCATTTATATGCTGTCCGAGTCCGCAGGTAAGCAGCGAGTCTTTGAACTTGAGAGTGTCTGTGTTGGTGTCCGAGTCAAGATGAAAGTTTACATCTCCGACGATGATGCTATTGCTGTATTCATTAGCCATGTGTTCAACAAAAGATGTCCACTCCCGGAAAAAGACACATGTTTTGAACTCGTTCTGAGTTGACGTCGGCGGACGGTACACGACAGTAAAATGAATGGTTGCACCACGATGTACGGCTCGACAGTTGATATATTCGAAGTGTGATGCACCAGTATCGGTGTTGGATGGTGATACTATTGTCATTGACAGTCCGGTTTTAAATATAATTCCAACGCCGCCTCCTTTTCTCCCACTATTTTGTGGGACGTGATGGAATTCATATCCCGTGCGTATCATCTCTAGAATACAGATAGCATCAATGTCACTGCCAAGCCACGTTTCTGTGATGCACATAATGTCGTAACACTAAAAGCGACAATCGACAAAATGCCGCCTGTAACGTTCTACCACACACATTTGCCGATGAAACAGTTTCGTAAACAAACAAAACACGCCAATTTCATTGCTTGCGTTTTGGGGACTAGGAATGGGTGTCAGCAGTAGTCTAAGATAAAAGTCGTAACTTGCAAGACGGGGACGCAGCTAACTGAGGGACAATTCCATGACGCACGGGAGCTCGCAGGAACATGTCTGCAGCTTCGTGGCGCAGCAACAAACCCAGACAGCACACTAATCAAAATATCAGTAGCATGCCAACAGAACAGACAACAATTTGAATTAGTTGTACTTGTTAATATACAATTGATAGCAGTTATACATTGATGATCGATAATGATAAATCACTATTAATTGTATACACTGCCGAAATGTGTACGTTCAACATCAACATATAGGAGCGTGAATGTTTACATTATTCGTAACGTATTAATCCAGTCTCCATGAAGATTGGGCGAATGATAATCAATATCCACAAATAAACGAGTGACCCACTAACCTAGCTCATCTCAATCATTTGGGCCTCCATTCAAAACGGTTGCTGGCCCGTGCCTTAGATTTTATGGAGTAGTAGTTCTGCTTCGTGACGTGTGTCACCGAATAGAGCTGTGTCAATACCCAAATCACAGAGATGGCGAACTGGATACTTAGTGCTTCGACGCCTGGAGAGAGTTAACCCCTCATCACTTGCAGTGTTTAAGGTATAGTCCAATACATATGGTATGGGACGAGAGGGTCTCCTAGAAGAACTCCTGCATTAATCTCAAAATGTTTCTTATTCTGTAGTAAGAACCACTGCGTAGGTTTTTTCATACATGATCTGTATGGCTTTGACAATTGTCTCCATGATGCCATTTGCATGTAGAATCAAGAACGGTTTCTTTATGTCTACTTATTCAAAGGTTGTCTTGAAGACAGTGGAAGTCAATGAAGACAATTACTGCTTCTTTCTTGCGGTTTCTTATTTTGTCGATGAGTGCAAGAATCTGCGATGATGTATAAAGTAGGGGTCTGAACCATTCTGATTTGGAGGTGAGATCTTTTTTCAGGATGTAGTCTGTTACGTAAGTGTATTTGATACATGGAAACATTCAATTCAAGTGCGACGTTTTTTATTAAGATGTAATTGTGGGTGAAAAGGTGCCACTGTGTATACATGCAAACAAGTACACTATTACCAAACGCATGTGAAACTAAACTTGATGCATATATATATATATATATATATATAATA
>CM034532.1:25026099-25236005 GCA_020002185.1 Paraescarpia echinospica
CTCCTTTGCTAATGTAACTTCATGTCCTCTATTCCTTCTATCTTTCTTAACTGAGAAAAAAATATTTCTATCAATATTTTCATAACCATTCATTATTTTAAACACTTCTATCTGATCTCCTCTCAATCTCCTGGTCTCTAGTGTTGTTAAGCCGCATTTTTTAGGCGTATTGCGTAACTAAGATCCCTTAGTTTTGGTATAATTTTAGTTGCTCTCCTCTGCACTCTTTCTAGCATATCTATGTCCTTCCTGCGATATGGCCTCCACGCTTGAATACAATATTCTAAATGAGGCCTAACTATTTTTTGTACAGCGGTATTATTAGCTCTTTTTCCTTATATGTTATGTTCCGCCTAATTAATCCAAGGATTTGATTTCTCTTTGAAGCTGCAATTCCGCACTGCTCTGAAACCCTCATATCAGCACTAATGGTTAACCCTAAATCCTTTTCTTTTACAGTAGTACTTAGTACAGTACCCCCCATTGTATATTCTACCTCTTCGTTCCCATGTCCTGCGTGGAGGCATTTACATTTCCCAAAATTGAACACCATTTGCCACTTTTTAGACCATTTGATCAACTTTTCAAGATCATCTTGTAAATGTTGTCTATCTCCATCACTTTTAATCCTTCTAAACACTTTTGTATCATCCGCAAATTTCAACACCTTGCTTGTTATTTCATCATCCAAATCGTTGATATACAAATTACGAATAATATAGGTCCTAGTACTGATCCCTGTGGTACCCCACTCAATACCGATTTCCAGTTTGAAGCCTCCCCATCAATTACTACACGTTGTCTTTTGTCAATCAGCCATTTTTCTATCCAGTTTATTATACCATTTCCTATGCCATGGGCCTTTAGTTTAAGCAGTAAACTTTGATGTGGTACTTTGTCGAAAGCTTTTTGAAAATCTAAGTAGACAATATCTACTGGTGATTCCTCATCTACCCACTTAGTGATGTCTTCCATAAAACATAACATATTTGTTAAGCATGACCTCGCTTTAAAAAACCCATGTTGAGGTGGGTTTATTAAGTTATGTTTAACAAGAAAATCCACCATGTGATCTCTAATTAGACTTTCTAATAATTTACAAATCACCGATGTTAAACTAACCGGTCTATAATTATTTGTCAAGATCATCTTGTAAATGCTGTCTATCTCTATCACTTTTAATCCTTCTAAACACTTTTGTATCATCCGCAAATTACAGGTCCTAGTACTGATCCCTGTGGTACCCCACTCAATACCGATTTCCAGTTTGAAGCCTACCCATCAACTACTACACGTTGTCTTCTGTCAATCAGCCATTTTTCTATCCAGTTTATTATTCGTCGATTTGGAATGATGAGGGTAAGTTTTGCTTAGTCTGGACATGCAGTAAGTTTTTAATATTTGTCCATGTTTTTTTTATGTCATTTTTAAGTTCTATAAATTGTTTGTTCCAGTATTGTGATGTTGCTTTACGTATTACCCTGTTCAATACGTTTCTGTACTGTTTGTATTGCTGGTCAATATTATGAAAATCTGGGATAAGTTTTGAGTGAATGCGTTTTCTACTCAGATTATCCCGAGTACGTATGGACTTTAATATGGCTTGTGTTATCCAGGGATGTTTTTATGTTTGTATTTATTAGATTTTACTATCTTACATCAAGTACTTTTCCTTACACGTTATATTTTCATAATTTAAAAACGCAATAATGTTATTACTTTGCATACCGCATTGTCATGAATCGTTGAAGTCAGCAGAACCTGTTACTCGTATGTCAGATTGATTTATAGTAATAGGGAAAACATTTCACCCATTCATACACGTCCACGAGTCTTGTTGATTGCAATTTACATAACCCAAATGCACAAGCATACGTGCATTGATGCATGACTGTATACATAAAACATTGATTTCTTGTAGAGTCACACGTCTCTAACGAGGTCTTATTACATGCACAAGCTGAGAGTGTTGATATCATCCGTCAGAGGATATGTGACTGTGACTTGTGACAGCAACAACCAGTTACTGTTATTATTCCTCTGGGCAGTCATCAGACGCCATCTTGACCTTGCAAAACTCTTCTGGCCTGAATTAAAGGTGGGTCATGTTGGTTATTCCTATTTTGTTTTACTCAACAAAAGCATTTAATAACCTGTCATTAAATAGCACTCGCAAAAATGCCCATCCGCCGGTTGGCGTTGCACACACTCACGCGCGCCCAAGCACACGCACACACACACGCACACACGCACACACGCACACACGCGCACACTCACACACGCACACACACACACACACACACACACACACACTCATTGACGACGTTGTCCCAAACTATTCGTGCTGGACATTAATTATAACATTATACATTTGAGTAGTTTGTCAAGCAAAGTTCGTTTCTGTAATGTTGTACTGTTCTTTCTGTTGTTGCTTTCCTTCAATGTTGACATTTCGCTCATTTAAAATGTCAACCGAATTAGTGTTTATTGCCTTTAGGCCTGAAACCCTTCAAAATAATATTCCAAACACATGCAAAAACTGGTATCGCACCGGTTGGAAACATTCTCCTATTAGCTAGTTATTCAACCGTGACCAATATTATTAATAAATAAAAGAAATGGTGTTAAGATTTGGAGATACCTGACATGCATTTTTCTTATCTTCTTTGTAATATAAAGCTTAAGAAAGACAGTGTATACAATGTTTATGACAACCGTACACAATGTTGTTTGCATTTCATTTTATAAACAGGAAGAAGGGATTGCTGCCGCGTTATTGGCCGTGAAACTTCTGAAAAAAATGCGTGGCAAAACAACGAACTCAGTGGAGGGGACGAAGCTATCAGAACTCATAGAGTGAGTAGTATTCACCTCTCAACACATTATGTCAACTGTTCTATGTTTCCAGTACATCAGACGTGACACAATTTTCCAGTATATATGTCTACGTTACCAGTGGATTATTAATCATAGCCGAACCTTC
This sequence comes from Paraescarpia echinospica, assembly GCA_020002185.1. Taxonomy (NCBI): domain Eukaryota; kingdom Metazoa; phylum Annelida; class Polychaeta; order Sabellida; family Siboglinidae; genus Paraescarpia; species Paraescarpia echinospica. The sequence goes on from CM034532.1 coordinate 25,029,083, forward strand.
AAATCGTATAGTAAAGCTCCCATTATTATATATTGCTTGGTTGACAAAAATCGTCTATTTGAGGTCCTTCCTTAAACAGTTTGTGTACTAAAACGGTTGCCATACAATTCGTCATTTGACATGTATGGCAGCGGCAAAACATAATAGAGATTGATTGGTTTGATTGCACATATGTGAACACGTAGCAGGAATAGATAAAGGACTGTTAAAAAGAAGTGCTTTCCTAAGTGCTTATTTTAGTTGAGTAACTATTAGTTTTACTGTTACTAACTTCTGCTTTAATTAGTACTTAAAGGGAATAAAAACATATATTGCTTGAATTCATATTACATTACATTCTGCTATCTATTTCCATGTCCACCAAACAAAAACAAACAAAAAATTCAATTAATTAGAAATTCCACATTTTATGCTGTGCAGCCGGACATTTTCGAACATGCATATTTTTGGCGCACTTTTTGACCCGTATTCGCATCAGGCCGATCCTTTCCATGCATTCAGAGCATGTTTACAAGGATAGCTTTCGGGTCGAAACGAGCGTCAAAATGAGTTATTGCGCGATACTCCAATGTAATACAAACACTAGTCATCATAGAGGAACAAGCAGTTATCTTACAGTTCCACATGAATCCAATTTTATTCAAAACAATGAATGTGAATGAGCTTACAAGTCGACTAGGTTTCGCCGAGCTTGGGCTCGTTTTCAGAATAATTATATCGAATGCAACCAAAGGGAGATAATCTACACCAATAAACAGACATAGCAAACATATAGTGTATCCAGCTACATAAAATCACTAGAATATCGATGTATGAAAGAGGAGTTGTACAATTTATCAAAACAACTTAAATCAGTCAGTGAATTTCTGTCGGTGCCGCTAGCTCAGTTGGTAAACGCGGTGGTTTCTTGTCATTTATTTTTACAATCGGGCGACGCCGGTTCAATCCTGACACCAAACCATTGATTTTCTTTACACTTTTTTGTTTATGTTTTCACGAAGTAATATAAACCAAATCATTTGTATACTATGATGCACTGTATGTAACTATTTTATTTTATTTTTTGTAATTATTTATTCGCCCCAAAAATGAAAATATGGGAATTATATACCGATGTTTCTAAATTTTATTTTTCCAAACAAATATAATGTAATTTAACAAGATTTAACAAGGTTGCCACCCAGATAATTAACTCTAGGTGGCAGGTGGACAAGGAAGCCCTTTGACTTATCGAGAGTCCGACCCTTTTATCTATGTATATCCCTCCCTTCTGAGGTATGTGTCTATTTTATTTGTAAACATATTCACGCTACTAGCACCCACACAATCAGCAGATAATCTTTTCCATTCATTTACAGTCGTTTGTGAAAATGAGAACTTTCTTATATCTAATCTACACTGCTCCTTCGGTAATGTAACTTCGTGTCCTCTAGTCCTTCTATCTTTCTTAACTGAGAAAAAAATATTTCTATCAATATTTTCATAACCATTCATTATTTTAAACACTTCTATCTGATCTCTCAATCTCCTGGTCTCTAGAGTTGTTAAGCCGCATTTTTTAGGCGTATTTCGTAACTTAGTTTTGGTACCATTTTAGTTGCTCTCCTTTGCACTCTTTCTAGCATATCTATGTCTTTCCTGCGATATGGCCTCCACGCTTGAATACAATATTCTAAATGAGGCCTAACTATTGTTTTGTACAGCGATATTATTAGCTCTTTTTCCTTATACGTTATGTTTCGCCTAATTAATCCAAGGATTTTATTTCCCTTTGAAGCTGCAATTCCGCACTGCTCTGAAACCTTCATATCAGCACTAATGGTTAACCCTAAGTCCTTTTCTTTTACAGTAGTACTTAGTACAGTACCCCCCCCCCCCCATTGTATATTCTACCTCTTCGTTCCCATGTCCTGCGTGGAGGCATTTACATTTCCCAAAATTGAACACCATTTGCCACTTTTTAGACCATTTGATCAACTTTTCAAGATCATCTTGTAAATGTTGTCTATCTCCATCACTTTTAATCCTTCTAAACACTTTTGTATCATCCGCAAATTTCAACACCTTGCTTGTTATTTCATCATCCAAATCGTTGATATACAAATTACGAATAATATAGGTCCTAGTACTGATCCCTGTGGTACCCCACTCAATACCGATTTCCAGTTTGAAGCCTCCCCATCAATTACTACACGTTGTCTTTTGTCAATCAGCCATTTTTCTATCCAGTTTATTATACCATTTCCTATGCCATGGGCCTTTAGTTTAAGCAGTAAACTTTGATGTGGTACTTTGTCGAAAGCTTTTTGAAAATCTAAGTAGACAATATCTACTGGTGATCCCTCATCTACCCACTTAGTGATGTCTTCCATAAAACATAACATATTTGTTAAGCATGACCTCGCTTTAAAAAACCCATGTTGAGGTGGGTTTATTAAGTTATGTTTAACAAGAAAATCCACCATGTGATCTCTAATTAGACTTTCTAATAATTTACAAATCACCGATGTTAAACTAACTGGTCTATAATTATTTGACTTGTTTCTCGAACCTTTTTTAAATAAGGGTATAACGTTTGCCTCTTTCCATTCTAAAGGAACCACTCCCTCTTCTAATGACAAATTGAAAACTGTTGCAAGCGCTACGCTAATTTGTTCTACAATTTCCAATAGTAGTTTGGGTGGAATCCCATCCACTCCAGGTGATTTATTATCCTTAATAGCCCTTATTTTCTTAGCTACCATTTCCGGGGTTACAATTAATTGTCCTAAATAGTCTGAATCTGCCCCCCTTGAACTTAGCCTCTGGTACTGGCAGAGAACTAATATCTTCTCTGGTAAACACTGAACTAAAGTACTCATTCAGGTCTTCGGCCATTAAGAATCCCTCTGGTATTATATTTCCAGCACTATCTTCTAGAGGACCGACCTTATCTTGAACTTTTTGTTTGCTTCGAACATACGCATAAAAACTCTTGCTCTCATGTTTTATATTACTAGCTAATTGTTGTTCATAGCTTCTCTTTGAATTTCTATTTTCAGCTGTAGCTTGGTTAAGTGCTTCTTTATAACTGTTGTAGTCTTCATCATTTCCAGTACATCTAATTTACTTCCACATCATTTGTTTATACTTAATTTTTATAATGGCTTCTTTCGATAAGTGTTTCTTTTTGGACCGTTTCCCTTGTTTTCTGAAGGGTACAAATTTATCGACTATGCACGTAATTTCATTCTTTAAAATATTCCAGATTTCTTTTGCTGTCTTATTTTTCAGTGTGTTATTCCAGTCTATCTTTGCTAAATATTTCCTCATGTCCTTATACCTTCCTTTGTGGAAATTTCTCCTGTACTGCTTTTTACAATTCCTTTCTGATTTTACTTTGATGGTAAAATGTATATGGTTGTGATCACTACTCCCCAGTGGCTCACATATCTTGTCAACTAATTCATTCTGTGAGGACAAAACTATGTCTAACACATTCTCACCCCTGGTTGATTCTAGCACATGTTGAGAAAGGAAAGTATCTTGAACTAAAACTAAAAACTTGTGGTCCTCACTCCCCATACTCTGTAGAGATTTCCATTGTATATGCCCGTGGTTAAAATCCCTCATAATAATACAGTCCCGTTTGCTTACTTCCCTTACAGCGTTTTGTATTTTTTCATTCTCTTCTATGCTTATGTTTGGACTTCGATAAACTAACCCAACTGTTAACGTTGAGTTTCCTGTAACTATGTTACACCAAACAGCTTCTTCGCAATCTGCTTCTCTTTCTAATTTTATTTCATAAGCCTGGATAGATTCTTTAATATATAAAATAACTCAACCTCCCTTTCTTCCTATTCTATCTCTCCTAAACATTACATATCCTGTCAGTCCCAATTCGGCATCTGATATATATGCGGTGGTCCAGGATTCGGTTATACCTATTATGTGAGGGTCAATATCTTCTAACATAATGTTTAATTCATTTCTTTTGTTTACTATACTCCTTGCATTTAAACAAACACATTAATATCCAGCTTCAGAAGAGTTTTTCAGACTGTTCTTTGCTGATTTATTTGTCCTGTCTTTATCTATGCCTCCAGTTTCAGGCTTTTCTGTGAGTCCCCCTGCGAATCTAGTTTAAATAGATGCAACCCGTCCCACTGTCAACAGATCGCAGCAGGTTCTCTGAGAAAACTGCTGCCATTCCACTAAGATGGAGGCCATCTCTCATGTACATATCTTCCCTCCTCTTGCAGTTTCTATACGTTGCCCCCCTTCCTCCCATTACTGGCAAAATTCCTGACAGAATAATCTGTTCAACTCTCTTCTTCTTTAGCTGCCTCACTAACTGTCTATACTTCTGTACTATCCCAGTTGTTCCCTTCCTGTCTGCATTATTTGTTCCTACATGTACCAGTATAGACCCCCCCTTGCCATGTCCCAATACCTTCTCTACCCTGTCAGTCACATGTTCAATCCTATCCCCCGGTAGACAAACAACGATCCAATGCATGGATATATAATTTATTAATTGTATATATATTGTACGGTAATATATTGTAATTATATATGTAAAAACAAATTGTGATCTGTCTGGATAAATAAAATTGAGAAACATCGTTATATATAATTACACTATTTATAAAATAATTACTAAAAAAGATTTACAAACAGTACATCATAGTATACAAACTGATTTGGTTTATATTACTTCGTAAAAACATAAACAAAACAAAAAGTAAAGAAAATCAATGGTTTGGTGTCAGGGTTGTACCGGCGTCGCCCGATTGCAAAATAAATGACAAGAAACCAACGCGTTAGCCAACAGAGCTAGCGGCACCAACAGAAATTCACTGAATAATTTAAATTGTTATGATAAATTATACAACTCCTCCTTCAAACATCGATATTCTAGTGATATTATGAGATTATACACGTTACTTTCTGTAGCTGGATACAATATATGTTTGCTATGTATGTATATTGGTGTAGATTATCTCCCTATGGTTGCATTCGATATAATTATTCTGAAAACGAGCCCAAGCTCATTCGCATTCATTGTTTTCAATAACATATTCGATTCATGTGGAACCGTAGATAAATGCTTGTTTCTCTATGATGACTAGTGTTTGTATTACATCCGAATCTTGCACAATAACTCGTTCTGACGCTCATTTCGATCCATCCTTGTAAACATGCTTTGAATGCATAGAAAGGGTCGGCCTGATGCGAGTGTGGGTCATATGTGACGTCACGATACCACGTGATCGCATAGCTCATTAAATTTTTATTTTCCGCGGGAATCGCCACACTGACGGGTTTAAAATCGAATTTATGCTACAAATGTATATTTCTGTATTTTTTTATGTTCTCGAATGTTACATACAATGTTAAACTTTGTGTAGACATGGAAAACGGATTTTAGCTAATGTCTTGTTTTTATTTCCTTTAATTTTGCATGGTTAGATGTAGGCCTATGTATGTACAACGTTACCAACCGTAACAACAATGAGCAAGGTTTGCAGAAATATTACTAACAAATTATGTTTTTATTACAGTGTGACACCGCAAAGACATGCGATATAGCGTGATGAATTTAGACTCGTTCAATACCATCCCAGTGGCAATACCAATGCGATTACTTGATTTATTTCTCAGCTACTTTGACGATCTCGCAGTTGGTGTGCTGAAACGATGTCATGACAAAGACCAGGGAAAGGCTCGGCAATTGCTCACACGGAAAATGTTCCACTTTTGTGGAACGACGACGTTTGAACTGGCAGTAAATGCAAAAAGCATGCGGTTTGTTGAACACCCCGCATGTCAGACGCTCCTCGACTACATATGGAGGGGCAAGTTGTCGCATGCCACTGGGAAAGTACGAGTGAGTACAACAAGCACGAGGCATGTCCTGAACTATTATATATCAATACGCTAACTCTGCAGGCAGTGTGACACTATATATCTTCCCAGGCGTCCAGGTCCACTCGGCAATGTTTAAGTTCATTTGTTCCTTTCTTATGTCAAATCGTATAATTAATAAGTACCTGTAACATGTTTGTCTGATTTGTTGAATAAAGGCTTTTGATTTCATTTAAATTATGTTTGCCACCAGTGTTCGTAACAGAATAGAACAAATATCCGAATGATCGGGTAGAATGCATAGGCAGGTCCAGAGGAGCCGCGTTGTGCTAGATGCCCCCTAGACCTCTTGAATGTGCCCCTGTTTAGGTAAGTCTCAAAAAGGAGAGGTGCAACTGTAAGATTTGGTGAGCTTCCAAAATTGTGAACGTCGCGCCTCGAAAAGGTTTAACAGCCCCGTCTTTCGATGTCATGATCCGACAGCACGACCGCGGAGTGACGACAGCGGAGTGGTGTTGAAGCTCCGGCTCAGCCAAATCGATAGGAATTTGGTTCGATCGCCAGTGGAGATTTTTGGCGAGCCTCAAGGAAGGTGCAATTGGTGGTTTCCCCGACTACCTTTTCTGGATCCGCCCCTGGAATATAACTTATATGCAACGAGTCTGTGTAGCTATTCTTTCTTTTAAAAAGAAAACCCGTCGTTGTTTTTCATATAAGTATAACAATACTCCCAGCTTTCAGAACCACCAGGTAATTACATAGGGCTTGGTTTGTGTGCAAACATCCATGAAATTGATGTACCCAGTACGAATCGTTTTATCTACATCACAATCGAATTTTTGCGTGAGACCTCCGTCAAACGTTAGCTTTGCCAACAATGTTGATATTGGTTATTATACGTGAATTGCATTACTATTGCTGCATGGTATCTCATAAATCAAATATTCTCACATACAGTTGTCACTCTAAAAATGTTGCCTTATGTTTTTATCATAAAGAAACACTTTTATGACCTGAATTTTACCCAAATATACGACTGAATGTCTGAACCCATCACGTGTTATCTGATGGCTGCAATTTGATATTATAGCAACGGCTCTGTCAAGAAATATGTAAAAAAATGAGTACATACGTACGCTACCCAGAGTAATGTGTTTGACCAAACTAATCCAGGAAAACATAGCATAATGTTGTATGTTGGTTCTGCTAACGCAAGAAAATTAATACGATAGTAACCCTCGTGAGCGGCCACCCCTTCATATCAAAAATAAAAGTGGGATGGCCAGCTTCCCACCTTCCACACAGGATATCATACACAAAATAACATTTGTATTAATTTTAGAAGGAGGTGTGAACAAAATTAATGTGTCATGCAACGACAATTTCAGCTGTTGGAGGGTGACCTTGACAAAAGGCCGCTCAAGAATAATTGGGGGGCACGCGCCCACTAGATCTTTGGAATGTGCCCGGGCTAGCGTTGCGTGCCCCTAGACCTTCAAAGGTTTGTATTTTTGGCGCGCCTCGGCGGGGGGGGGGCAATTGCGGTTGTTTGGAGAGCCTGAAGTACTGGTATTTTGGCGAGCTTCAAGCGGGGTGTAATTAGAGATTTTTGGAGAGCCTAATAAGTTGGTATTTGACGAGCCACAAGGGGGTGCAAATGGAGTGTTTTTGGCGTCGCCTACACTACCTTGTCTAGATCCGCCCGTGCTTCCCCTGGCATAGACACCAAGCAGAAGGAACGAACTGTTATACTGCCTTTTCCAAATGACACAGGCAAAGTGGGTTGAACGAAATTGTCAAAATTTTGAAACAGCGTTCAATACTTAGTAGGATTCGAACAACAGTCCCCTCGACAGTAATAACCGCAACTCGTTTGTACCCAACAATAATACTTGTGGTGGATCTTTAGCATTATGTTTCATTGCAGGTGTTCGCCAGTCTCCTACCATGTCTGGCTCTTCTGTTTATTTCATTCCGACATGATGCATGGAGTCCCTCCGTCGTGGAGAAGAAATCAACATCGCAGGTAAGCGAGGCAAGTTTGCAATAACGGATACCTTCAAAAACACATACAGTAGATTATATGCACAAGATGCATAGACTGCTTATTATTTACCTCCACCACTTGATAAGGAAACGTAATACAATATATTCCCTAAAGGACTACCGCTCCAAAATCCAACCGTGGCTGGCTACTATAAACGACTGAAAACACTAAAGGGAAACGAAAGGCAAATGTGTTGGCTTATACACCTAAAAGAGTTAATACCGTCTAACCATTCCCAAGTACAGCCAATAATATCACGACTCTGGTTTACTCAAAATTTATTTTAAAAGTAGGAGATTCTACTGAAATATTCCAGTTCCCGAAGGCTGCCATATTGAGACACGCCTCAGTTCTTGACCAATGAGCTTTAGAGCTTCTTAGAACTTGACGCTGCAGTGACACGTCCAATGCCCCTGTTTCATCGACATGTATACGAATATGCCAGCTCTTATGTAGGTTTCTCGAATTCCGTTACACTCAGAGTTGCAAACACTTGTAACAAATGTTGTAATGCCACACAGTGCACTATGCAGACATAACATTTTTACTAGTTACAGCGCCAAAACTAATCCGGCGACGCAGACAAGAGCAATATGCTTAATTTGGCGACTTGTGAGATTGAGAAGAGTAGACATTGGCGATGTGAGGCATTCTATCACAATGGCGCTGTCCGTGCAATTTAAATAATGTGTGTTCACCAAGATCATTCTAGTAAACAACTGGCATAATATTCTTGATTGTAGTTGCTAATGATTAGTTTTGATTAACTCTTAGATGCATCGGCCCAAAAAGATGCATTTTGTTTCCATTTAAGCAAATAGCAGTAGTCAATTAAACTACTCACGCAATCAATAATATTTTTGAAATTTACACAAACTAATGTTCTTAAGGTTCAACATAGTCAGTAATGTCACTATAGGATAATGTAGCATCATATGTTCACTGTAAAGTCTGGTAGTTGATTAACATGTGAGGTTAAGTTATTTGACCTGAACGTAATATTATCTTGCTAAATGCTGAGTAGGTTGTGTTTTTATTCGTTCACGTTTTAAATTGATTGCCCACGTCGTGGACTTAAGAATCATTTCAAAATTGCTTTCACTGGTCAATTAATTTGCAAAAATTGAGTTGTTGTCTTTATTTGGTCATCGCTACTTTGCTTACGCATATTTTTCAATGTTATTAACACTGCACAAGCGCCAACACATGTATTATAGTTCCTACTGAAGGTTAACTTTCTGTATAAATTAGGCGGTAGTAATTATTGTAAGTTGTCTTCTCTGGAACCATCAGAAAGAAGAGAAAACCACTAATCAACAAAGGTAAGTCGCTATATTTATCCTTTGTAACTTTCTTACAATCTAAATTTAAAGTTTGTTTCGCGGACTCCCACCTTAGCTTTGAAGACATATTTAATTCCAAGCGGTGATTCCGTCACACACACGCGCGCGCGCACGCACATTTATGCATGCATGCATGCGCTCGCGCTTGTGTGTGTGTATATATATATATACATAGTTATAATTATGTATTGACGTCTTGGTATATAATATGCTTGCATACGTTGTGTGTGCTTATTAATACACTCTGTTTTATCGATTCGATGCAACCTAATAGTTTCTCAGTAAAAAACGTATAAATAGTTTCTAATGAATTTCATAATTGCAGTATTGTACACATTACTGTAACCACTTCTAGAATTCTCCTCTCCGTTTCCACTTATGGCAACAAACACTAATAACTGTCTCTTTCTCTCCATCTCTCTCTCTCTCTATATATATATATATATATATATATATATACACACAAACATATATATATATATACATATAATTATTATTTGATATTGAAATATTGAATCTTTCATTGGTATGTGTAAGTACTACTTTAGGGAAGGAAAGTCAACTTTTTCACCTTTATAAAGCACGCTTTGCCGCGTTTCTTACTAAGTACTTACTTTCTGTAATTTAATGATTTCTTAACACACCCATTCTTTCAAATAAAAAATATAAATAAACTGTTTTAAATAATGAAACTTTGTTATAGTGACGAACACGACGTACAAGGAAACATCGCCACCTTTTGCCAGAGATGCCACGCATTCTACACCGCACCTATCGTTGTCTTCAGTCTGAACGCTGTAAGTTTAAACATTGCTTTCTATTAACAAATCATGTAGCAATTGATCCATACTTATATCATGTCAAGATGAGTAGATGTTCACTTTATCATTGCAAATCCGTTTAAGAGCCTTAAACAAGTTTCACCAAAACGCCGTTCAATGACCGCAGTGGACAAGGAAGTCATTACAGTCCAACAATGTTTTTGTTACGTATCCATCCAAGATATAATTTAGTCGATGTTGTTTTTTAAACGTTTACATTTATATAACCAGTAGAAAATGTTTCCATATATTTGGCATCCTTTGTGTGACATAACAGTTTTGATATCGTAGCAGTATTGTTCCTTCACTGACGTTGTATCCTCTAGTTGTAATATATTTCTGATGTGAGAATAATATTGCTATCAATAATTTCGTAACTACGCAATATTGAAAACTTTTCTGTTTATCGTTTTTTTGTCTTTATGTTTGACAAGCTACATTCCCTTGGGCGATTTTCTTGGTGAACATTTCTTTCTTCTTGAATGATATATCGTCAATATCGTATATATGCGCTCGCATAAAATTCGTAAACGACGACTCATATTTGTATTTAAATGTGCGAAAGCAGTAGTTCAACTAGTTGTGAATCGGGAGGATCGGGGTTCGGGTTTACCCAGTGCTGCTCTGAAACATTGGCATTTGATCACCATCACCTTTGGAAGATAATAACCGTCGGTCACGTATATCTGGCGTCCATGTCGTAAGAAGTAAACTATCCCACCACAATGGAAGTGAATGATTAACCTTTCGTGGATACATATAAATATTGATAGCTTAACTGCATTTATCTGTGATCAGCCGTATAACAATCAAGTGCAAACATCAATGCAATGTTTAATACGCTGTGTTCTACCACACAGGTGTGCTACATGTTCTTCCTAGCATTGTTCAATGTCGTCTTGCTGGCAGACATACCACATGCAACCACGTGGTGGATTCTTCTTTGCACATGGATTGCCACCATGGTTGTGGAAGAGATCCGGCAGGTGAGGTTCACATAGGTAGCTGTTCTGTGTACTATATATTAACGACAATAATACGATGATATTTTAAAATCATTTCGATTATTCCACTGTGAAATCGTCAAATAAAAAATTTGACTTTAAGCGTAATATCTGTGCATCAGTACCAATAGCACATTCTGTATTAAACACTTAGGCGACTCACGAGAATATGTGCGAACTGATGTCAAAACATAAAACCATACGGCACAAAATTAGGAACTGGCCAAGCGCGAGCTGCCTATTGAACACGCTGTGTGTTTGAGACGGAGAGACGAGAGACCAGAGTGCAAACCCCTGGTGGATCGTAGAGCAAGTGAACTTCTCCTCCACCTTGTGGAAGGGAGCTCTGGGAACTCTACCAACGCTGCAGGAAGCCACTGACATTGTAGATCGTGGTCAGAAAAATGTTTGGTATATACTGACAACAGCACCAATTCTGTACACGAGAAAGTACCGGAAAGAACGTGCCTATTCTTGATAACGCAGCCTTGGCGACAAAGAGTCGGGGAAGGAAAAAGCACAAATCGCCATGAAACACACACACACACACACACTCAGTAATATATCTTGTCCTCACATTAGACATCTGGAACCAGAAGGTGAGTGTTACCGTTACGTAGCCAGACCGATGTAAACACGTGTGACAGAGGAGGAAGACTAACAGAAAGAAAGAGAACTCAGCAAGATAGTGTTAGTAAGATGCGGGTACCCACAGTGGACTATATTATACCATCGGTTCAGAGAAAGACTAAGCAAAGAGCTGAAGAATCTCATGCGGGAGTGACACACGTGTGACAACACATCGCAGAATGATTACCGCGCCTGACGAAGACGGGTGAAAGTTTCCAAAACGATACGAAAGAAACAATATTATTTGACTTGCAAATTCGTGTAAAAACTAATAATGTGAACTTGCCAGTTTGATTAACCACTTCACACACACACATACACACACACACACACACACACACACAAACACACACACACACACACACACACATATATATATATATGAAGTAGGGCGCAGTGGCCGAGTAGTTAGAGTGCTGGACTGTCGACCGGAGGGACCGTTGTTCGGTACTGGTTCGGCCGCCGTGTCGAAATTTTGGCAATTTCGTTCACCCCACGTCGACCCTCTTCCACCCCGCACCGCCAGCGTGGAAGGGTCGGCCAACAACACCAGTATGCAAAGTACAAAGAAGCCACCCACTCCCCAGCAGCATAAAAATAGTCTATGACCAAGGAGGCGGTTCGGGGCAACTAGGGCTACGTGCTGTGGGTGCTAAGAGTCTCTGGGTGAAGAAGATTCGCGAGAGAAGGTAAGTAGACTAAAGATAGCAACATCTAACATAAGAACACTACTAAGAGATGAACAGATACAAGAAATGGAGGAAGAACTTAGGGAAACCAGTTTGGTATGGGATATGATCGGGATCGGAGAAGTCAGAGGAAAAGACGAATGTTTTACTACCTTACAGAGCTGCCACCTACTATACCATTCCACGGCGAACAACGGCCAAGCAGGAGTAGACTTTCTCATAAACAAGAAATTGAAAGTCAATATAGTGATGGTTAACAGCATCAGACCCAGAGTAGCAGAACTTGTTCTATGCATAACAAAGCGCTACAAACTGAAGATAGTACAAGTACATGCACCAACAACATCATACTCAGAAGACGTGGATGTGACCTTAGAAAAGCCAACCCACTACACGATAGTGATGGAAGACTTTAATACGGAAATAGGGAAACGAACAAACATTTCGGAAACGGCAACAGACAAATTTGGCCTAGGTGTGAGAAACGAAAGAGGAGACAACTTGGTAGAACGGGCAAGACCAAGAAAGTACAAGATCATGAATACCATGTTCCAGAAGAAAGCAGGGAGGAGATGAAAGTTGAAAAGCCCAAATTGAGAAACGAAGAACGAAATTGACTACATCCTGACAAACAGGCCAGACATGGTCATTGACGTAACTGTAATCAACCATGTCAACATCGGAAGTCACCACAGAGTGGTAATGTGCAACATCAAACTGGACGTCAAGGCTGAAAGGAAGAAGTTGATAAACAAGAGACCACAAAGTGTAGATACCACACAAATAGGAACAAAAAAGATCGAATTCAACTTGAACTGCGAAATCGATTCGAGGCACTACAAGAACTAGACGACATCGACACCATGAGCGAAAACATCACTGATATTATCCAACTAAGTGCAGCAAGTGTAACCAAAACAATCAACAGGCAGGAAATGACGAGAATATCGTCACCGACACGAGCACTAATGAAGAAACAACGAGAAATGGTGGATAACGGCGACCGTAAAAACAAATAGAGTACGCATAAATATGCAAGGCCATCAAAAAGAAAGCAAAGGAGGACATCAGGAAGTACAAACAAGAGATCATAAGAGAAACGGTTATGGCATCAAAGAGCGTGAAGAAAGCCAGAAGAACACAGGCATTAGGCCGATACATACTGATTACACTCCTATACAAGCAGGGTAGAGAAATACAATACCAAAATATGATCATAGAATTCGTCACCGAGCTATACGACAGAACAGAGCATCATAATTCACAAAGACCCGAAAGAGGTACCAGAGATAACACCATGGGAGGTGGAAGCAGCGTTAAGACATATGAAGAATGGGATCATCAGGCAACGACCATGTACACGTTGAAACAATAAAAACAGGAAAAGATACCATCAAGAAGACACTGGCTAAGCAGCATACTAAATGCTTATTAGAAAGACGAATACATGGAAGAACGCAAAAATTGTGATAATCTTCAAGAAGCGAAACAAGAAAGACACAAAAAACTACATATCGATATGTTTGTTATCAAACATCTAAAAGCTACTCATAAAGATACTAATGAATTGGCTACAGAAGACACTCAACGAAAACCAACCACGAGAGCAAGCAAGATTTAGAAGCAGGTACTCAACGACAGACCACATACACGTCGTAAACCAAGTGAAAGAGAAGTGCCGATAATATAATAGCCATACCTGTCAAGTCCTGTGAAACAAAACAGTAGTGATGGCAGACAAAAACCATAAATTATCAGTAAAAACCATAATCGTTACACATAAATGCCTATTGACGCACGTTATAAAAAGCAGGTTTGTAAGTACAGGTGCCTTATGCGACACATGGCGCCCACGTGATCTGTAAAGAAGTTCGCACCTGGGCATAACACGAAAATGCGTTGGTGAGTGCTCGTTCCGGGGCATTGCACGAATTGTACAAGAAGTTTTCCAGGCCCGTAATAGAGCGCGAACCATAAGGGAGTTTGATAAGTGTGTCGGTCGACGAATTTACAGACAAAAATATAACGAACGTGATAAATTCGTTAATATATGTATCTCAAAGCACAAGCGTAAAACCGTATGGTTTTCCTACTACGCCCGTAGTTTTCATGTTATCAATAAAACCGTAGTGACTACGACTAAACCGTAGTACTTGACAGGTATGTAATATCCCGCTCTGCATCGCTTTCGTGGATTACGAGAAGGCTTTCGACTCGGTGCAAAACAAAAAATACTGACCACCCTTCAAGAACAGGGGATAGAAGACGTGTACATCGACATCCTGAAAGATATATACACCAACAGCTCGGTACAGTCCACCTACACAAAAAGAGCAACAAGATCAACATCAAGAGAGGAGTGCGACAGGGTGATACAATATCGCCCAAGCTGTTTACGGCAACACTCGAAAGCATATTCCGAAGACTGATCTGGGAACCAGAGGCTTGAGAATAGACGGAAAATATCTCAGACATCTTCGCTTCCCCGACGATATATTTGTTATGATAATGGCACTACATTATTGACCGCATTGTGTCAGAACGTATTACGCAGTTGAGTACATAGAAGTCGAGGAATTACTACGCCGTTTCCGGCTCCAGCATGGCATGGTTGGAGATGTCAATTTAGTATTGTTCAGTTATTAATAAAAATGATTGTGAAACGACCTGATGTAGCGCGACAGTCATTACATGCAAGCGACGGGATGTCGACTGATTTCAGAGAACAAGTATGACACGTGAGCGGTTGGAAAAACCTTTCGAATGAGAAACCAACTTGTCAACAGGGATGAAATCTCTGAGAGGTTGCAGCAACGACGAGATATTCAGAAGGTAAACCACGATCAACACTCGCGCGATTTGCCTCCACTGGATTCCGAACAAAATTTCCGAATACAGACTCATCCGTCAGGTCTGTGGGCACCTGCATCGGTCCGTGAGAGGTGTCGGGAACCGCGCTCCTACATACTCGAGACACCAAATGGACGGATGTTGCGGAGAAACAGAAGACACACCCAGGATGTAGAGCCTGCAAATAAGACAGTGCGATTTGTGTGTGACAGTTCAAACACTCAACCTATGTTTCATACTGCACCAACATTGAACGCAACACCCAATCAAGGTTGACTGTGTCAAGAACAGACAGTGGCAGTTCATTGTGCTCAGCTGAATCACCTACTGTTGTAGGTAGTGACAGGCAGAGCAGCCGTGAAGATATGAACAATCATCCTGTGCAGAGACGTTATAAAACCAGAGCAAGTCGATTGATCACACGACCTCGCCATTACGAACAGTAATCGGCAATTTTGCATCGACTGTACCTTTGACAATGACTGTAATTAATATCGTAATTTGGCTTAATTTATTGCGTAAAATGTTGCGAAACATGGAACTGAATGACAAATAATGTTTACAACGTGTCAATATTCACAGCTTGATAACTCGCTTAATGATGAATGCATAATTGCTTATTTTTGTCTTGTTCGTTGGAAAGGGGGATGTTATGATAATGACACTACATTATTAACCACATTGTGTCAGAACGTATTACGCAGTTGAGTACATAGAAGTCGAAGAATTACTACGCCGTTTCCGGCCCCAGCATGGCATGGCTGGATATGTCAATTTAGTAATGTTCAGTTGTTAATAAAATTATTGTGAAACGAACTGATGCAGCGCGACAATCATTACAATACTTATATGCGTTACCACACCGCAAGAATAAAAAAAAAATGCTACAGGAGCGGGCTGATGAAAGTGAAAAACAACGTCTGAACATGAATATTTCGAACACAAAAGTGATGCTAGAAAATGACACACCAATATATATCAACACCACGCAGATAGAGAACGTTGAAAGCTACGTCTATCTGGGACAGCGATACAGTATCAGAGACAAAAATCAAGACAATGGTATTCAAAGAAGAATCACCGCCGGATGGACAGCATTCGCCAAACACCGCATCATATTCAAGGGTAACTTTGGAACCTGCTTGAAGAGACAAGTCTACAACTAATGCGTACTTCCAGCGATGACATACGGCGCGGAAACATGGGCACTCACCATCCAAGCAAAGAACAAGCTAGCAGCCGCACAAACGAAGATGGAAAGAAATATGTTAAACATCACATATCGGGAGAGAAAAACACACATCTGGGTAAGAGAGAAGACAAAGGTCATAGACGTGATAGAACAAATCAGAAGACAGAAGTGGAACTGGGAAGGGAACATCAGCAGACTACGAGATAAGACCTTACGAAGGGAAACGATCTAGAGGAAGACCGGCGGGACGGTGGAGAGAAGAACTAGACGAGTACTGGAAGGACACAATCTGGCAAAGGATAGCGCAAGACAGGTAGATTTGGAAACGACATGCTGAGGCCTTCACCCAACCACGGGACACTACGGCTGCACAACGATGATATATGTATATATATATATATACGTGTATACACACTCATCACCACATCACACGTAAAGTATTAGGGAAACAGTTCTATCATAAGCCTACAAAAAGTTATTTAATCAGAAATCAAGAACACTTCATTACGTTCAGGACTTATATTAACAAAATGTGAATAATGTTATGTACAAGGTCTGGCTTATCAACAGTCAGTTGTCTTGAACACATGTCAATATGTAGACTTATTGTCATTGTATTTCATATTTCAACAGTGTCAATGACGTTGTCTGTTATCCAGGCACGTGCGGTCGGTGTTATTGAACACTTCAGACATAAGTGGAATATCTTGGATGTGACTGCGCTGTCCTTGTTTATCTCTGGCACCAGTCTGCTTTACAAAGAGAACGACGATATATCACAGATATTACTTGCATTTGCCATGATGTTGACAAGCCTACCAAAAGTCTTTTAATCAATACCTCCTTTCACAACAATGTTACAAATTTTTTTCAAATCAAGAACATACAGTTATGTTCTCGAAAGACTTATATTGGCAACATGTTAATAATTGTATGTACGACAAGGTCTCACTGATCAATTAGTTGCCTTGAACCATGTCAATATGTTGACTTATTGTTACTGTACTGCATCAGCGTCAGTGGCATTGTTTGTTATCCAGGCATATACGGTCGGTGTTCGTGAACACATCAGAAATATGTGGAACATCTTGGATTTGTTTGCGCTGTTCTTGTTTATCTCTGGCGCCAGTCTGCGTTACAAAGACTACGACGATACTTCACAGATATTACTTGCATTTGCCATGATGTTGTTCTACCTGCGGACCCTGCATATGGCCTCCTTTAATCGGACACTTGGGCCCATACTTGTCATGATTTGGGCAATGGTAAGAATTGTTCTAAGAATGTTTCATTTGAGAATCAGGAATCTGCTTGCACAAAATTGTGGTTGTGTATATATGAGTGTTTGGCCCTTTCACGGATTAATCTACGACCACTCAGAAGAAACATAATGCCATTATTGTTCCCCGTAGGTAAGGGAATTTTACTGTGTTAATGTTCGTTAGATGGACATTAATCGATTGTTCACGATGTTATAATTTAAATATGTTGTCTGCTATCGATCCGCGGTCAGTTGATCATTTGTGGATATTGTATTTAACTTTGTTTAATAAACGGCTGAAATTGTTAAGTCATGACAAACGTCAGTCACAAATATTTCGGAAAACCGTCTGCTTCATAAGTGTGTGTGTCTATGGAGCGCCAACCAGATTGTGGGAATTTTATCAGTAAACACTTGTCTATCAATAAAAATGTGCAGATATTAAAAAGGTATGCTTGAAGGTGTAACGGTTGTTTTTAGATGGTGGACATGTCATACTTTATTGGCATCCTGATGGTGTTCGTCGCAGCTTACGGAGCTACACTGCAAGCCATTATCTACCCCAATTCCTCACTTGGCTGGTCACAAATTATCGGCGCTATTTTCAAGAGAGCATTTTTTCAGATTCATGGTGAACACTTCCTTGACGAATTGGACGGTAAATTGTTGTGTTCTTTTATAAAAAAAATGTTGCGTAATTATGTATGCATGCATTCACCATAAAAAGCAATCTCCTAATGTCATGTGGCTAAAGAAACAATGTATCGGTATCCGAATGAACTCATTTCAATTCGATAGAATGTTGACGGTATTTTAGATAAATACATATCATGACCTAAGAGCTTACTTTTTCTTTGTTATGGTGGAAATCGTCGGTTAAGAAACGATGATTCGCAGTTTTGATGTTATAGTGGATGCATCGTTGTTCTGGTTCTGTAATGTAAGAAGAAGAAAAAATTGTTTTATTTGACCCAGACATTTCAAATAATGCATACAATACGTCCATGTCAAAAAAATAAAAATAATACAAATATATAACCTTATGGTAAACATGGTATAATACATGATAAATAACAAAACGTAGGGTCAGGAGATTCCTCTAAGACTATGGTAGTCGCTATCGAGGAGCCACCTTTTGTAATAAAACTTTAACTGAATCAATACATCACCCAAATCAAATTCTTCCAGAAAAAGAAAAAAACATAATATGTATGCATGTGTGTAGTGTAAGCTTAAATGATTAATGTGTTTGTCATTAACGCACTGTTTTATACTGTATCAAGTTGACAGGTGGTTGTCGGTTCTTAATTCTGCATACTTATATAGCAATTTTGCATTGTGCATGTTACTCGATAATTCTGTAAACAAAAATAAAGTTTAACATACTTGGCAAATCCTTGTGAACTATGTGTAGTAAGGTTTTCTTTGACTATATCGGGAATGTTATTTAGTAAAAGTGGCAAATTATGCCCAAGGCATTTCTTTGCAAATTCATGTTTAATTTTATAAGTGTATATTTTATTATTGACTCTTGTATCATGATTATGTACCTCATAGTTAAACATTATCCTCCAGTTTTGTAAATAAACTAGTAAGTCATTGTGTAAATAGTTATAGTAAAATTGTAATTGTTGTAATTTAAGGATGTCATCTACTTTTAACAAGTTGAGTTGTTTGTGAAGTGGTTCTGTGTGGGAAATATAATTACTTAATAATTTCTTTAAAATGCAAATTTTTTTTAACAAGCATTTGATTTTTTTTCAGTGTATTTTTTTCCAGTTTAGATTTGTATATATTATTAAACCCAACAAAATTATTATTTGACAATATTTACATTGTCTACCTTCAGAGTAAGTGTCTGTATATATTTCTTTGCCTTTTGAAATGTCATGTATTTATTTATTTTGAGAGATTTATTCATTTTAAAAAGTTCTTCATTTATTAAAGATTCTAAATTGTCGTCATGTATGTTATCGCTGAAAGTGTTTAATGTACTTGATAGTGTTGTATCGTCGGCATAAATTATTAAATTAAACATTTTACTGGCTTGTGCAAAATCAGTGATATATATATGATGAGTAACAAGGGTCCTAAGATTGAGCCTTGTGGTACACCTGTTGTTTTTGATAACATATTTGATTTTATATTGTCAATTTCCATATATTGTTTACGATTTGTTAGGTAACTGCTGAACAAGTTCAGACTTGTTCCATGGATACCATAATATTTCAGTTTGTCAATTAAAATTAATTAAATGGTCAATGGTATCAAAGGCTTTGGAAAGATCTAGGTAAATAGTAATGGGTATATCATCCCTTTCCAGCTGGTTTATTATTCTATCTATTAATTCTAGTGCCTCATATTCAGTTGAATGTATAAGTCGGAATCCATACTGATGGTCAAAAAAAGCTTAGAGTATTTTAAGTAAGATGATAATTGGTCAAAAATATTTTGTTCAAGTACTTTTGAAATAGCTGGTAGAAGAGATATGGGCCTATAATTATTGAATAATGTTGGCTCACCGTTTTATAAATTAGAATTACCTTAGCAATTTTTAGTTTATCAGGGAATATTCCTGTGGTTAATATTTGATTTGTTGATAAAGTTAAAGATTTGGTTAGAGCAGGTTCAAGCATTTTTAGCAGTTTGGTGGATCGACCATCACATCTACAGCTACTTTTGTTTGGTAGAATAATTATTGTTCTCTTTATGGTATCTTCTTCAACGTATTTAAATGTAAAATTACAGTTTACTATATTATTTAGATAATATGAATGATCATGAATGCCTTTGTATTTAATATAATTTGCCAGATTACTACCTATATTGGTAAATAATGTATTGAATTTCTTTGCAATTTTTAATTTGTCTGCCACAATAGAATCGGATTCTTTAACATATTTTGGAAATTAATTTTATGTTTAGACAGGATTTCATTTATAGTTTTCCAAGTGTTTTTATATCAACTTTAAATTGAATAAAGCAGTTGTCAAAATATAATTGCTTTGGCTTGCGAAAACGTTTTTTCAAAATACTATTATAAGTTTTTAGATTAATCAATAATACGCCACGTTCGGAAGATTCAGGGTTTGTTAGTTTTAATTGTTTGTAAAGTTTGTCTCTGAATCTTATTGAGGTTAGCAAGCCCTGATTTATCCATGTAGATTTTTTATGTTTATATTTATTAAATCTCACTAATTTACTAGTCATATATTTATTTTTAGCTTGATTTATGTCATTGATGGACATGTTATCGTTATGGTTTGGATCAGCATTTGAACTTGTATCAAATTTGTTATGTATTTCATAAGAGATTATATATTTTTTTACTTTGAACATAGCCTCTTTATTTTGTACATTAACTAGTATAAATTTAGTTAGATGTTCCTCTTCTACTGCAGTGACCATAAGCATAAAATAAAGTTGGTGATCAGAATTTGTTTAATTAATATTCCTACTGTGCTTTGCAAAATGTTTTGTTAAATTACAAAATAAATTATCAATAAGTGTGCCAGTGCATGTTGTGACCCTTGTAGGAAGAGTAAGTTTGGGGAAGAGACTAAAATAAGTTGTCCAAAAAAGTGCTACAGTGTTCTTGCTCGTTTATTTTTATTATATATATATATATATATATAAAAATAGTTGCAGCACTAAAGGGGGGTTATTAATATATGTATATATATATATATATTAATAACCCCCCTTTAGTGCTACAACTTTTTCCTTGGTATATACAGTCATATCCATTTAATTGAATTAGTGATAAGTCATCATTATCAGATAGCCAGCTCTCTTGGATACATATTATGCTAATTTTTTTATTTAAGGAAGATAAGTCATTTACAAATGCCTCGAGTTCACTAAACTTTGCGTTAATGGACTGTATATTTGAGCTTAGGATACTGAAATGTTTATCATTGTTTTTGACTAATAAATAATTTTTTTAAAAATTATAATATGACGATCGGCGTATTAATGGCACTTCATTATTTTTATGAATAGTAGTAATATTTCAGTAAGAGTGTGTGCCTTTAGTGTTTGAGTTACTCGATTTGTTTAACAATGTTTGTTTTTGTTCATGTAAAGCTAAAGCGGTGCATGATAAGTAGCTACTTACAGTGTAATAGAAAAAACATTATCTTTAGAAACAAATACAAGAAAAAAAGGCGATGTAATTAAAAAATCAGGACCATTTGACAAGATGGCCCGAGAAAAAACTTAAGAATAAAACTGTATTTCTAGAGGTAGGAGCTAATGCATTATAATGCATTTTAATCAACACATTTCCAACGTATATAATTGCATAGGTTATTATATTCTAACAAATAAAAAGCGATGTGAATAAATAAACATTAATCAGAAAACGAAGCAGAAGTCACAACACAAGTGAGTGACTAATTGCTCTAAGAGATTTGATATAGGGAATACGCCAAATAACAAAAACGAGATATTGAAAGTAAACAAAGTTGTATTGAAAATAAACGTACGTTAATACAAAAGCAGGTTTTTTAACGAACTTATTTACATACATATAGTTCCTATAGCAGACATTGCTAATCGCAGAACAAGATTTCGTGTCAGTCAGAAATGTCACGTGAGCAAAAATGTATTGTTCAAATCATTATCACCGACATTTGGTGCTATGCCTTGCATGTCATTGGTACTTATCCAGCTCATTTGAGGTGTATATCCTGTGAATAACGTTGGTTACAATGTTCACATTGTACGTCCAGCCGTCTCTGATTTTGTTTGCCTTTTTCAACACTCTTGTTGCGTAAACCAACTTTGAGATGACCTTTGACTCAAGGTCCTCCCCATGATGTCTCTTCAATGCCACTGAAACGTAGGTTTGCCCTACGGCCATATTGTTCATTGTCATCAATTTGGTTCTGGAGATGAGTAACTTTATCTTAAAGCAGTGCAATTTTATTGTTTTATTAATCCAGTTGCTGTTGAAAGTTTTTGAACGTTTGTCTCAATTCACGAATCTCTTTGGCCAGTTCATCTGGAAAGAGAACCTGTTTCATTTTTATCGTTGTGTTCTGCAATTAGGCTTAGTCTTAGAACTAACGGATCTTCTTGGTTGTCCACGACATAGCTTGATCTACGCTACTTCGGCATATTGTACGCCAACTTGCAAATGCAGTCATGCGGAACACAAGAAGGGATTCCGGCGTTGTTTGCCAGTGCCAGACGTTGTTACGTATTGCACCCTGCTACACAGGCACGCACTGACACTGAGGCGTAATGTGCGTCGATTTCAGGCTTAAGTTATGGAACTAACTGCTACTAAGCAACCACCATCTAACACTTTCACAAAGTCCAAAAAGTTCAGCGCGCTCTGTCTCCTTTGATCAGTCACCCACCTTGAATACCTCCACACTCCAACGCCTCCCTACCACAAAAACTATCAAAGCTCGTGACACACCAGAATACACGTGTATCACCGGGCAGCCATCTTGTCGCTTGTAAAGTTCTACCATACGTGTCGTACTTCCGACAACAATGTCATGCCATGTTCTACGTTTTGCAATCTATCGAATAGAAAATAACTGATGATTCGGGAAATGTTATTGGCATATCAATAATCCGCCCCGATGTATCATAGCTGTATGGTCCGTCCTAATTAGATATTTTTAATTCTTACTAACCAGATTTTCGAACTACTATAATACTGTGAGCATATGTACTTAATCATTGACCAATGTGAAAACTCTTGTTTTCTAATAATTATATAAATTGTTTATTAATGCTAGTATTTCCAGTTTTAATGTTCATCAATAAGGACAATAATATGTCCAAAATTAGTGACAGGGTAGCAAACACCGTGTGTCCCTGCTCCTTGTTTGTATGTCATATACTCATAATATTTGATTGGATGTCATCATAAAAGTAACACTTGAGCGAAATATCATTGTTTTAGTGTATGTAAAGAAATGGTCACACCATATCACCCAATCTGCTATTTGCATATCCCCAATGAGTGAAAATAATTACTCTAATCAGCAAGCCACACAAAAAGACGACTGCGTCAGGCAGTTAAGTGTTATTATCTGCGGTACTCATTCACTTACTCAATCATGTTGGCCACTAGGGGTCAAACGTTAGTGGCTTCAATCATCCGTCTCCAGATCCCTTTGTCTGCCATTGCTGTATTCAGCTCTTCCGTCTCTAGACCCACATCTTCCTTTAAGCAGTCGCTGTAAGTTGCTGCTGGTCTTCCTGCTTTGTTTCTTCCATGTGTCCATGTGTCGGTTACCACACGATTGTCTTAGATTCCATTTCATCCTTATGTCTGTAGCAGAATCCGGCAAATCTCAGTCGTCTTCTTCTTATTTAATGAGTGTTTGTTTCACATTCCACTGTATTGTTCTATGTTTGTCAAATGCTGTTGCCAGTGAATGTTCAATGAGGCTCGAAACATTATTATATCATTCATCTGCGCATACACACCCACACACACACACACACACACACACACACACACACACACACACACACACACACACACACACACACACACACACACACACACACACACACACACACACACCGATAATATACAGTTTCTCAAATGTTGAATTGTCATATGACGGTACAGCGCAATCGCGACATGTTTAGCAAATGTAAGATGTATATATCCATGGCATGTTGCTGACACGTGGTCAGTTGTCAGCATATATTATAACTCTCTAGGTTCTAGAGTCTACCTACTTGTTATTGAAGCAAAATATACTTCCATTTCTTATTGAAAATACGATAGCTACTACCGGGTGATACTGAACATTGTGTTTGTTGCTAGGATCGATGGAGTGTGATGTAGCAACAACGAACAATACAAAGTTCAGGTGCCCTGAAAACACAGCGTTTGTCCCAATTATGATGGAAGCCGTTTACATCCTCTTTGCAAGCATTCTTATGCTCAACCTTCTGATTGCAAAGTTCAGGTGAGTGACATGTACATTCCAAGTCATATTTCATATTTGTTAGTGCATCCGTTTCATTAATATTGTCCTCGTGCAAGCTTTTTGGCAGACTTAATTTAGACATGTAACGGATGATAGTATGTTATCACACTCACTCACTCACTCATGCCTATTACGCCTATTGGCGACAAAGTTCTTCCATGTCGCTTTGTTTCTTGCCAATCTCTCGAGGGTGCCTCCGGCTGTGTCCTGTCTCGTTCATCTCTGATTCTACGTTCCTGCACCAGGTTCGTTTTGAACGTCTTCCCTTCCTTTTCCCTTCAGGGTCCAGCGCACTGCAGTACTGGTGATCGAGTTGGCTTCTTTCCGTAGCACATGGCCAATCCACTTCCAGCGTCTTCTGGTGGTGATGGTGCGCATGTCTTCCTGTTTCGTATTTTCAAGGAGCTGCTTATTGGAAATTCTTCTGGGCCAGAATATCCTTTGTATTCTCCTGAGACTTGTGGTATGGAAGGTTGACAGTCTAGACATGTCTTGCTTTGTCATGCACCAGCATTCTGACCCACAAAGAATGGTATATAGTACACAGCTCTGATAGATTTTTAGCTTTGTGCTTCTGCTGTACTGCGTTGACTTCCACACTGCCTTCATGCTTGCTCATGAAAATAATTCTGGTCTTGTTCAGTCTGATCTGAATGCCCATGCTTGCACCTCCGTCCTGGTTGATGACATTGCCCAAGTATGTAAAGGCGGTAGTACTTGTGAGTTCAGACGGACCAACCTTCACTATTGATGGAGTTGAGATACTTACAGTCATCATTTTTGTTTTCTTTTGGCTGATTTTAAATCCAACTTGTTGGCTGAAAGTATTGAGCCTGTTGTCTTGTCCTGTATATGGCGATGAGAGTGCGACAAGAGGGCGAGGTCATCTGCAAAGTCGAGGTCCTCTAGGGTGGAGAAAAGTATCCATCTGATTCCTCTTGGTTCGTCTATATTTTATTATGACAATACAATGCAAAAATGCAATATTACTTTATTTTGATCCATGTTACAGGTATCGTGAATACATTGTTTGAACATAGTATTATGTATAACATCGATAATATTTAGTATAGATTGTAATTATATATTGAGGAATTAAACATTATATAATTAAACAACAGCGTGATCAAGTGTTTTACATTGTAATTGTATGTTAATGAAAACACGAATATGTAGTCAAACAATATTGTTGAATAAGTGTTTAACCAATAATATACAGTAAATCTGGAATGTAACAAATTTCTCTGGACCGGCCAATTTATTCATGATATTCGAAATTAGTTATATCTGAAAATAAAAACAATTTGGACCAATTCATTTATTCTGTGTAAGCGAAATTCGTTACTATAAGCGAATGCGTTATATTAGAGGTACGTCGTAGTTTAATGAGGATCTGGAAGACTCATGATTCGTGTAGTTAAGATATAGCGATCATAGGACGTTGCCTGTACACCCGGAATCTGCAATGTTTTAAACGAACAAGAAAACTATTGAATCTTGAACATATTTATGTTGCAGTTACACATTTCAGAAAATTCAGGAAAACGTACATCAGGTGTGGTGTTCCCAGCGCTACGGTGCCATTAAGGAGTACTATGATAGACCACCAGTGCCTCCACCTTTCAACGTTATCTATCACATCATCCAGGGATGTGTATGGATCGTCAACAAGATAAGAGACGAGTCCAATGAGGAACAAGACAATCCATTCCGTAAGTACAACTTGACATGTTTTGCTAGTGTGTTTTTGTGTGTTTAAGAGTGGTGATATAAGTTTGCCAACTTCAAAAAAAAACATAAAACATTACGCTCAAAACATTATGGATGTATGTCGGATTGGTCGTCACGGCATGTGATGGAAAGTGGCGACATCTATCGAGTGGAACACATATTAATGCACAATGTCGCTTCTGAGGATATAAAAACTGTGCAACATGGTGGACAGCCCCTTAGCCCGGATTGTGATTTTTTCCAATTTACCCGTTCTCTTTTTTACCGGTATGCTTATGAAAACACCATTACATATGCACTGGTCACTGGCGTCGGAACATAGTGAATATTCAGGGGCTGGGGCTCTCCGAAAACATGCAACGGAACCCTCCCTCCCGAGGGCGCTCCGAAAGCCTCTCAGAACCGGCTCATAACATTATTACATAACCACATGTTTATTTAATCTGGAAAAATTATCATTTTATTTAAAATTGATTGATTATGGAGGTAGGGGTGGACTGAAAATATTTACTCGCATGTAGTAATAGGAAATTGTCAAGAGTTTTGAATGACCATTATTATGTTATGACAGTGTGCATATTGCAATGTGTTGTTCTGGTATCGCGACAGTATCTTGGAAATGTACACCTATATTTATAATGTATATACTTTTAATATTACCTAATAATAGGACAAGTATTAAAATATATTATACTTCTCTTTGCCCTTTTATCTACTTAACAAAATTAATGACATATTACCAGCATTTTGTATGGTGATGGTATTGAAAATAAACATTCATGGATTCATTAGTTTGTTAATTGGTTCCTTCCTTCTTTCATTTAATCTTTCATTCATTCATTCATTCATTCATTCTTAAGTGTAGTTGTATTTCTGGCAGGAGGCCTTGTTTTGGTATGATCCAGATAAGGACTACCCAGAACCTTTGAACAGTGAGTTGATTATCTGGGAACACATCCGTACAAAAGAGTATGTACGCCAGATGCAGATTGACATGCAACAGAGTCCGGGGAAAAGGTGAGAACACAACACACGTCAGCATTGCGTTGAGTCATTTCATAGTACGATTCCCAACAGAACGTTATCATATTAAAAAGTACATCGTTGCGAAAAGCTCTGAGTGCTGTTATAATTAAAATAACTTGTTTTTAAACAATTCCCGTTTTCATTAAACATTTCTATAACAGGTAATAGTTCATATGTCGCGGAAGAATGTGTTTGCTTTAAAAAAAATGAACAAATTATGTTAAAACGTGATTTGATCAAAACAGCTGCACACATGTTTCCAATATTAGACCATCTGGTTTATTATATACTACATATTTGTGATATAAGTTATATCCGTTTATGCCACATGATCTAACATTAGTATTATTTGTACAAATGCACATACATCATCTCAAATCATTTTTCACAGTAATATACTCGTATGTTTAAAGAAATGTTAGTAATTTTATACATATATAACAGTATAAATATAAGTAAGCTAAAATCAGAATTCGACAACTACGATTGCGCTACGGCTATGTTGACAAAGCATTAGACTGGGTGGTCTCGTACCTGCAGGGACGGACTCAGCGCGTCGTAATTGGTGACACATTTTTGGGTAAACTCCTCTGACGTCAGGTGTCCCGCAAGTCTCCGTCCTAGGCCCACTGCTCTTCTCGTTGTATGTGCAACCAATTGGCGATATCATCGGAAAACATGGCCTTTGCTATCACCACTACGCTGATGACTTACAACTCTACTCCCATTTTGATCTTAGTACAACCCTAAGTCGGCCGCTGCACTT
Organism: Paraescarpia echinospica; assembly: GCA_020002185.1. Classification (NCBI taxonomy): domain Eukaryota; kingdom Metazoa; phylum Annelida; class Polychaeta; order Sabellida; family Siboglinidae; genus Paraescarpia; species Paraescarpia echinospica. The sequence goes on from CM034532.1 coordinate 25,057,261, forward strand.
GTGGATGGCAGCGTAATACGTGTTCGTAATACGTGTACGATTGCAGCTTCACAATCCAGGATCTCGGCGTCTACGTGGACAGATACCAGAACATGAACAAACAGGTGTCACAAACCGTTGGTGTGTGCGCATTCCACCTACGTCACATTAATCAAATCAGCCGATTTTTACCTAAAACAACGAAGTAACGCATCGTCAACGCCATGATAACATCGCGACTGGACTATTGCAATTCAATCATACACGGAACATCTGCAAACAACATCGCTCGTCTGCAACGAATTCACAACTCGGCCGCTCGTCTGACATTGCGTCGTCCGCGGAGTAATAGCGCTGCTCCGCTGTTGCATGATCTGCACTGGCTACCCGTTGCTCGCAGAATCGAGTTCAAAATATTGGTGTTCACGTACAAAGCAATGCATGAAAATGCGCCCGTCTACTTGCGTGATCTCGTGTGTCCTTACAAACCTGCTAGATCACTGCGATCTGCTGACAACAACATGTTGTCCGTAACACGTAGTCGCGTCAAAGCTGGTGACAGTTCGTTCGCGGTGGTCGCTGCAACTCTCTGTAACTACCTAAAACCTGGCAGTTTTAAATGTCAATTAAAAACTCATTTATTTAGAATATCATTCTAGACGAACGCTAGTAGCTTGTGTGTGACTTTCCCCGGTGATACAGTGGAGTTATTTATATTAATAATATTTTATAATTATTTATTTATTTTTATGCTGCTATATTTTAGTGATTAATTTATGCAGTGTTTTGTATTAATTATATTGTACTGTGTTTATTTTAAGTTAACGTTTTACTATCACATTCCAAATATTTTGTTGCCTTTTACGTAATTTATTTATTTGTATTACTATTTTATGGTACAATTTTAGTTATGTGTTAGTACTAATGTTTTAGTTTAATGATCATGACACATGATGCATTGTAAATCGCCACGAACAATTGTTGATCTGGCGCTATAACAAATTAAACATATTATTATTAGTAGTAAATACAGTGGAACCTCACGATTAGGGTTATCTTCGGGACGGGGCAAAAGTGACCTGAATGGTGAGGTGACCGTATTAGCGGGACTAATTTCCTGTATTTTATTTTTACAGAAATAATATGGGAATGTCCTATTGTTACCATAATTGCGAGGTGGACGTATTACCGAGGTGACCGTAAAGTGAAGTTCTGCTTGGTTACAATATAGATAAATATATGTATTTGTTTAAGTAATGTTTTACCTTATCTATATATTTAAACTTTGTATTTTTTTTTCAACTTGCTATCATTTTGTTAAACTTAGTTAATATATATTCATATTTTACTTTAAATAACATTATTGATATTCGTCGTATTAGTATTCAGTACATTCATGTATTCACTGAATATTGCAGGAGACAGCGGGAGTCCACTCGGGATGAAAGGATGGATGCGCTAGAGAAACAGGTGAGAACATTGTCTGGCTGATGTAGATTTATTGTGCCATATATATTATGATATATTATGCTACAATGCGGGAATACGTTGTGGTCGTTCAAACCCAAAGACACGCAGCCAGATTCTACAAACACGCTGGAGAGCCAATAACCGTAACTGAACTCCTACAGACCTTGGGTGGGAAACCCTGCAGGCAAGAAAGTCAAAAGACTCTGCACGCGGTACAAAATGGAATACAATCAAATATATATCCCACTAGCTGTTCGTCCTCTTTGTTCCCTGCAGGGGTGAGGGTCAAGTATTTATTATTGAGCCACTCGGTCTGTTCTATCTCTCCATAACTTCCTTTCAGCAGCCTCCTTTCTCCACCTTTCATCCTCACTCGCTCGTCTCATGTATCTCGTCACACAGTCCTCCCATCTCAGCTGTGGCCTTCCCCTTCTTCTGCATTTTTGCTGTTCCGCATGTGCTCTCTGCAAGTTTGCCTGCATCCATCTTTGCCAAGTGGCCTGCCCACTTCTTCAGGTTTCTCACCAGTCTTCCTGTTAGGCTTACATTCCATCCCAACCTCATCCTCACGCCGGTCATCCTTCTTCTGACCACCCTGTTTGTTCTTGTGATTCTTCGAACCCAGTTGTTCTCATAAACTTGCAGCTCCTGTCGTTGTTGTTCTGTCAGCGCCACTGTATCCAGACCATACCAATAATTTATCTTTAATAATAATTTTCTATACAACTGATTTTTTTAAATTAAAATAATATCTTATATCTGAATTGATTCATCATCATTTACATAACGTATCAGTGTTGCGCACAGAATTTATTTTAAGCGCCTCCGAATGGATGTATCTAGATTGACGGCACTATACAAATATTCTTAACAAGTTGTTAACAACAGTTATTACTTGGATGTGGTTAGGGTTAAACATTTATTTCTTTTAAAGTTTAACTTACACTATTATTATGAGAGTCATCATTTTACCCGAAAGGTCTAAACTGACTACTATCAGATGTCAGGGTTTAGAATTCGCATTCTCCACCTGTATCCGTTGCCAGTGCATTAGGGTCCTCGTTTCTATTCTAAATCCATAAAAAGGAATACTTGAATCTTGTACACATAATTTCCAAAATACTTACGTACATCATTGTACATCACTGTCTAATAATAAGTTTTTATTTTTGTTTCAGATGCAAAAGCTGACAGCATTACTGGAAGCCAAAAAATGAAACGTGAATACGAGATGCAATTTCGAATGTTTACGTACGGTTGCTACACTCGCACATCTATTCCTAACTGGGCAGTCCCTATATCGTAGCAATCTGTCAAGATTTACCCCTAATCGTTTTACTCCACTACTTCCTCTTGAATATTTATCCTCATTTACTTACCTCCTCCTTAACTAACTAAACAAACATTTAAAGAGCATATGGCACAGTTGTTGATATTTTTGCCAGTATGCTAAATGAAATACCTAAACCCAATTCATTAGGTAGTTTCCTGTGAAAAAAATGTGAGTATAGTCATATTTTAGAGAAGTTTGACTTTACCGCTATGAAACGAGTTTCATTTCGAGTAGGACGTTACCCAGCTAATAGTTGCTCATTAAAAAAATCAAATATCACAAGTAACAACCGTGTCATAGGCATTTTAATATGTCAGCACTTCGTATTGTGTACGGAGTCTTTGTGTTTTATATATTCCCAAAACCTCCCAAAAGACATAGTTTTGCATAATTCGACACTTGGACTCTGAATTAAAACCGTTCTGACTTACCATTCAAGTAGTCGTCGGAGGTGTCTGTCATAAATTTATAAACATAATATTTTTAAAATCCTACCTATTAACCTCTACACTATTGATCCCGTATTGTTGCCATTGAAGTGAAATAATGGATGTTATGTTTATGTGTTTTTTAATCCACGTTTATGGTGTCGTTGCAAGAATACAGTGAAGTGAAAAACACTAGTTTTTCAGCTGTTACTTCAATCTTCTTGTAAGTCATTATTATGGTTACATTAAAGCGGTTCAAAACAAATTTGCATAAATTCCACTTAAAAAGCTACCCGTTTACTTCCTGGGGGTAAATGACCGTGATAAATGATCGTATCATGATTTGTGCATAAACAATTCTACATAAAGTACAGTAAAGCCGTGAATGACAGTGAATTACATTTATCCAAGAGGGTGTATTTAAATTGATGTGTTTTATTTATTTTATCCAGGATGTTGTATATTTAGTTATCATATATATATATATATATAATATTTATATTTATTTATAAATATATTTATAAATCTATATATATTTATATATATATAATTTACTCATGTGTATTAGGGAGCGCGCCTAGTGTAGTGGTTAGCACATCCGACTGGCATGCCAGAGCTCTGAGTTCGAAACCCGGACCTAGAATTACCGTGGACAACAAGTACCCTGGCAGTGACCACCCTCAGCGCCAGCATACAAAGGTCGGGTTGTCGATAATGTTCTGAAAAAAGACTGACTGGTTGAATGAAACCTCATAAGACCACAATAATACAAACTCGTCAGTTAATAGAACGTTACCGAGCGCCGGAAACAACTAGGAACAACTAGGATATATATATATAATTATACATATATATATAATTTACTTGTGTATTTATTCCAAATATAATTTGGTTATGCAGGCGTGCGTATACGCCTGCTGCAAGCTCAAAGTAAAGCCGTGAATGACAGTTTTTAGTTTAGTTATCATATACTGTATGTATATATATATATATGAATATATATATACATATATATATATTATATATATATATATATAATTAACTTATGTGTATTATATGATATCTATTTTTATAATTTACTAATGTGTATTTAACCCAAATATAGTACTGTTATGCAGGCGTACTGATGCAAACTCACCATCAGTATTTGTGTGTAGATTACAAATATAGGTACTGTGTTACGCAGGAGTGTACACATGCGTGAATGCAAACTCACCGTCAGTAATGTTGTGTGTGGATGTTATATAAGACATTGCAATTACAGGCAGCCACATGATATACCAAATATATGCGCATTATTTAATTTACAAGTTACAGGTCATACCACGCTTAAACCTACATAACCGTAAATGTTGGTACCGTTTGTTTCAAAAACAATGAAATAGTTTTTTGTTTTAAATGCTTTTTACATATTTGAGACATATCAAATTGTTACATATATGTGGAACTGACAGCTAATTGTTGATTAATGTTGACACACGCTCAATTGCACGTTTATATATTGTTATAAGTGTTATATGTATACATCAGATCTGTCAATACATGATTGGCTTATTGCACTTCTTAGTTAGAATCATGTATTCTTTGTTAGAATCATGTCTGATGATCAAAACCAATTAAATTCGTTTAAAAACACGTCCTACTGACACCAGAATTAGCATGCTTGTTGATCAGCCTGGCAGGCCTTGTATGGAAAACTGCTTCTGATGCAAATTACTTAACGGTATCCTTCAAATTCACCCTGTTGCCAAATAAAATTGGAAAATAAGATTCAAATGATTTTGCATGTGAAAGGGATGTTGGCAAACCACAAGTTGTATAAAATCTGGTGCTTCCCACACCTCATGGACATACACTGGGTATGGTGACCATATTTGTTAGACTTCAATGAATCTCAATTAATGCTTTCAGTTTGTGGTGTGACGTATGTGGTGCCAGCAATATATTTTTATGTACTACAAAACTGTGATATTGCATTAAACACTGTTTAAACGGCATCAGTTTTTGTGTGTGCATTTACACTGCTATAGTGTAAAGTAAGAACAGTTAAGAAAAACCGACATTTATAGTACAAGATGAGTATTAGAAGCGGGAAAGGATGGTTTTCTTCAAAACATGGCTTATTAGTTCGCATTTGCATGCCTTTCAACGCCTGGAAGGTCAGTTGCAATAACGAAGGTATTGTTGCGAGAAATAAATGTATATTAGCAGAATAGTATATAGTGGTTATTAATATAACAGAATACAGTGGAAGCCTTAATTTCATTCGATTAAGGTGACCGCCATTTTTGTGTATGAAAACTGCCTTTTTATTTTACAACTTGACGTCGCCAGAAATACCCCAACTACGCGAACTAAAGGAGTGCTGCCACCTTATGCACTACAGGTATATAATATAAATGTCTCGAAATTGTGTCTACGTAAATTTTCTTTCAAAATGTTAAATCATACTCTTACTCTTAGTGAACAATAAATCCGACTATTGGCATATTCAACGCAATAAAGGATGACCAATTTGCGAGAGTGACCAAACCATGCAAGATAAGTATATACATATATATGAATATATATATATTAGTTTGTGGATTAGTTGCATATTTATGAATATCTATATAGTTTCCGGGGTTTTAATTGCCAATAAACAAATCGCCGACCATATTTACACCTTGGTAACGTGGTGTTAACTTCCCCCGCTAAAATTGTTTTGTAACATGCGATTCGGCGAAATTACGACGGCATCCTTTTAGCTGAGTTTACGGACGATTTCCTTATTTAGCAATCGCATGCTGGCCCGTTATTCTCCGAATGCAAATACAAGTAATTGGGAGCGTTCGGGGATTTTCCGCCCAATATACTGAACGCGCGTGTTTCGTTATTTCCCTAGAGGGGTCCGGTTAATTGAAAGCACGTGACACTATCAATTGGAACTGCAATATAGCATTTTTGTCTTCGCCTTGCCGCCGCCGTCGAAGAAATGGTAAAAATAGTAAACAAACATCTGGGCACATGATGCATGGCGCTGTCACGGCGGACAACATATGATCCTGCTTTAATCCTTGCTTAACTGGCCTACATTATTAGCAGCATCCCCTGGGTTGAACCATAGGTTTGGGACTTACGGTCATTAGGATGAACCTAGTTTGGCCATTTAAGTAAAATATTACGTATTTTTTAAGAATAAGGCAGATTATTCCTTTACATGGTTAATTTATATTTCAGGACATGAGCATTGAAGGGCCGGAACTGCATTATTTAATAACTGCAGTATTTTATGCTAAACCGTGCCGAAAACGCCAGCGTGGCGCCCTCCGTGATTGTTGGCCTTGACGTCGCAATTATTTTCGACTCGTCGTAAATTAGTTTATAGATTCTGGTGATTAATTATGGCATTTTATTATTTATAGGATTATGCATCACTATACCTGCAACTTTTTTTTTTTATTTAGGGAGATTCATCAGCGGTTCCGCATGCTTTCCGTATTGACATCGAAAGACAAGAGGGATGCTACTGGAAATTTTTCGCCGGAAATTGTGTGGTTCGGCACGTTTCCCGTGGTGTCGTGCTGTCTAGAAGACGGAACGGGGGTGCTGTTGGAGATTTTCAGCGAAAATCCAGGAGATTTGCCTGTATTCCGGGAGACCAGGGAATACACCCAAACGTGGCAGGTATACACCACTCATATTAAGGTGCCAGTTTCCATTAGCCAAATTCTCAGCCTGTTTCTGATGTTTAGATGCTAAGTGTTGCACAATAAGCAATATTAATTATACAATAAAAGTAGATTTCTAAAGGACCTAGAAAGTAGTATACCTGCCAACACTTCCATGAAATCCGGGAGTCTCCCGTATTTGAGTGCATTTCCCGATCTCCCGGAATACAGGTAAATTTCCCGGATTTTCTCTCCAACAGCATCCTACCCCGTCTTCGAGACAACGCGACATCACGGAATACGTGCCGAGATGTGCTGATGCGTTGAAGTTCCGACGAAAAATCTCGCCCGTTTTCGGATGTCATGATCTGAGACAGCGCGACACGGGACGCATGCTGAACCGCTGATGAATCTCCCGGATTTCAAAAAAGTTGGCAGGTATACAGTAGTCTGTTGTTGAGTTTAACATAATATGCGAAAAATAATGTATAGATATCATGTTATAATGGATTTAAAAAGTATTTAACGTATTTGTTAACACTTAGCATCACATTAATTAGTTGGTGTTGTAATTAGTGTTGTACTTAAATGGAACATAGTTACATTGAACAAATAGGTACTCAATTATTATGCCAGGATTGATGAGTTTCACATATATAATATGAATAATGCATATTTCATCGGCTACTGGCGTGCATAAGTTTAACCTGGAATACTGAGACATACCAAATAACATAATATATTGTGATCGTTGTGTGCACGTAACCAGATAGCTCCCATAATGCTATTTTAAGACAATAAAAGAATAACATATCCAAATTTGGACATGGGCTTAAAATATTCACAACTTTGCAAGACTTTAACAATGCAGATGGGCAAAATACGTGTCACTTAGTATCACGGCAATGGACTCTTAATTTTTACCTTCCATTCCCACTTGAAGTGACACTTCGTTCTGCCCACTTTCTTCTTCTTCTTTGGTGGATCGTCGTGTATATGGTTAATTGTTGTTGTCACGTTAAAAGAATGGCCTTAACTATGAGATTGCGAACGCCAAAAAAATTATTTAAAAGGCCATTCGACTAACGCCAAAACATCACTCAACTTTGACAGTTGTTTCATTGGTGTAATACTTTCAATTATACTATATTAATTTATATTATATATTAAACTCATTTTATTAGATATATGTGTAACCGGCAGGATTAGTGAATTACTGATTTCCATTATTCCAAAACTCCAAGTAATCTTTTTGTTCTCATTAGCTTTAATGTGTTAAGTCTGTAGACCTCAGCTCATCAGTGTAACGTCTACGGCCTGGAAAAGCCTATCAGTCAATTTCCCCTGCGGTATTAGTTTCTCCAACAGTCACCAAGCGAGGGTCATACCCAGGTCACTAAGCCAGGGTTATGCAAGAGACGCCATCACAGAGTTTCCGAGACAAGCTGGACGGGCGTAATTCTCCAGTATTTTCCCACGAGGTTTCGTGTTTTGACAGAAAGAACAACATAAATCAAAATTTAAGGTGGGTGGATTGTACCAGGATTTAACTAATAGCGTATTTGTGTAATTATCTCTCAATATTTGCATGAACATTTTCTTTTAATGTTCCCGTGGGAAGGTCCGTTAGTTGGTAAGTGTTGACAGTGTGGGCGGAATTCCCCCAGCTCTTAAAGATGTTGCGTATTATGAAATTCCAGTTTGGGGACAAGGAAGCAATATCTACACAATTGAATGGTTCCTAATCTAGTAATTAGCATGAGTCTGTAATACATAATAGGAGATCATTGTGTTTATATGTTCCCTGCGGAGATGTTAGCACAGTAGGCTGTGTGGTGTGTCTGCAGCGATGACAGGTATCGGTATTCTCTAGAGAGTAGGGACAGCATGTTGGCTGTCAGTGGATAGACAGACTGCCCACAGTGTTTAGCAGGGTGGTCATGAGTTTCTACTGAAGGGCTGTTAAAGCCCAATGTAGGGGGTAACGTATATGTTAATAGGGTATATTACCAGAAGAGTGTTTTAATCAATGCTTTAGTTAAGCAATAAGTTGATTTCCAATTGTTGTTAGCAATTACACTTACTTGCAAAGTTAGACAAGTCCAGCTTGTATTTGTGGAACTTAGCAGGTGCTCTCACTGTAGAATGATGCTATTTTAGTACATTTTAAAGGGAATTATTAAGTCACATACATCATCATCATCATTGTGCAACCGTAGTGTCCCGTAGTTGGGCGAAGGCCTCAGCATGTCGTTTCCAAATTTACCTGTCTTACGCTATCCTCGGCCAGATGGTGAATTCCAGTACTCGTCTAGTTCGTCTCTCCACCGTCTCACAGGTCTTACTCTAGATCTTTTCCCTTCGTAAGGTCTCCAGGTTGTGATACGCGATGTCCACCGGTTATCTCGTAACCTGCTGATGTGCTCTGCCCATGTTCACTTCTGTCTTCTCGTTTGTTCTGTCGGGACCTTTGTCTTCTCTCTTACCCAGATGTTTGTTTTTCTCTCTCGATGTGTGACGCTTAACATACTTCTTTCCATCTTTGTTTGTGTGGCTGCTAGCTTGTTCCTTGCCTGCGTGGTCAGTGCCCATGTTTTCGCGTCGTATGTCATGATACAAGAGTCAATAATAAAATATACACTTATAAAATTAAACATGAATTTGCAAAGAAATGCCTTGGGCATAATTTGCCACTTTTACTAAATAACATTCCCGATATAGTCAAAGAAAAGCTTAGTACACATAGTTCACAAGGATTTGCCAAGTATGTTAAACTTAATTTTTTACAGAATTATCAAGTGACATGCACAGTGCAAAATTGCTATATATGTATGCAAGCTGAGGAACCGACAACCACCTCTCAACTTGATACAGTACAAAACAGTGCCTTAACGACAAACACTATAACCATGTAAGCTTACTCACACTACACGCATGCATACATATTATGTTTTTCTTCTTCTTTTTTGGAAGAATTTGATTTGTGTTAAGTACTGATTCAGTTAAAATTTTATTACAAAAGGTGGCTCCTCGATAGCGACTACCATAGTCTTAGAGGAATCTCCTGACCCTACGTTTTGTTATTTATCATACATTATACCATGTTTACCATAATTTTTATGTTTTTTGACATGGATATATTGTATGTATTATTTGAAATGTCTGGGTCAAATAAAACCATTGCTTATTCTTCTTACATTACAGAGCCAGAACAACGATGCATCCACTACAACATCAAAACTGCGAATATTCGTTTCTTAACTGAATATTTCCATCATAACAAACAAAAATTAAGCTCCTATGTCATGATATGTATTTATCGAAAATACCGACAACATTCTATCGAATTGAAATGAGTTCATTCGAATACCTATACATGCTTTCTTTTGCAACATGCCATTGGGAGTTTGCTTTTGTTATGGTGGATGCATGCATACATAATTACGCAACTTTTTTTATATAAAAGAACATAACCATTTACCGTCCAATTCGTCAAGGAAGTGTTAACCATCAATCTCAAAAAATGCTCTCTTGAAAATAGCGACGATAATTTGTGACCAGTCAAGTGAGGAATTGGGGTAGATGATGGCTTGCAGACACTGATGAAATATGAAATACAATGACAATAAGTCTACATACTGACATGTGTCCAATACAACTGACTGTTGATCAGCCAGACCTTTGTACATAACATTATTAACATTTTGTTAATACAAGTCCTGAACATAATGAAGTGTTCTTGATTTCTGATTAAATAACTTTTTGTAGGCTTATGATATAACTATTTCCCTATTACTTACGTGTGGTGTGATGATGAGATTGTATATGTATATATATATATATATATATCATCATCATCACGATTGTGCAGCCGTAGTGTCCTATGGTTGGGCGAAGGCATCAGCATGTCGTTTCCAAATCTGCTTGTCTTACGCTATCCTCTGCCAGATTGTGCCCTTCCAGTACTCGTCTAGTTCTTCTCTCCATCGTCCCGCCGGTCTTCCTCTATATCGTTTCCCTTCGTAAGGTATCCAGGTTGTGATACGCCATGTCCATCGGTTATCTCGTAGTCTGCTGATGTGCCCTTCCCAGGTCCACTTCAGTCTTCTGATTTGTTCTATCTCGTCTGTGACCTTTGTCTTCTCTCTTATCCAGATGTTTGTTTTTCTCTCCCGATATGCGATGTTTAACATATTTCTTTCCACCTTCGTTTGTGCGGCTGCTAGCTTGTTCTTTGCCTGAATGTTGAGACCCGATGTTTCCGCGCCGTATGCCATCGCTGGACGTACTTATTAGTTGTAGACTTGTCTCTTCGAGCAGGTTCCAAAGTTACCCTTGAATATGACGCGGTGTTTGGCGAGTGCTGTCCATCCGGCGGTGATTCTTCTTTGAATACCCTTGTCTTGATTTTTATCTCTGATACTGCAACGTTGTCCCAGATAGACGTAGCGGTCAACGTTCTCTATATGCGTGGTGTAGTAGCGTAAGTAATATGTTATGTAGTTCGCTGGTTATGCTGGCGCGGCGCGGTGCCAGATGCAAATGACGTCATTTCCGGTACACAAAGGTCAAAGTTCACTTCCGGTGCACAATGGTCAAGGTCAAATTTCTAGATCAAAGTTCTAGCTCAAAGGTCTAGGTCAAGGTGCAGTCCGCGCGTGTAGTTTCTACTCTGCAGTCCGCTCGTGTAGTCTCTACTCTACAGTCCGTGCTTATTCGGCACGCTCACGTTACCTTTCAGCATGCTCATGTGCCCTTTTTTGCTTAAAAAAAAAAGCGCGGCGCTCTGTGAAGGTTGGTTGACATTATTCGATCGGTCATACAGCTTTTCTCCTAGACGTTAATGCCGACACGTTTGCTGTTATGAACGAAACGATGCAGATTTACAAACTGAACTCACTGACGGGAACTCACCATAAAGAAAACTCGACGAGGTTCCTATACAAACTACAACGTCACACAACTAGAGGTGGTACACTAGAGTCCGTACTGTTTCAGTCTCTCTCTGCTGTCATCCCTGCCGGTGTCACAATTTCTACCGACGCGACCAATGTCACAACTTCTACCGTCGATGCAAATGTCACAAATTGCGCTCCTGCCGCCGCTAGTCCGAACTTTGCCATTGACTTCCCTGCGACCGAAATGAAGAAGACGCTTGCACGTCACATAGTATGTCGCGTCGTTGAACTCTCAAGACGACATCACATCAGAGTTAATGTTTGAAGATGGGTGTGATCTGCTTGTGAGATCTTGGCTTGTAATGTCATTGTTAATTGTTGGGTTGGTATGTGGACTGCAAAGCAGATACATGGTTTAATAAGCATGATCATGATAGACGCACTATTTGGAAGTTTGGAAGTTTACGGTAAAATGTTGCCGTTCGTATTCGGTCGGAAGAATCCGACATTTTTTTGTTTCGATGTACGTAAATTCAGATACTCTATAATCGGTTTTGCCGCGGGAGTGATCATAAGGACACATGGGCGATAATACAGGATATGCTATGCAGCCCGGCCTAGGCTTCGGTCGGGGGTGGAAACAGTAAGTGTGGAATCTTGGGGGAATTAGGTGATGGCCGGTGCTGTTTGGTGTTTCTTTAATTATTGTTGGTGTTTTCATTTAACTTAAATATTGTTGAGATTATCAGGTTTGTCCTCGCTATGAACAGTAACAGTGTAAATTGTAATCAGCAGTGGCGTGAGGTGAAGGCTGGTAGGGTTGGGTGTTCCCTTACCATAATAAGTTTGGTAACGACCAGTTCGTCCTTGCTGGAAACAGTAAGTGTGAGGGGTAATTGCCAAACGTCAGTAACGACTGGTCGTCCTTACTGTGGTAACAGTAAATGTGTAAGTATTAGGGGGGCTATACGAAGCCCGGTGGAATAGATCTGTACGATAAGGTTCGTCCTTGTATTAAACTGTAAGTGTGAAAGGTAATAATTATTGTCAAAGGTTAGATGCGAATGGTCGCCCTTACGGACACCAGTAAGTGTGGAATTATTAGTGGTGTTATACGATGGCCATGGGTGTTGGATGTGCTGTTACCATAATAACGTGTGTTGCGACCAGGTTCTTCCCTAAATGGGTGCTTTTGGGGACGTTAGGCGATGACGGGATTCGTTAACCATTGCTGTAACAGTTAGTGTGCGATTAATACTGATGTTAACTGACAAGCTGTCAGAACAGATATTAGCGGTTGTTGTTCGCTCGAATGTCGTCATACCGGGAGCCAGCAGAAAGTAAACGGGCAGCAATAATGAGTTTAAGGTTAAAACATTGTAATGGTCATAACTGCTGCTTTGTTGTTTGTTGCTGCATGGGTGTGTTGTAAGGTAGTACTGGATAATGTGATGGGTATATTGTAGTGTTGGGGATTCTGCTTTAAACACGAAATAGAAATGTGTGTGATGTCGGACTCATGCCAATTGTGCTTCTGAAATGTGGGACCTAAATGCTGACCTAAATCCTGAACAGGGCCGTGTCAAAGCGATCGTATGCATATTGTTTGAGGCGTAGTAGCTTCATAGCGCACTCACTCATATTGTAAGCTGCAAATACAATAGTATTCACCAGAACAATCCGTTGTGAAGCCATGGAAATGTATTCCAAGGTAATAAAATATATAATCAAGAATGGATTATTGTGTGGAAACTAAACTAGCCGGTCACATCGGGTTTCTTGTTCCTCAGAGTTAAGGGGGATGTTGTTGAAGCACGTTGGAGTGGTTAACAAGAATTTAGTTGACGGGGTAAATGGGAATGTTGGAATAGGCAGTGATCGGGACTAAAGGATAAGGATAAGGATAAGGATGATTTTATTTTCCCAACAGCATTAAAAAAATACAAATTATGTATAATTATATACACACATACTCGTATTACATACATATACACACATACCGGCATATACAGTAATATTGAAACGTGAAATATACAATACAACTGAAAATATGCAATCAACAGAATATAGTATACATTTTGCAACAAAATGAAACAAAAACAGTTGCTGAGGGATGGGAGACTCCTATTAAGATCAAAATTGATCGCTATCATAGGAGCCACCCACAAAAAATATTACTATTGTATCAAATCCTAGGATTTATATAACAAAATATAATGATTATGTCAAACATTAAAAAAAATTATGTAATTGTCTTCTCTTACATAATGTGTATGATGGTTGTTTAGTTGATGTAATGTGCTTTGTAATGTGTTGAGTTCGCGTGTACGAATGTACACCTGTATGCGACTATACAAATTTAAAAGATGCATTTTTTATTAACTATGTTTCTCATTTATAATATATTAATTTAATTGGCATATATAGCAATTTAGTATATTGCATGTGACGTTGTATTTTTGTAGCATGTGGTTTTTAGCATAATTTGAGAATCCTTTCAAACTATGGGTCACTATCTTATCTTTCACAAAATCAGGGATATTATTTATAACATGTGGTAAGTTATATTTATGACACTTTTTTGCAAATTCATGTTTAGTTCTGAAGGTGTGTAGTTCAGTTGCTCTTCGAGTGTCATAAATTATTTGTGTGTGCTGGTATTTGGGGTTAACTGCCAATTTAATAAGTAAACGGGTAAATTTTGATGTTTGTATTTGAAATAAAATTTTAGTTCTTGTAAATTTAGCAAGTCTTCTACTTTTAGTATGTTGAGTTGTTTAAAAAGTGGTTCTGTATGTGAATTGTATTTACTTAATGTTATAATTCGCACTGCTTTCTTTTGAATTTTCGTTAATCTGTTTCCTTGGTAACCCCAGGTCATAATACAATAATTAATATGAGATAGTAGCAGTGCATTATATAAAATAATTTTTATTTCTAAAAGTAACATGTTTTAATCTATTTAATATTCCTATAGTTTTGGAACATTTATTTGATATTTTTTCAGTGTGTTTTTTCCAATTTAAGTTAGTATCTAGAGTTAAACCTAAGAAGTTAAATTCTTCCACTCTCTCAATATTTATATTATCAATTTTGAGAAATAGACTCTGCGTAGATTTGTTTGGCATTTGGAAGGTCATATATTTAGTTTTACTTTTATTTAGTAACAACTTAATATTAAGCCACTCAATTATTTTGATGAGTTCTTCATTTATTACAGATTCTATATTTCTATTGTGTGCTTTATCACTAAAAATTTCAATTGTGCTAAATAAAGTGGTATCATCAGCATACATTATAAATTTAAACATTTGGCTTGCTTGTGAAAAATCATTTATTTATATATAGTAAATAACAGTGGTCCAAGGATGGACCCTTGTGGCACACCTACTTTTATAGGTAAAGTATTCGGTATACTGTTTCCGGTTGCTTAAATAGCTTTCGAATAAAAGAAGAGTCTTGCCATCTATACCATAATATCTTAACTTGTTTAATAATATCGAATGGTCAATAGTGTCAAAAGCCTTGGAAAGGTCAAGAAAAATACTGATTGGTATTTGTGCTTTGTCCATTTGAGTAATTATTCTATCTACTAGTTCGAGTGATGCATAATCTGTTGAATGGTTAGGTCTAAACCCGTACTGATTATCAAAAAATAGCTTGGAATCAATAAAATAAGTAGATATCTGATTATGGATTATTTTCTCTAGTACTTTAGAAATAGTTGGAAGGAGAGAAATTGGCCTGTAATTTTTTATTAGAGTTGGGTCATCCTTTTTGAAAATTGGAACTACTTTTGCAAATCTTAGTTTATCAGGAAATATGCCAGTATTAATAACTTGGTTAATTACTAGGGTTAGTGATTTAATTATTGTTGGTTCAATTATTTTTAGCAGTTTTAATGTAATTCCATCAAATCCACTGCTGTTTTTAGTTGGGAGATCATTTATTGTTTTCCTTACTGTTTCTTCATCCACATTCTTAAATTTAAAAGTAGATCTAACGTTTGCATTTAAGTAGTAGTCATATTTTTTGCTTCCTGTATATTTAATGTCTTCTACAATAGTTTGAGCTATATTTGTAAAATAGTTATTAAATGTGTTTGCTATTTCTGATTTATCTGTTATGGTAGTACCATTCACTTTAAAAGTTGATGAAGATGTCTTCTTTGTTTTATTTTTTAAGAGAATTTCATTTATAGTTTTCCATGTATTTCTGATATCATTTTTGTATTGGTTAAATCGTGATTCAAAGTAGATTTGCTTAGCTGCACGGACATTTCTTTTTAATATAGTATTGTAAGTTTTTAGATTAGTATTAGTAATACCATAGTCTGGTGAGTTAGAGTCAGTCATTTTTTATTGTTTATAAAGTGTGTCCCGATATCTAATAGATTTGAGTAAACCTTGGGTAATCCATGTCGATTTTTTGTGTTTGTATTTATTAAATTTCATTATTTTAATAGGCATGTACTTACTTTTAGCGCGCATGATTTCGTCATGCATTATATTGTAATTTAGGTTGGGATCTTCATTTTGTTTTTTATGTAATTTGTTGTATAATTTATGAGAACCAATTTCAATATTAACTTTCTGCATAGCTTCAACACTTTGTATATTATTTTTTACAAATTTAGGAGGGAGTTCAGCGTTAAGAATAGTCTCTATAATTAGAAAATAAGGTTGATGGTCCGAGAAAGTGTTTGTGAAAATCCCAGCAGTACTTTCTAATATAAATTGATTTAGTGAGCAAAAAAGTTATCTATTAGTGTTCCGTTTGTTGTAGTGAAACGAGTTGGGAACGTAATTTGGGGGTAAAGACTATGAGATGTTAAGGTATCAAAAAAATCACTGTATATTCTGTTTTCATTTATTTTAAGTAAATTTATATTAAAATCCCCTGCTATAATGAGATTATTATTATTATTGCTGTTTTCCAGAGATGATAAAACTGATGCAAATTCATAAGTCAATTGTGTAATATTTTCGTTACATGACCTTGGGGGTCTATATATATTTCCGATGGTCATTGTCTTTGATAAACCATTTCCAGTTACTTGAATTATTAACCCTTCCCAATTA
Source organism: Paraescarpia echinospica (assembly GCA_020002185.1). Lineage (NCBI taxonomy): Eukaryota > Metazoa > Annelida > Polychaeta > Sabellida > Siboglinidae > Paraescarpia > Paraescarpia echinospica. Next base: position 25,074,100 of record CM034532.1, read on the forward strand.
TCGTACATATTTACATTAATTTTTATTTCAGATCTATATTCATCATCTACATATATTAACAACCCTCCTTTGTCACTACATTTTTCCCCTTTGTTATACAATCATATCCATCTAAATAAAATTGAGAGAAATCATCATTATCAGTTTTCCACGTCTCTTGCAAACATATTACACTAAATTTATAATTATTACTACGTAAGTCCTCTATAAATATTTCAAGTTCATTAAATTTTGCATTTATAGACTGAATGTTTGAGCTTAGAATAGTAAAACTGCTAGTGGTTTTATTTGCCAGGTTGGCGAATTTATCAATGTCATAATAAGAAGAGCAGTGTATTACTTGTGGTTCGTTATTATCATCATTTGTATCTAAAACATTACACAGGTTGTTTTGAGTACCTCCTAAGTAGGAGAGGAAAGCCTCATTAAACGTAACTGAGCCTGCGTTTGTAGGAATGGTCATACGTGTGCTTAATAATATTAATATAACAATATGCATATAAAATTATGGAGTGATACAAATGAATAGATCGATTGCTAGTGATGTTCCATGCGTACACCAGAACAATGATACACATAATGTAAGTAGGTGGATAAGTCGAGAAAGACGCAAAATCAAAAAGAAAAAGAAAACACTGTTAGACCTACTAATTACATTAATGGAAGACGTTGCGCAACAACGACTGCCAATGAAGAAAGAAAAAGGCACATACACATTTGGCATTATACATTTTGTAAAATAAATCATCATATGTCTGTAACCACATAACAATTGAACATTTAAATACTTATAAATAATGATAATTAGTTTGACATTTATGATTCACCAAAATAACAATGTATCAATTGTTAGTATCAAAATGGCTCGTTCCGAGAAGAGGTAATAGAGAATTACGATATGAAATAGTTTTACTATGTAGGCTGTACAATATTTTTAACAGCAAACAACTGTAACACCAACATTACACCATTTACAAATATCGATTAGGTTAATGCTAATAAAAAAAAAAAAAAGAGTAGAACTTGTATCATCAAAAAGACTGTGCGCGTATGCAAGTTATTACTAGTGTACCAATATAGTCAGTAATGACTGCAGCTGCTTGCAAGTATTACTAGTGTATCAATAAATAACTACCTCACTACATGAGTAGTTACCAATAGTCGGAGTCAGTAATGACTTCAGCTGCTTGCAAGTATTACTAGTGTATCAATAAATAACTACCTCACTACACGAGTAGTTACCAATAGTCAGAAGAGTCAGTAGTGACTTCAGCTGCTTGCAAGTTATTACTAGTGTATCAATAAATAACGACCTCACTACACGAGTAGTTACCAATAGTCAGAGTCAGTAATGACTTCAGCTACTTGCAAGTTATTACTAGTGTATCAGTAAATAACTACATCACTACACGAGTAGTTACCAATAGTCAGAGTCACTAATGACTTCAGCTTCTTGCAAGTTATTACAAGTGTATCAATAAATAACTACCTCACTACACGAGTAGTTACCAATAGTCAGAGTCAGTAATGACTTCAGCTGCTTGCAAGTTATTACTAGTGTATCAGTAAATAACTACCTCACTACACGAGTAGTTACCAATATTCAGAATCAGTGGAGACTTCAGCTGCTTGCAAGAAAAATTAACACCGATCATAATCACCAGTAACTCCACCTTACTGCAAGTAATTAATCAAACAGAACTTGTATCATCAAAGAGAGAGTACTATTTTATTAATTAATATTAAAAAGCTAACTCACTGCACGAGTAATTACCAATAATCATAATAAAGAGTGACTACAGCTGCTTGCATGAACACTTAACACTGGTCATACTCATTAGAAACTACATACCAGTGAGCATGACCGTGACTGAATACACACAATCGTTAAGAGTTACAATTACACGTTTACCTCAGTACCATTTGAACAAACCTTGTTCTCCACAAATAAAAATAAAGCTTTGAAAAAAAGAAAAACAAATACTCAAGCAGCCTAACAAGTTCAAGCTATGAGTTCAAGCTAGTCAGTACTTGCTCAGTTCAGCATCTGTGTGCACTTCACGCACGTCATTTGACACCGACTTTACCATAACTCGTCCATTGTAGGTCCAGCAGTCTGATATTTTATGTTCCTTCTTCAGCCTCCGTGTCTCGCTTGCGAGCTGAGCTCGATGTTTTGTCAAGTCCTCATTGACAAAGACTACTGAACCGTGGCTTCGTAATTTCTGTCTGGACCGTAGTACCGCGTCGCGCAAGCGTGCACAGGTGAATTGCACAATAACAGACCTGGGCCGCTCCCCAGCGGCGGGTTTAGGCCCAAGTCTGTGGCGGGTGACAATGTCATTGTTCGTCACAGGAGGTGTTAACGCCATAGTGTCGTTAACAATAGCCATTACTTTCGCAGTGATGTCTTTACTGTCAATTTCTTCAATTCCCTGAATTCTTACATTACAACGTCTAGAATATTGTTCTAGGCGATCGTTATTTGCCTCAACCGCCGCAAGTCTCTTCTCTAGATTCTCTATGTACTGGTCCTTCTTTTCTAACCGCTCGTATATATTAGATATCTTGGCTGTTAGAGTGTCAATCTTATCTGCCAGCACCTGGGGGTACAAGGCAGATCTTAGCTTACCAATGACTGTCTCGTCGGTCAGAAGTTCCACGAGTTTCAAAGCTATTTCATCTGAATTCAGTGGCTCCTCGCTCTTTTCAGCGGTACTGCTCGGCTTACGCCTTGGTTGCGGCATCCCTCAGCGTCAGTACACTCCAATAGAAAGTCCACTATCAACAAACAAATGACTTTTGCTCTCCCCGAAACGACTCGCTTTAAGCAATGGCGGCCATCTTGTTCGAGGAGTTGAACGATGCTGATCGGTACTGTGGTTAGAGAAAACGACATGATTCGATAGGTGGTTGTGGAAACCGCAATGGTTCGGTAGGGGGTTGTGGAAACCAACATGGTTTAGTAGGTGGTTGTGGAAACCAACGTGGTTCGGTAGTGGTTGTTGGAACTGACATAGGTCAGTAGGTTGTAGTGAAAACCGACGTGATTCGGTAGTGGTTGTTGGAGCTGACATGGTTCAGTAGATGGTTGTGAAAACTGACGTAGTTCGGTAGTGGTTGTTGGAACTGACATGGTTCAGTAGGTTGTGGAGAAAACCGACGTGGTTTGGTAGTGGTTGTTGGAACTGACATGGTTCAGTAGGTGGTTATGAAAACCGACATGGTTCGGTAGGGGGTTGTGGAAACCGTCGTGGTTCGGTAGATGGTTATTGGAACCGACGGGGGTCGGGAGAATTTTGGTTTGATGATCATCATGGTTATTGATACTGGGTAGATAGCCGACAGTGATCGGTGTAATAATGGGTGGATGGCCGATGATGATCGGGATCAGTTGTTGGAGCCGGCGGTGAAAGGGAGCGTAATGATGAACGGCATATGGTCGACTGGATAATATGTTAAAATGACTGGAGTTTGACTGGGTAATAGGGACTGTGTGTGTATTATAATGGTGACTTGCATTTGGTTGACGGGTTTATGTGAACCGGCCGGATTGACTGTGGTCTGTAACATTACTATGCGAAGGGAATTATATGGTCAATGGAATCATTTAAAACCGATAGTGTGGAATAATATGACTCGGTCTGTGTTTTAATTAATTATATGACCGCCTAGGAGCGATACAATATAGTTATAACCGACAGTGGTCTGTAGGTCAGTAAATAATCCAGGTTTCCCTAAAAAGGTGGGATTATGACACCGCAGGTAGTGTCAAAGTGAAAATGGTACACAGTTGCTATTGCAGGATGTCTCCAATCAATATGTTTGTAGAAGCAGTAGGAGTTCTCAAATGGATGTCCGTGTCATCATCATCCAGGATGCAGTATGAACGGACATGTCGTAACCGTATACATTGTTTTATCTATACCAGTATATGTACTGTGTGTATGTATGTGTATGTATGCATGTATATAAATATGTACATGTGTGTATGTATATATATATATATATATATATATGTATAGATTTCATAAGCTTTGACAAATTACAATCTAAACAAAGTACTCCCAAATATGTGAAAATTAGGACAAATATTGAAAAGTCTACCTTAAATTACTGTGAAGCCTTAAGTCAATTATGCATTACGGGGAAACTAAATCAAGATCCCTCTGCTGACCCAAATAATAATTATGAAATACTTGAAGACATACTTACTCAGCTATACGAAACTCACTTTCCAATTAAAACAGTCCGTTACAACAAGTATAAACATAAAATTTCCAGCTGGATAACAGCTGGAATTATTAAGTCTATTAAATATAAAGATAAACTTTATCGGACACTAAGACAAACTCCACAAAATGACACTTTTTATAATGCCATGTCGGTCAATCTTCGTGTATATAAAATATTATAAATAAAACCATCAGAAATGCCTAAAAGATCTAATATGGAAACCTATTTGACCAATTCAAATCAAATACTAAGAAAACGTGGGACACTGTTAAACAGATTATTAAAAAAACTGTACACAATTTAAATTTCCAAATCATTTCCATATAAATGGATTACAGGTTACCGGCGCAAAGCAGATTGCAAACGAGTTTAACGAGTTCTTTGTAAATATTGGTACTAAACTGGCACAGACAATATCCTATACAAACAAATCCTTAGTTATTTATAAAACAAATCTCTCACAACGTTTAATTTCAAACCAATAACTGAAGATATTGTAATAAACATCATCAACGAATTTGACTCAAAGAGAAGTGCATGCCATGATTCGATTTCAACAATTTTACTAAAAAGAATCAACTTAGTAATTGCGAAACCTTTGTCCCTTATCATTAACCAATCTCTTAGCACAGGTATATTGCCACAAAGACTAACAATTACTAAAGTTATTCCTTTGCATAAAAAGATGATAGCACCTTGCTTAACAATTACAGACCCATTTCATTACTCCCCTCAATTTCCAGTCTTTGAAAACATTGTATACGACCAAATCTTTGACTATCTAATTATAAACGAATTATTATACAAATGTCAATACGGATTTAGACAATTATATTCAACGGAAATGGCTACGCTCGAATTAACTGACACTATTTTTCAAAACTTAGATAACAGAAAAACTAAAATTGCTATTTTTTATATGTCAAAAGTTTTTGATACTATAGACTACAATATTTAATTTTTAAAACTTGAACATTACGGCATAAGTGGTATTCCACTCACTTGGTTAATGAGCTACCTTTCCAAAAGACGCCAGTTTATCAAATTCGATGACGTTATATCTGACACATTATTTATTTCAACTGGCGTCCTGCAGCGGTCAATGTTAGGACCCCTACTGTTTACTTTCTATATAAATGACATCCATCTTACCACCAACAAATGCAAGGCCATACGTTACGCTGATGATACCATCCCTTGTCGGACCACTATGTTCATTCAATTGCAACTATAACACACACAATTATAATGTTATCAGTGATAATATTAACGATGAACTAAAACATATCATAGAATGGTTACAAGTAAACAATTTTACTCTAAATACAAGTAAAACTAAATATATGCTATTTAATTATCCACAGCATAATATATCTCGCTATTTTTACAAAATGCTACTTATCATGATTATCCTACAAGACAACATCATAAAATTATTTTCCCATTCAGTCATACTTCGAGAGCCAGAAAATGTATTAGATACCACCTACCAGTTTTACTTAGAAAAATGCCACCATGCATTTTAGACAAAATGTACACACATAGTTTATGAAGCTTCTCTAAATACACTAGAAAGTACTTACTGACAATTTACAAAGACACTTGCACGGACAAAAACTGTTACATATGCAGTTAGCCTACATCGTATACTCTTTTTATCTATTAAAGCAGCCTGCAGATTTAACTTAATATATGGTTGTACATCACAATGGGAGTAGGAGAAATGTTTTAGTTAAAATTACCAGTGGGTGGCTCTCATGTTCAGCAGCACATTTGAAAGCCTTAAGGCGGCGATACACGGTACGATTGTCTCGGATGAAACCGTCCGATTACCACGTAAACGATGAAATCGTATCGTGTAGCAGTCCAGCCGAGTCAATCGCATCCGAGTCACTCGGACGAAATATTTTTAGAGCAGGTTCGGTGATATTGACCAATCAGAGAACAACAACAAGGTTGAACTTCGACCTCCTTCAATAAAATGGTCGCCGATGACTTCGGTAAAACCTCACCTTAAATATTTGTCGAGCTATATCATGAAAGATTCGCTGTGGAATGCGGCGAACCCAATTTACAATGACAGAAGCAACGGTTACGGATTGTCTGAAAGTTCTCGAGGATGCGGGCTAATGACGTTTCAAAAAATGGAAGATTATAACAGAACTTCTATCACTGTCAGAATTGTCTACGCCACGGACGGCGAACAGACTTGGTCAGAATTACAGAAATGACAGAACGTCAGAAATAAGTAGCGACGGCGACGTCATGATATTTGGATTATCAGTTAATTGTAATGAAATTAAGATGCTATATAGTTATATTGATAAGTGTCAACGTATCGTGAAATGTGCATTTTTATTCCGCAAAGCAATGCACGTCTGAAATACATTCATAACATTGACATTGTCCTGTTGCCATTTTTCTCTTTCGTTAGCCAGCTTCGGTGAAAGTTTATGTTGAATTGGCAGCTACAATTTCTGATAATAAAGCTGGTTGGCATGTCACCATCCAGTACAAACGTTGTTGTTTTCAGAAAAACGACACTATCAAGATGCCACGTAATTTCGCGACGTACGAATTTTTTGGGACTCTCCTAGGAAAATCAACGGTCATTAAAGGTCAAATAACTAGGTCATGTCAAGGTCACAGTACAAGGTCAAAATTGTTGGGACATAACATTTTACTTTACTTCAATATCTTCATTAGAACATATTTCTCACCTGCACTGAGGTTTGCGAAGACATCTTCAATCCGGGGTAACGGACAGTGATTCACTTTCAGTTCCAGATTTATGGTGACCTTGAAATCACCGCATATTCTTACCGATCCGTTTGACACGATTGGAGTTACCTATTCACTCCACTCAACTTTTGTGATGATTCCTTCTTTCTCTAGTTTCTCAATTTCTGCGTCAACTTTCGGGCGTAGTGAATGGGGTATTTGTCTGGCCTTGTGACATTTTTGAGTTGCCCCCTCCTTCAGATGAAATTTTGCCTTGGGTCCCTGGATTGCTCCAAGTCCGGCTTGAAAGACTTCCTTAAACTCCAACTTAAGTGCATCTAGTTGTTCCTGCATACTCCCTGTATGCTTCGTTACAGTGATATGTTTTATAGACTTCCAGTCTAGCTTAATCCTGTTAAGCCACTGGCGTCCAAACAATGCTGGTCCTCCCTTCTGACCACACATAATGGCAAATTTTGTTGCTGTCCATTGTACGCTACATCGACATGTATCATGCCGAGTGGAGCAATTTCTTCGCCAGAATAGGTCTTTAAGACCACCGAAGTGTGTTGTTCTTTAGTTCGGGAAAGTACTCATCAAACTGTTGCTTGTTTATCACCGACACTGCCGAGCCTGTATCGAGTTCCATTTGTAATGGTTTACCATTTATTTTAGGATTTACCCAAATAATCCAGGTATCGGGCGATCGGTCCATGGTATGTATTTCCAGAGCAGCTACATTCTCAGCATCACTCTCATATACATCTTCAATCACGTGTACATGTTGGGAACCTGTGTGTTTCCCACCCATACTGCCACGCGATGCATCTTTACCCTGGCAACGTTGGTTTCCATGTGTATTGGCACGGCACACTGGCTTGATATGTCCTTTCTTTTTTGCATTTATGACACTGCCTCTTTGAATTTGCAATCTTCCGGGGTGTGGCCCGACCGTGCACATCGATAACATGGTTTGCTACATTGTCCCCTTTTTGGCTTGACATGGACTTTGTGTACAGCCGTACCATTTCTGTACTGCCCCAGTTCAGCAGCATCCCTTGTAGCTGTTCCCATGGCCACTGAAATCTCCACCGAACGATCAGACGTCAGTGTTGTTTCTGACAACAATCGCTTCTGTATGTGTTCGTTTATCAGGCCACACACAAATCGGTCTCGCAGGGAATCTCCCAAATGTTCTCCAAATTCACAATGTTCTGACAGTTTTCTAATTTGTGCAACATATTGCGCAACACTTTCTCCCCCTTGTTGGTCCCTCTTGTGGAAACGAAACCTTTCTGCAATCACGAGAGGCTTAGGTGACAGATATTGACTAAGTATCGCCGTTAACCGAGCGAATGTTTTCGTGGCAGGTTTATCCGGCGCGCACAGATCTCTCAACAGTCTGTACGTCTTACCCCCAATAAGACTTAGCAAAGCCGGCTCTTGTTTCACATCTGGAACGTCATTCGCCAGAAAATATTGTTCTAAACGTTCATAGTAAGCTGGCCACGATTCTACCGAGCTGTCGAAAGTTTCAATTTTGCCAATGGGGGTGGCCTTTGCAGCAAATACAGTAACACGTTTTTACCGGAGTTCCGAGCACTTCAAAGTTCGACACACGTGAACGCACAATTGTACCAGCGTGACAGTTCATCACTTTTCTTCTACCGACCTGTGCAAGTAGATTGACGAGTTCTTTGAGTTATCCTCGTCGCAAGTGTAGCGTATTTCGTCTAAATACACTAGATATTGACATAAGACATAACTGCAAGATGGCGGAACAGGAAGTACTTTTAATATTCTCCAATTATGAATCATTACGCCGACATGTAATTCTAAATATACAACAGTTATAACTATTAGTGAGACTACTAATAGGTCAGTGAATTGTAGTTATTCTGTAGCTACGTTCAATTAGCATTTAGATGTTAGATCTTTCAATCTATTAACCATAGCTGTGTTATCGTAGACATTTCATTATATAAATTATTCGCCGTACTCCTAAAGATTTAAGATGTGTAAAATTTGAAGTGTATAAAAATTTACTGTGTTACCAGTCGTGATGTAACCTACTTTAAGACTGTTGACCGGGTCGATCGACATTTGTATAAGTAAGGTGCATAGTGATTAAATTGTGTTAAACTTTATTCAGGTTGTTTGTCGTATTTTATTTATATATCTGCCAATAATTGGAATTATCAAACGAATCCGTAAATCATTACTCCACTCTTCCTGTGTCATCATTAGTACCCATAGACAAAACGATCCGTGACACAGAAATTGTGACAAAGAGAAGTCATTAAAAGGGACGATAACAGGAGGAAAGGTGATAAGAGAAAAAGCGACAGGTACGAATGGAACGGAAGAGAATGTGACAGGAGAGAAGACGGTAGGGGGTAAAAGAACAACCAGACATATGCAAACCAGAAAAGGAGCTACTCTGAGGCAGTGACTGAGAGGGCAATGAGAAAAGAGAGGGTGTTCGTGGGCGACTCTATTCTAAGAAAGACAGATAAGAAACTAAGCGAGAAGGCATTGGGTTACAGCAAGGGATAGTCTGTACTAGTACACGTAGGGAAAATAATGCAGACAGGGAGGGAACAAAACGTCGATAGTATAGAAGTACCGACAGTTAGTGAGGAAGCTAAAGAAGACTAGAGTTCAACAGATTATTCTCTCGGGAATTTTGCCAGTAATGGGAGGAAGGGGACAACATATAGAAACTGCAAGAGAATGGCGATCAACGCACTAGTTGAGCAGATGTGTGAAGAGGGGGTGGTATTCACAAATTTATGGGGATACTTTGTTGGGAAGGAAGATATGTATATGAGAGATGGCCTCCATCTAAGTGGAAAGGGGTCGCAGTTTTCTCAGAGAACCTGCTGCGATATGTTGACAGTGGGACAGGTTGCATCTATTTATACTAGATTCCCAGCCTGAAACTGGAGGCATAGATAAAGACAGCACAAATAAATCAGCAGAGAACAGTCTGGATATAAATGTGTTTGTTTAAACGCAAGGAGTATAGTAAAGAAAAGAAGTGAACTAAACATTATGGTAGAAGATATTGACCCTCACATAATACGTATGATTGAATCATGGGCCACTACCGATATACCAGATGCCGAATTGGGACTGACAGGCTATACAATCTATAGGAAAGATAGAATAGGATGAAGGGGAGGTGTAGTTATTTTATATATTAAATAATCTATCCAGGCTTATGAAATAAAATTAGAAAGAGAACCAGATTGCGAAGAAACTGTTTGGTGTAACATAGTTAAAAGAAACTTAACGTTAACGGTTGGGTTAGTTTATCAAAGTCCAAAAATAACCATAGAAGAGAATGAAAACATACAAAAAGCTATAACGGAAGTGAGCAAACGGGACGATTATTATGGGGGATTTTAACCATGGGCATATACAATGGAAATCTCTACAGAGTATGGGGAGTGAGGACCACAAGTTTTTAGGTTTAGTACAAGTTTCTTTTCTCAACATGTGCTAGAACCAACCAGGGATGGGAATGTGTTAGACATAGTTTTGTCCTCACAGAATGAATTAGTTGATATGTGAATCACTGGGGAGTAGTGATCACAACCAGATACAGTTTGCCATCAAAATAAAATCAGAAATGAACTGTGGCGCGGAAACGAAATTCATATTGGGGGCTACCGGAGCTTCAGCACCACTGAACAATGTTCGCTACCCGCCACATATCTTCATATCTTCCTTCGTATTGTGGCTGTCTCGACTGTGACATCGGAAGACGGGGGCTGTTGGAAATGTTTCGCCGCTGCTACCGCTGTAATTTCAGCTTCTCTGCTGTGAATTCATGACACCCGAACACGAGGGGGACAGTGCTGTTTAAAAAAAATACTTTTTACGTCGCGCTGCTGTTGTTAATTTACCTTCTCCACCTTCTCTCCGCTGTCTCGGCTGAAATGATGACATCCCAAGATGGAGGAAGGGGGGGCTTTGGAAAAGAATGTCACCGCCGCGCAGCCTATTACTGGGGGACAGAAAACCATATGTCTGCCTTCCAATTGCACAAACCTTTCACTGTCGACAAAAAATCGCTTTAATCGTCTCATAAAGTTTACATTTCCAGCCGCCATTGACGCTCGCCACAAAAAAACATTGACGTTCACATTTAATGAGGGGGCAGAACCATACGTCTGCCCCCCGGAGAAATCCCAGGGGGCAGCTGGAATAGTAAAAAGTAGTAAAGGAGAAATTTCCACAAAGGAAGATATAAGGACTTGAGAATTTTTTTCGCAAAGATAGACTGCAATAACAGACTGGAGAATAATACAGCAACAGAATGCTGGAATATCTTAAAGAGTGAAATTGCGTGCTTCGTCGATAAATTTGTTCCCTTAAAAAAACAAGGTGAGCAAACGTTCGGAGCAAACAGAAAGTTCGGGATTAGGTCGGTCCTCTAAAAGATAATGCTGGAAATACAATATCAGGGATTCTTAATGGCAGAAGACGTTAATGATTATTATAGTGCCATGTTTACCAGGGAAGATATTAGTTCAAAGGGACGGAATCAGACTATTTAGGACAGTTAATTCTAACTCAGGGAATGGTAGCTAAGGGCTATGAAGGATATTAAATCGCCTGGAGTGGGTGGGATTCCACCCAAACTACTATTGGGAAGTGTAGAACAAATTAGCATACCGCTTGCAACAGTTTCCAATTTGTCATTAGAAGAGGGAGTGGTTTCTTTAGCATGGAAAGAATCAAACATTATATCGCTATTTAAAAAGGTTCAAGAAACAAGTCAGAGAACCCTAGACCAGTTAATTTAACATTGGTGATTTGCAAATTATTAGAAAGATTAATTAAAGATCACATGGTGGATTTTCATGTTAAACATTACTTGATAAACCCACCTCAACACGGGTTTCTAAAAACGAGGTCATGCTTAACAAATATGTTATGTTTTTGGGAAGATATCAATAAGTGGGTAGACGAGGGATCACCAGTAGATATCATCTACTTAGATTTTCAAAAAGCTTTCAACAAAGTGTCATATCATAGATTTCTGCTTAAACTAAAGGCCCATGGCATAAGAAATTGTATAATTAATTGGATAGAAAAATGCCTGATTGACAAAATACAACGGATAATAGTTGATAGGGAGGCTGCAAAGCGGTAATCAGTTTTGAGTGGGGTACCACAGGGATCAGTAGTGGGACTTATATTTTTCTCAATATATCAACGATTTGGACGATGATATAACAAGCACGGTGTTGGAATTTGCGGATGATACAAGTGTTTAGAAGGATTAAAAGTGATGGAGACATATAGCATTTACAAGATGATCTTGACATGCTGATTAATTGATCTGAAAAGTGGCAAATGTTGTTCAATTTTTGGAAATGTAAATGCCTTCACACAGGACATGGGTACGAAGATGTATAATATACAATGGGGGTACTGTACTAAGTACTACTTTAAAAGAAAAAGACTTAGGGTTAACCATTAGTGCTGATATGAAGGTTTCAGAACAGTGCAGAATTTCAGCTTCAAAGGAAAATCAATCCTTGGATTAATTAGGCGAAATATAGCGTATAAAAAGAACTAATAATACCGCTGTACAAAACAATAGTTAGGCCTCATTTAGAATATTGTATACAAACGAGGAGACTATATCACAAGATGGACATACATATGCTAGAAAGAGAGTAGAGGAGAGCGACTAAAATGATACCAAAATTGAGAGATCTTGGTTATGAAGTACGCCTAAAAGAATGTGATTTAACAACACTATAAACCTGGAGATTGAGAGGAGATCAAATAACAGTGTTTACAATATTGAATGGTTATGACAATTTTGATAGAAATATTTTTTTCTCAGTTAAGAAACATAGAAGAACTACAGGACATCAAGTTACTTTAGTAAAGGAGCAGTGTAGATTTGATATAAGAATGTTCTCATTTTCACAAAGGACTGTAAGTAAATGGAACAGATTATCTGCTGATTGTGAGGGTGCTAGTAGCGTGAATATATTTTTTAAATAAGATCGACATACCTCAGAACCTCATACGGGATACACGTACATAAAAAGGGTTGGACTCCATAAGCCAAAGGGCTGCCTTGTCCACCTGCCATCTAGAGTTAATTCTCTGTGTGGCAATCTTGTTAAATCATGTTAAATCTTTACTACGTCTTTCTGCCATACTCGTAAACTTACCGCCCGAAAAGATCACATGGTGTTACGATGAATGGCAGGCCTTGTATTCCACCCTCTCTACGATACATCTGAACAGAGAATGTATCGAAGTCCTCCCGATGCTTCGTCTTTCGATCCTAAAACGAGAAACTTTGTAGTTATCGACGATCTCATGTTCGAAACGGACGAGAGTTTCACCAAACTGTTTATGAAGAAGAGGCACCATTGCAATACGTCCGTGAAATATTTAGTACAACATGTATTTCCTAAAGGGAAAGAGAGTTGCACTATAAGTATAAACGCACAGTACATGGTGCTTTTCAAGAACCATCGCGACAGCATGCAAGTGGTTAATTTGGCCAAACAGATGGACCCGGGTCGCAACGCAACGTCCGTACCGCACAGATATTTGTTCGTCGACCTCAAACAGGCCACACCGGAATATTTGCGCCTCCTTACTAATAGCGTACCGGAAGCAGGCAAGATACAGTACGCTTACCTTCCCAAGATATAAATAGAAACACGCCGTGACATCTGTCAGTCGACATGTCGGCGCGAGTGAAGAGAAACGCGTTGTGCCTTTGTCTCCTCGCTAAAGCGGACCCTGCTTTAGCCAGAGCCATCATCGACAAGAGAAACCCCGATCTGGTACACAGTATGTGCGAGTTGCACAGAACATTAAAAGGGAACGTAGCGCTAAAGAAAGGTCACGAGGCTAAACTGCGTCGATACAAGAAGGACCTCAGAACCTTGGTCCTAAGGAAAACTGGTCTCCGTAAGAAGAAACATTCAACCGCAACGGTCCTTCTCCTAACCCTATCGAGTGTGTTGCGACGATTCGATGACAAAATGCGAGATATATTAGAACGAAGTAATACAGACGAGAGGGAGTGTTGTGTAACCAGGTGTTGAACCGGTACAACGATCTTTCCGACAAGTGTATGCAAGAAGCCCTGCGTGTAGCCGTCGACACATTTCCCAGCATAGACGAAAACAAAGTAGAACCGCCTATAAAAAAAATTAATCGTGGAAAATTAAATCATCGACAGCGTGCCGAAAACTATGAAGCAGAAAGCACAACGACTCCTCAATAAAATGAAAGGTGTCGTAAGGTGGTTAACTTCGGAACCGTGTTGCGTTGCGCGTGCGCGTCACGACAAACGGATACCTGACTTGTTCAAAATAGAGTACGAAGGTAGAGGTTTCATCGGGTTGTGTAGTAATACATATTATTGTTTTGGAAATACGGATAAATTCAGCACACAATGTCTCAATAAGAGACAACGAAATTGACAAAGGTGTGTTTTTGAAAGTACTTAAAACCAGGAGGAGTGGGGTTGGGAAACATCGAGGGTTTCGGTGAAAGTTCTGCACTATCTTATGTTTATTAGAAACAACGAGTAAACCCGATGGAACCTCTACCTCCCCGTTTCTGGTGTAATACACACGCAAGTAAACCTTCTCGTGACCTACCCCTCCCCGTTTAACATACGGTCTTAGTTTAACCGTGATCAGGTACGATGTTTATCGACTCCGAAGTTGTGACATTTTCTACAAAGATTGTAGTATACTGTCTAACAGTGACTGTGTAACATATGTAGTCAATCTGTATATAGTGAAGGTTTACAAGACTTTATAATTGACACTTTCTCTTGGGTGTCTGACAACAAGAATATATGTGTTGTAATTGTTTGTGACATTTTCTGTTGGGTGTCTGAATAAAATGTCATCAACAAATGGTGTCGACGTTTTATTGCTTAGTTAAGAAACATTTCAAACTACATAACATGCAGACATTACAAAATCAAATACACGAAAGTCATTGTTCACTAAATCGTTCCCGAACATGTTCACAGACATCTTCATGGGTATGCCTCGACATCGATGCAACAAGTACACGACGCAATATTGTCTCACACACGAATTCAGCGTGTCGAGGTGGCAAACCGTAGGAGTCGAAATATTCTCCACGTCCGTCTTTTGCATCGATAAAAGGGACGATGACAGGAGGAAAGGTGACAAGAGAAAAAGCGACAGGAAAGAATGGATCGGAATGGGCGACTCCATTATGACAAAGACGGACAAGACACTGAGCGAGGGCAAGGACGTCGTTTTTTGTCTACCAGGGGCTAGGATAGAACGTGACTGAAAGGGTAGAGAAGGTATTGGACCATGGCAATGGAGGGCCTATACTAGTACACGTAGGAACAAATAATGCAGACAGGGATGGAACAACTGGGATAGTACAGAAATATAGACAGATAGTGAGGAAGCTAAAGAAGACAAGATTTGAGCAGATTATTCTCTCAGGAATTTTGCCAGTAATGGGAGGAAGGGGGGCAAAGTATAGAAACTGCAAGAGGATGGCGATCAACGCACTAGTTGAGCAGATGTGTGAAGAAGAGGGGGTGGAATTCACAGATTTATGGGGATACTTTGTTGAGAGGGAAGATATGTACATGAGAGATGGCCTCCATCTTAGTGGAAAGGGGGCAGCAGTTTTCTCAGAGAACCTGCTGCGATATGTTGACAGTGGGACAGGTTGCATCGATTTAAACTAGATTCGCAGGGGGACTCACAGAAAAGCATGAAACTTGAGGCATAGATAAAGACAGCACAAATAAATCAGCAAAGAACAGACTGGAAAACTCTTCTGAAGCTGGATATAAATGTGTTTGTTTAAATGCAAGGAGTATAGTAAACAAAAGAAATGAACTAAACGTTATGGTAGAAGATATTGACCCTCACATAATAGGTATAACCCAATCCTGGACCACCACCGATATGTCAGATGCCGAATTGGGACTGACAGGATATGCAATGTTTAGGAAAGATAGAATAGGAAGAAAGGGAGGTGGAGTTATTTTATATATTAAACAATCTATCCAGGCTTATGAAATAAAATTAGAAAGAGGAGCAGATTGCGAAGAAGCTGTTTGGTGTAACATAGTTACAGGTAACTCAACATTAACAGTTGGGTTAGTTTATCGAAGTCCAAACATAAGCATAGAAGAAAATGACAAAATACAAAACGCTGTAAGGGAAGTAAGCAAACGGGACTGTATTATTATGGAGGATTTTAACCATGGGCATATACAATGGAAATCTTTACAGAGTATGGGGAGTGAGGACCACAAGTTTTTAGTTTTAGTTCAATATACTTTCCTTTCTCAACATGTGCTAGAACCAACCAGGGTTGAAAATATGTTAGACATAGTGTTGTCCTCACAGAATGAATTAGTTGACAATATCAAGATACGTGAGCCACTGGGGAGTAGTGATCACAACCAGATACATTTTACCATCAAAGTAAAATCAGAAAGGAATAGTAAAAAGCAGTAGAGTAATTTCCACAAAGGAATATATATAAGGACATGAGGAAATATTTAGCAAAGATAGACTGGAATAACACACTAAAAAATAAGACAGCAACAGAATGCTGGAATATATTAGAGTGAAATTAAGTGCATAGTCGATAAATTTGTACCCTTCAAAAAACAAGGGAAACGGTCCAAAAAGAAACACTTATCGAAAGAAGACATTAGAAAAATTAAGTATAAACAAATGATATGGAAGTCATATAGATGTACTGGAAATGACGAAGACTACAACATTTATAAAGACGCACTTAACCAAGCTACAGCTGAAATTATAAATTCAAAGAGAAGCTATGAACAACAATTAGCTAGTAATATAAAACATGACAGCAAGAGTTTTTATGCGTATGTTTGAAGCAAACAGAAAGTTCAGGATAAGGTCGGTCCTCTAGAAGATAGTGCTGGAAATATAATATCGGAGGGATTCTTAATGGCTGAATGAGTATTTTAGTTCAGTGTTTACCAGTGAAGATACAAGTTCATTGCCAGCACCACAGGCTAAGTTCAAGGGGGCAGATTCAGACTATTTAGGACAGTTAATTGTAACCCCGGAAATGGTAGCTAAGAAAATAAGGGGTATGAAGGATAATAAATCAGCTGGAGTGGATTGGATTCCGCCCAAACTACTACTGGAAATTGTAAAACAAATTAGCGTACCGCTTGCGACAGTTTTCAATTTGTCATTAGAAGAGGGAGTGGTTCCTTTAGAATGGAAAGAGGCAAACATTATACCATTATTTAAAAAAGGTTCGAGATACAAGTCAGGTAACTATAGATCAGTGAGTTTAACATCAGTGATTTGCAAATTATTAAAAAAACTAATTAAAGATCACATGGTGGATTTTCTTGTTAAACATAACTTGATAAACCCATCTCAACATGTTTTTTCTAAAGCGAGGTCATGCTTAACAAATATATTATGTTTTTTGGAAGACATCACTAAATGGATAGATGAGGGATCACCAGTAGGTATCGTCTACTTAGATTTTCCAAAAGCTTTCAACAAAGTACCACATCAAAGTTTTCTGCTTAAACTAAAGGCCCATGGCATAGGAAATGGTATAATAAAGAGGATAGAAAAATGGCTGATTGACAGAAAGACAACATATAGTAGTTGATGGGAGGCTTCAAACTGGAAATCGGTATTGAGTGGGGTACCACAGGGATCAGTACTAGGACCTATATTATTCTTAATATATATCAACGATTTGGATGACGAAATAACAAGCAAGGATTAAAATTTGCGGATGATACAAAAGTATTTAGAAGGTTTAAAAGTGATGGAGATAGACAGCATTTACAAGATGATCTTGACAGGTTGATTAAATGGTCTGAAAAGTGGCAAATGTTGTTCAACTTTGGGAAATGTAAATACCTCCACATAGGACATGGGAACGAAGATGTAGAATATACAATGAGGGTACTGTACTAAATACTACTGTAAAAAAAGGACTTAGGGTTAACCATTAGTGCTGATATGAAGGTTTCAGAGCAGTGCGGAATTGCAGTTTCAAAGGGAAATCAAATCCTTGGATTAATTAGGCGAAATATAGCGTATAAGGAAAAATAACTACCCCGTTAATAATACCGCTGTGCATAACAATAGTTAGGCCTCATTTAGAATATTGCATACAAGGGTGGGGGCCGTATCGCAGGAAGGACATAGATATGCTAGAAAGAGTACAGCGGAGAACGACTAAAATGATACCAAAACCGAGGGATCTTAGTTATGAAATTCGCCTAAAAGAATGTGGTTTAACAACACTAGAGACCAGGAGATTGAGAGGAGATCAGATAGAAGTGTGTAAAGTATTGAATAGTTATGAAAATATTGATAGAAATATTTTTGTCAGTTAAGAAAGATAGAAAGACTAGAGGACATGAAGTTACATTACCAAAGGAGCAGTGTAGATTATATATAAAAAAGTTCTCATTTTTACAAAGGACTGTAAATGAATGGAACAGATTGTCTGCTTATTGTGTGGGTGCTAGTAGCGTGAATGTTTAAAAATAAAATTGACACATACCTCAGAAGGGCGGGATACACATAAATAAAAAGGTTGGACTCTCGATAAGCCAAAGGGCTTCCTTGTCCACCTGCTACCTAGAGTTAATTCTCTGGGTGGCAATCTTGCTAAATATAAGTTTAATGTTGAATAGTTGTGATAGTATTATCTGATAAAAATGTATCCTTATTTAATTTGTTATTTCATAGTTGGCTCGAGAGCCAATTATCGTCTCTACCCGAATCTGGAGTAAAGCCCCCTACCGGTAACATTGGCTAAAGCCAACTAATCTATATATATATATATACTTATCTTGCATGGTTTGGTCACTCTCGAAATTTTTTCACCCCTTATTGCATTAAATATGCCAATAGTCGGATTTATTTATCACTAGCATTAAGAGTATGACTTACTAATTAATTTTTTTCAAAGCAAATTTAAGTAGACACACATTGGAGACGCTTATATTACCAACCTGTAGTGCACAAGATGGCAGCACTTTCGCAAATCATAAAAAGGTGAGTTACAGATAAAATACTTCATATTTCACTTTTTTACAAAATCACACTACCACAACCGACGGTATCTCAGAAAGTGCTCATGGGCATGGCACCTGTGAATAGCCCCGGGCCCACTCAAGGGTTTGGCTTTTGCAGTTTTGGTGGGGGGTCACAATTGAAACTTGTCCCAGGGCCCCAATACCCCATAATACGCCGTAGTTGGGGCATTTCTGGCAATGTCAAGTAGCAAAATAAAAAGGTAGTTTCCATGAACGAAAATGGCGGTCACGTTAATAATGAAAGTGAATTATGTAAAGGCTTCCACTGTATACTATTATATTAATAACCACTATATACTATTTTACTAGTTTCCTCTCGCAACATTACCTTAATTATTATATCCGACCTTCCAGGCGTTCAAAGGCATGCAAATGCGAACTAATAGTAATAAGCCATGTTTTGCAGGAAGCCGTCTTGTTCCGTAATGGATAAAAAAATTTTTAACTGTTCTCATTTTACACTACAGCAGTGTAAATGCACACACACAAACCGATGCCGTTTAAAGTGTTTAATGCAATATCGCAGTGTTGTAGTACATAAAATATTGATGGCACCACATACGTCACACCACAAGCTGAAAACATAATCGAGATTCTTTGATGTCTAACAAATATGGTCACCAGACCAAGTGTACGTCCATGAGGTGTGGAAAGCACCATCCTTCATACAACTTGTGGTTGTGCCAACAGACCTTTCACATGAAAAGTCATTTGAATCTTATTTTCCAATGTTATTCGGCAACAGGGTGAATTTGAAGGATAGAATTAAGTGATTTCACCAGAAGCAGTTTTCTAAGCAGGAGCTGCCAGGCTGATCAACAAGTATGCTAATTCTGGTATCCGTAGGGCGTGCCTTAACAAATTTAATTTGTTTTGATCATCAGACATGATTCTAACTAAGAAGTGCACTAAGCCAAGTGTTCGCATCGTGCGCGCATCCAAATATCACGGTGTGTGAGAATACCTGGACATTGATACTACTGACGACAATAGCGTGTTCCAGGCTGCCTTAATCAAGCTGTGCACAATTACTACGTACCGTAGGCCCACATATTTTCACGCCCACACAAGTTAAAATCCTGGGTCCTATCGGGAAGATCACAAAACCTATATGTCAAATGCAAACAGTAACGTTGTCCGTACAACTGTTTGCGTCAACTGGTCCCAGTAACAAATGGAATCATTCATAGCGCTGTGGTCCAGACATTTAGTTGCTATTGATTTTCCGGATGTTATCCGACCAAGGCGTGTCTGGAAGGCAATGCTCGAACGCCGGTACTATTTAATAATACCTTACTGGTGTGATTAATCCAGTCGATGATTACAATGTTATTGACAAAGCTGATGTGGACATTTATAGCATATATAATTATAACATTATATAAACGTGCACTTGAGCGTGTGTCAACAAAGCATGTAAATAATTATTTGTTAGTATATATATATATAACATTTTGATATGTCTCAGATATGTGAAAAGCATTTAAAACAAAAACTATTTCATTGGTTTTTTCAAATAAACTGTATCAACATTTACGGTTACTTGGTTTCGAGCATGGTATGACCTGTAACTTGTAAATTAAATATTGCGCATTTATTTGGTATATCACGTGGCTGCCTGTAATTGCAATGTCTTATATAACATCCACACACAACATTACTGATGGCGAGTTTGCATTCATGTATATAAACACCCCTGCATTACACAGTACTTATATTTGTAGTCACGGTCATTTACCCCCAGTAACTAAACTGGTAGCTTTTGAAATGGAATTTATGCAAATTTGTTTTAAACCTCTGTAATGTAACCATAACAATGATTTACAAGAGGATTGAAGTAACCGCTGAAAACCAGTGTTTTTCATTTCACTGTACTCTTGCAACGTCTAATTATTTTGCTTCCAGTAATGTTGTCAGCTTCTGAATCTGAAACAAATATAAAAAAGTTATTATTAGAAAGTGATGTACAGTTATATACGTAAGTATTTTGGAAATTATGTGTACAAGATTCAAGTATTCCTTATTACAGATTTGGAATAGAAAGAGGACCCTAATGCACTGCCAACGGATACAGGTGGAGAATGCGAATTCTAAACCATTACAACTGATAGTAGTCAGCTTTTTTGGTAAAATGATGACCCCTTATAATAATAGTGTAAGTTAAACCTTAAACGAAATAAATGTTTTAACCCTAACCACATCCAAGTAATAACTATTTGCATACCATGGTGCCGAGAGAGCGTACTCTACCAATCTTGGCACAGGAACGCTTTCAACCATTACAATAAGATACAGAACACAAATGCATTATATGCAAATCAGGCATTATGCACATAGACCATTCAAACACAAAAACACTGTTAAGATCAAGACTAATTTCCAAAATTTATTGAAACAATTATGTAACAATGTCAGGTCAGATAAGAAGAACATTTGTATAGTGTCGCAAATCTCAATACATCCATTCGGGGCGCGCTTAAAATACATGCTGTGTGCAACACTGATAAGTTATGAAAATTATGAATTAATTCAAATATTAGATAATCTATTAATTTAAAAAAAATGTTATATAAAAAATAATTATTAAAGATAAATTATTGGTATGGTCTGGAGACAGTGGCGCTGACAGAACAACGCCTTGCAACAGTATCTTTGGATTTGAACGACCACGACATATTCCCGCATTATAGCATAATATATCATAATATATATGGCACAATGAATCTACATCCGCCAGGCAATGTTCTCACCTGTTTCTCCAGCGCATCGATCCTTTCGACTATGCATCCGCCAGGCAATGTTCTCATCTGTTTCTCCAGCGCATCCATCCTTTCAACTACGCATCCGCCAGGCAATGTTCTCACCTGCTTCTCCAGCGCATCCATCCTTTCGTCCCGAGTGGAATCCCGCTGTCTCCTGCAAGGTAACTTTGAGGTAACTTTTGCCCAGCCCCGAGGGTAACCCTAATCGTGAGGCTCCACTGTACTTTAGCTTGCTTCTACTTATAATGTTTGTAGCATACAAATTCTTGCGCTACACATGAATTATCACCTATAATATATATATATGTTTAATGAAAACGGGAATTGCTTAAAGACAAGTTATTTTAATTATAACAGCACTCTGAGCTTTTCACAACAATGTACTTTTTAATATAACATTCTGTTGGGAATCGTACTATGAAATGACTCAACACAATGCTGACACGTGCTGTGTTCTCACCTGTCCTCCTGACTTTGTTGCTTGTCAATCTGGCATACATACTCTTTTGCACGGATGTGTTCCCAGATAATCAACTCACTGTTCAAAGGCTCTGGGTAGTCCTTATCTGGATCATACCAAAACAAGTGGGTGGGTGGGTGGGTGGGTGGGTGGGTGGGTGAGTGAGTGAGTGAGTGAGTGAGTGAATGGAATGAATCCTTGTATGTTTATTTTCAACAACATCACCATACAAAATTCTAGTAATATGTCATTATAATTTTTAAAAGTAGATAAAAGGGCAAAGAGAAGTATAATACCTTTCAATAGTTGTCCTATTATTAGATAATATTAAAAATAAATACATAATAAATATAGGTGTAAACTTATATATATGACAGTGCACGCAAGTCTTACTGCACCGTAATGTACTATCGACATCACATCGATTACCGTGATGCCGTATTTTCACATTCCAAATAACACTAAATGTTTAGCAGCAGTTGTTTTGAACTTCTGTTAATCGCAATCCAAAGATATTGTCGCGATATTAGAACAGCACATTGCAATATGCACACTGTCATAACTAAGGTCATTCAAAACTCTTCACAATTTCTTACTAATACATGCGAGTAAGTATTTACAGACCACGCCTACCTCCATAATTAAAGGGCATAAAAACACACATTGCTTGAATTCATATTATATTACATCCTGCTATCTATTTCCATGTCCACCAAGCCCAAAAAAACAACTTCAAATTCCACATTTTATGCTGTGCATATTTTAGGCGCGCTTTTCGGGATGCCGAGATGTGACGTCACATATGACATATACTTGCATCAGGCCGACCCTTTCCATACATTCAAAGCATGTTTACAAGGATAGCTTTTGTGTCGAAACGAGCATCAGAATGAGTTATTGTGCGATATTCCGATGTAATATAAACACTAGTCATTGTAGAGGAACAAGCTGTTATCTTACGGTTCCACATGAGTCTATTTTATTCAAAACAATGAATGCGAATGGGCCTACAAGTCGACCAGGTTTCGCTGAGCTTCGGCTCATTTTCAGAATAATTTTTATATCCTCAGAAGCGACATTGTGCATTAATGTGATCCACTCGATAGATGTTACCACTTACCACCACATCCTTAATGTTTTTTTTTCTTAAACACGCAAAAAATACACAGTAGCAAAACATTTCAAGTTGTACTTACGGAAGGGATTGTCTTGTTCTTCATAGGACTCTTCTCTTTTCCCATTTCCTATCTTATTGTTGATCGATACACATCCCTGGATGATGTGATAGATAATGTTAAAAGGTGGAGGCACTGGTGGTCGATCATAGTACTCCTTAATGGCACCGTAGCGCTGGAAACACCACACCTGATGTACGTTTTTCTGAATTTTCTTAAATGTGTAACTGCAACATAAATATGTTCAAGATTCAATAGTTTTCTTGTTCATTTAAAACATTGCAGATACACGCGTACAATAAAAGAACTGCTCAACACAACACTGGTTCAACAAAGCTGTAGTAATTCCCACACTTCATTACTACCACCACAATAATCTACGTATGTGAAATGGAGGACAATAATTACTGCTCATACTATCTAGCCGAGATAGAATTTGTATGTGTAGTACAAAATCATAAACACTAATTATCGATTTCTTGTTCAAATATTGTCAGTTACCTTTGCCCAAACTATCCACTTAAGTTTGCGTTTTCTTGTTACCCCGCATTGTCTGTGTTTTTGGGAGATAACATAAAAGTCACCATTATAACTGATGTCATTCCAGGGGAGCAACAAGAGCTGGGTGTACATGCAACGTGCTATGATCGCTATATCTTACCTACACGAATCATGAGTCTTCCAGATCCACATTAAACTACGGTAAACCTCCGATATAGAGAATTCGCTTATAATAACGAATTTCGCTTATACCGAATAAACAAATTTCGAATATAATGAATAAGAATACATTGGCCGGTCCCGAGTGATTCGTCACATTCCATATTTACTGTATATTATTGGTTAAACAGTTGATCAACCATATTGTTTGACTACATATTCGTGTTTTCATTAACATACAATTACAATGTAAAACACTTGATCAAGCTGTTGTTTAATTACATAATGTTTAATTCCTTAATATAAAATTACAATCTATACTAAATATTATCAATGTTATATATAATAATATGTTCAAACAATGTATTCACTTTACCTGTAACATGGATCAAAATAAAGTCATGTTGTGTTGTTGTATAGTTTTGTCATAACATAATGTCATCCGTTACATGGTTAAGTTAATTCTGCCAAAAAGCTTGCACGAGGTCATAATGGATCGGATGCACTAACTAATATTAAATATGACTTGAAATTTACATGTTACTCACCTGAACTTTGCAATCAGAAGGTTGAGCATAAGAATGCTTGCAAAGAGGATGTAAACGGCTTCCATCACAATTGGGACAAACGCCGTGTTTTCAGGGCACCTGAACTTGGTATTGTTCATTGTTGCTACATCACACTCCATCGATCCTAGCAACAAACACAATGTTCAATATCACCCAGTAGTAGCTATCATATTTTCAACAAGCTATAGAAATATATTTTGTTTCAATAACAAGTTTGGTAGACTTGGCTACTACGGTAGCTCCCAAACCACCTGTATTAACTACTGAGGCATATTGTAACTTTGACTTTAGATTTAACCAGATTTAACAAGATTGCCATTCAGAGAATTTACTCTAGATGGCAGGTGGACAAGGAAGCCCTTTGGCTTATCGAGAGTCCAACCCTTTTATTTACAGCCCTGAGGTATGTGTCGATTTTATTTTTAAACATATTCACACTACTAGCACCCACCCAATCATCAGATAATCTGTTCCATTCATTCACAGTCCTTTGTGAAAATGAGAACTTTCTTACGTCTAATCTACACTGCTCCTTTACTAATGTAACTTCATGTCCTCTAGTCTTTCTATCTTTCTTAACTAAAAAAAACATATTTCTATCAATATTTTCATAACCATATTTTAAACACTTCCATCTGATCTCCTCTCAATCTCCTGGTTTCTAGTGTTGTTAAATTACATTCTTTTAGGCGTATTTCTTAAATAAGATCCCTAAGTTTTGGTACCATTTTAGTCGCTCTCCTCTGTACTACTTCTAACATATCTAAGTCCTTCTAGCGATATGGCCTCCACGCTTGTATACAATATTCTAGATGAGGCCTAACTTTTGTTTTGTATAGCGGTATTATTAGTTCTTTTTCCTCATATGCTATATTTCACCTAATTAATCCAACGATTTGATTTCCCTTTGAAGCTGCAATTCCGCACTGTTCTGAAACCTTCATATCAGCACTAATGGATAACCCTAAGTCCTTTTCTTTTACAATAGTACTTAGTACAGTACCCCCATTGTATATTCTACATATTCGTTCCCATGTCCTGTGTGAAGACATTTACATTTCCCAAAATTGAACAACATTTGCCACTTTTCAGACCATTTGATCAACCTGTCCAAGATAATTTTGTAAATGCTGTCTATCTCCGTCACTTTTAATTCTTCTAAACACCTTTGAATCATCTGCAAATTTCAACACCTTGCTAGCTATATCATCGTCCAAATCGTTGATATATATTGAGAATAATATAAGTCCCACTACTGATCCCTGTGGTACCCCACTCAAAACTTATTTCCAGTTTGAAGCCTCCCTATCAACTATTATCCGTTGTTTTCTGTCAATCTGGCATTTTTGTATATATTTAATTATACAATTTCTTATGCCATGGGCCTTTAGTTTAAGCAGTAATCTGTAATATGGCACTTTGTTGAAAGCTTTTTGAAAATCTAAGTAGATTATATCCACTGGTGATCCTTCGTCTACCTACTTACTGATATCTTCCAAAAATATATCATATTTGTTAAGCATGATCTCGCTTTTAGAAACCCATGTTGAGATGGGTTTATCAAGTTATGATTAACAAGAAAATCCACCATGTGATCTTTAATTAGTCTTTCTAATAATTTACAAATCACCGATGTTAAACTAACTGGTCTATAATTATTTGACTTGTTTCTCGAACCTTTTTTGAATAACGGTATAATGTTTGCTTCTTTCCATTCTAAAGGAACCACTCCCTCTTCTAATGACAAGTTGAAAACTGTTGCAAGCGGTATGCTAATTTGTTCTACAATTTCCAATAGTAGTTTGGGTGGAATACCATCCACTCCAGGTGATTTATTATCCTTCATAGCCCTAATTTTCTTAGCTACCATTTCTGGGGTTACAATTAACTGTCTTAAATAGTCTGATTCTGCCCCCTTGAACTTAGCCTCTGGTACTGGCAGTGAACTAGTGGCTTCTCTGAGAAACACTGAACTAAAATACTCATTCTGGTCTTCTGCCATTAAGTATCCTTCTGATATATTTCCAGCACTATCTTCTAGCTAGAGGACCGACCTTATCCTGAACTTTCTGTTTGCTTTGAACATACGCATAAAAACTCTTGTTGTCATGTTTTATATTACAAGCTAATTTATGTTCATAGCTTCTCTTTGAATTTCTAATTTCAGCTGTAGCTTGGTTTAGTGCTTCTTTATAAATGTTGCAGTCTTCGTCATTTCCAGTACGTCTATGACTTCCACATCATTTGTTTATAATTAATTTTTCTAATGGCTTCTTTCGATAAGTGTTTCTTTTTGGACCGTTTCCCGTGTTTTTAAGGGAACAAATTTGACGATGATGCATTCAATTTCACTCTTTAAGATATTCCAGCATTCTGTTGCTGTCTTATTATTCCAGTCTATCTTTGCTAAATATTTCCTTGTCTTCCTTTGTGGAAATTTCTCCTGTACTGCTTTTTACTATTCCTTTCTGATTTTACTTTGATGGTAAAATGTATCTGGTTGTGATCACTATTCCCCAGTGGCTCACATTTCCTGACATTGTCAACTAATTCATTCTGTGAGGACAAAACTATGTCTAATACATTCTCTCCCCTGGTTGGTTCTAGCACATGTTGAGAAACGAAACTGTCTTGTACTAAAACTAAAAACTTGTGGTCCTCACTACCCATACTCTGTAGAGATTTCCATTTTATATGCCCATGGTTGAAATCCCCCATAATAACACAGTCCCGTTTGCTCACTTCCCTTATAGCGTTTTGTATTTTTTCATTCTCGTCTATGCTTATGTTTGGACTTCAATAAACTAATCCAACTGTTAACGTTGAGTTTCCTTTAACTATGTTACACCAAACAGCTTCTTCGCAATCTGCTTCTCTGTCTAATTTTATTTCATAAGCCTGGATAGATTCTTTAATATATAAAATAATCTTTCCTAAACATTACATATCCTGTCAGTCCCAATTCGGCATCTGATACATCGGTGGTTGCCCATGATTCGGTTATACCTATTATGTGAGGGTCAATATCTTCTACCATAATGTTTAGTTCATTTCTTTTGTTTACTATACTCCTTGCTTTTAAACAAACACATTTATATCCAGCTTCAGAACAGTTTTCCAGACTGTTCTTTGTTGAATTATTTTGGCTGTCTTTATCTATGCCTCCAGTTTCAGGCTTCTCTGCGAGTCCCCCCTGCGAATTTAGTTTAAATAGATGCAACCTGTCCCACTGTCAACAGATCTCAGCAGATTCTCTGAGAATACTGCTGCCCCCTTTCCACATAGATGGAGGCCTTCTCTCATGTACATATCTTCTCTCCCAACAAAGTACCCCCATAAATCTATGAATCCCACACCCTCTTCTTCACACATCTGCTCAACTAGTGCGTTGATCGCCATCCTCTTACAGTTTCTGTATGATGCCCCCCTTCCTCCCATTACTGGCAAAATTCCTGAGAGAACAACCTGTTCCACTGTTGTCTTCTTTAGCTTCCTTACTAGATGTCTGTACTTCTGAACTATCCCAGTTGTTCCCTCCTTGTCTGCATTGTTTGTCCCTAGGTGTACTAGTATAGACCCTCCCTTGCCATGCCCCAATACCTTCTCTACCCTTTTGGTCACATGCTCTATCCTAGCCCCCGGTAGACATACAACAACATCCTTCCCCTCGCATATAGTCTTGTCTGTTTTTCTCAGAATTGAATCGCCCATAAACACTCTCTCTTTTCTCCTTGCCCGCTCAATCACTGCCTCGGAGTAGCTCCTCCAGTTTGTATATGTCTGGTTGTTGTCTTTTCCTCTTGCTGTCTTCTCTCCTGTCACATTCTCTTCCATTCCCTTCTTTCCTGTCGCGTTTTCTCTTGTCCCCTTTCCTCCTGTCATCTTCTCTTCTAGCACATTTACTCTCACTTCCTTTCGTCCCTTCATCTTTCCTCCAATCACATTTTCTTCTCTCCTCTCCCGTCCCTTTTCCCCGGCTACCTCCTTCACTACGGTCACTTTCTCCCCTGTCGCCTTCACGCCTGTCATGTTTTCTGTTTTTTGCTGAACACTCTGTCTTCTTCCATCAGTCTTCTGTCTCACAGTCTTACCAACTGCCTCTGTGGTATCTACCTCTTCACCACCTGTATCGCTGTCGCATCTCTCCTCGTTCTCTACAGTCTGACTACCTGTTGATCTATCCCCACTAACCCGTTTTTTTTCCTCTGCCGAACACTTTTCCTCCATTCCTCTGTCTTCTCAATTTCTTGTTCCTTCACACCGGTCACCTTCCCTTCTCTCAGTCTCCTTACTTCAGTCTCCGTGTCACAACTCTGCTCCTTCTGTGTTGTAGAATTCTCAACTCTCTCCGCGTCATCCCTCTCTGCTCCATCTATTTCTATGTTGAGTCTCACCTCCATCTCCTTCACTATATCCGTCAACTTACACACCTCCTTCATCAGTCATTCCACCCTCAAACACCCCAAAGAACCTAGAGAGTTATAATATCTGCTGACAACTGACCACGTGTCAGCAACATGCCATGGATATATACATCTTACATTTGCTAAGCATGTCGTGATTGCGCTGTACCGTCATATGACAATTCAACATTTGAGAAACAGTACGTTATCTGGGTGTGTATATATATATATATATATATATGCGAATTACCGCAGATGATAATACTTAATTGCCTGATGCAGTCGTGTTTTTGTGTGGCTTGTTGATTGGAGTAACTATTTTCACTCTTTGGGGATATGCAAACGGCAAATTTGGTGATAAGGTGTGACCATTTCTTTACTTACAATAAAACATTTCACTCAAGTGTTACTTTTATGATGACATTCAATAAAATATTACAAGTATATGACATACAAACAAGGAGCAGGGACACACGATATTTGCTACACTGTCGTTAATTTTTGACATATTATTGTCCTTATTGGACATTAAAACTGGAAATACCAAACTAACATTAGTAAACAATATATATATATATAATTATCAGAAAACAAGAATTATCACAATGGCCAATGATTGAATGCACATGCAGACAGTATTATAGTAGTTCGAAAATCTGGTTAACTAGAATTGAAAAATATCTATATAGGACGCACCATACATCTATGATACATCGGGGTCGATTATTGATACGCCAACAGAAATTTCACGAATTATCAGTTATTTTCTATTCGATAGATTGCAAATACACGTAGAACATGTCGTGACTTTGGTTGAACATTACATTAGAGAGACGGAACAACGACGCATCCACTACAACATCAAAACAAATAGTTAACGAATCATCGTTTCTTAACCGACGATTTCCACCATAACAAAGAAAAAATAAGCTCCTATGTCATGACATGTATTTATCGAAAATACCGTCAACATTCTATCGAATTGAAATGAGCTCATTTGGATACCGATACACTGTTTCTGTTGCCACATGCCATTGGGAGTTTGCTTTTTAAGGTGGATGCATGCATACACAATTATGCAACTTTTTGTATCAACGAATACAACCATTTACCGTCCAATTCGTCAAGGAAGTGTTCACCATCAATCTGAAAAAATGCTCTCTTGAAAATAGCGCCGATAATTTGTGACCAGCCCAGTGAGGAATTGGGGTAGATGATGGCTTGCAGTGTAGCTCCGTAAGCTGTCACGAACACCATCAGGATGCCAATGAAGTATGACATGTCCACCATCTAAAAACAATCGTTACACCTTCAAGCATACCTTTTAATATCTGCAACTTGTTAATGATACACACGTGTTTACTAGTAAAATTCGCACAATCCGGTTGGTGCTCCACAGACACTCACATATGAAGCAAACTGGTTCTGAAGTATTTGTGAATGACGTTTGTTATGACTTAACAATTTCAGCTGTTTATTAAACAAAATTTAAATAAAACATCCAAAAATGATCAACTGACCGCGGAACAATAGCAGACAACACATTTAAATTATAACATCGTGAACAATCGATGGAACCTTCATCTAATGTCCATTACCAACATTAACACAGAAAAAATCCCTAATCTACGGGGAACAATAATGGCATTATGTTTCTTCCGAGTTGTCGTAGATTAAACCCTTAGAGGCACAAACACTCATACACACGCATATATTTACATATATATATATATAAATATATCGACGCACGCATGCACGCACACCCTCTTGCACACGCACGCACAAACACAACTACATTTTTGTGCAAGCCAATTCCTGATTCACAAATGGAACATTTTTAGAACAATTCTTACCATTTCCCAAATCATGACAAGTATGGGCCCAAGTGTCTGATAAAAGGAGGCCATATGCAGGGTCCGCAGGTAGAACAACATCATGGCAAATGCAAGTAATATCTGTGAAGTATCGTCGTAGTCTTTGTAACGCAGACTGGCGCCAGAGATAAACAAGAACAGCGCAAACAAATCCAAGATGTTCCACATATTTCTGATGTGTTCACAAACACCGACCGTATATGCCTGGATAACAAACAATGCCACTGACGCTGATGCAGTACAGTAACAATAAGTCAACATATTGACATGGTTCAAGGCAACTAATTGATCAGTGAGACCTTGTCGTACATACAATTATTAACATGTTGCCAATATAAGTCTTTCGAGAACATAACTGTGTGTTCTTGATTTGAAAAAAAATTGTAACATTGTTGTGAAAGGAGGTATTGATTAAAACACTTTTGGTAGGCTTGTCGAAGGCTGTTTGAGTCATTTATTTATGAGTTCATCAAACTGGCTAGTTAAATAATTTGTTTTTACACGAACCTCACAGTCAAATGATATGTTTTTTGTATCGATGCTTTTGTATAGAAGTATTGGAAGCTTCCAGCTGTCTTCATGAGATGCTGTGAAGTGTTGTCACACGTGTGTCACTCCCATAGGCGGATCCAGGAGGGCCTGGTGGACACGTGCCCACTAGATCTATGTAATTTTGCATGCCCGTAGATATTTTTGAATGGGCCCACTTGACCGTACCCCCTAGACTGTTTGAATTGTGTCCCCATCCAGGTTTTAACAAGGTGGAGTTACGCCGACGGGGCGGCAAATTTTTTCGACAGCAACGCCCCTCCCCCCATCTTGGATATCATAGTTTTTATGTTTTTACATCGGGAGTATTGCGAGTTCGCACATATTCTCTTGAGTCGCCTTTTTGGATGCGAGATAGAGCGAGATGAACCCCTGCAATTGGTACTTGATAATTCAACCTTAGTGTTCACTACAGAATGTGCTACTGGTACCGATGCACAGATATTACGCTTCAAGTCAATTTTTTTATTTGACGATTTTACATTGGAATAATCGAAATGATTTTAAAATATCATCGTATTATTGTCGTTAATAACTAGCACACAGAACAGCTACCTATGTGAACCTCACCTGCCGGACTTCTTCCACAAACATGGTGGCAATCCATGTGCAAAGAAGAAGCCACCACGTGGTTGCATTTGGTATGTCTGCTAGCAAGACGACACTGAACAATGCCAGGAAGAGCATGTAGCACACCTGTGTGGTAGAAAACAGTGTATTAAACATTGCATTGATGTTTGCACTTGATTGTTATACAGCTTATCACAAACAAATGAAGTTTACTTATCAATATTTATATATATATTCACAAAAGGTTACTCGTTCACTTCCATTGTGGTGGGATAATTTACTTCCTAGGACAAGGACGCCAAATATACGTGACCGATTGTTATTATCTTCCAAAGGTGGTGGTGAACAAATGCCAATGTTTCGGAACAGCACTGGGTAAACTCGAACTCTGATCCTCTCGATTCACAACCAGGCAGTCTATTGTCAAACTAGAGCTTTTGTATATTTAAATACAAATATGAGTCGTCGTTTACGAATTTTATGTTAGCGCATATATACGATATTGACAACATCTCATTAAAGAAGGAAGAAATGTTCGCTAAGAAAATCGCCTAACAGAATATAGCTTGTCAAACAGAGACAAAAAAACGATAAACAAAAAAGTTTACAATATTGCGTAGTTATGAAATTATTGATAGCAATATTATTCTCACATCAGAAATATATTACAACCAGAGGACACAACGTCAGTGAAGGAATAATGCAGATATGATATCAAAACTGTTATGTTACACAAAGGACGCCAAATATATGGAAACATTTTCTATTGATTATATAAATGTAAACGTTTAAAAACAACATCGACAAAATATCTCGGATGGATACGTAACAAAAACATTGTTGGACTGTAATGACTTCTTTGTCCACTGCGGTCTTTGAACGGCGTTTTGGTGAAACTTGTTTAAGGCTGATAGCTTATCAACATAGAGACAAAAAACGTTAAAGAAAAGAGTTTACGATATTGCATGGTTACAAAATTATTGATAGCAATACTATTCTCACACCAGAAATATTACAACCAGAGGACATAACGTCAGTGAAGGAACAACACAGATACGGTATCAAAAATGTATGTTACACGGAGGATGCCAAATACATGGAAACACTTTCTACTGATTGTATAAATGTAAACGTTTAAAAACAACATCGACTAAGTTCTATCTCGGATGGATTCGTAACAAAAACAGTTGGACTGTAATGACTTCCTTCACCAGTGCTGTCTTTGAATAGCGTCTTGGTGAAACTTGTTTAAGGCTGTTAAACTGATTTGCAATGATAAAGTGAACATCTGCTCATCTTGACATAAATATGAATCAATTGTTAAATGAATTGTTAAGATGAAGCAATTTTTAACTTACAGCGTTCAGACTGAAGAGAACGATAGGTGCGGTGTAGAACGCATGGGATTTCTGGCAAATGATGGCGATGTTTCTTTGTACGTCGTGTTCGTCACTAGAACAAAGTTTCATTATTTAAAAATGGACCAAGAGGCCCTGAAGGCCTTTGGACTATATTGTGAATTTGTAATTATTAATTAAATGTTTTTGGTGAATCATAGTTATAGATCAATAAGAGTTATGATGGAAGTAAAGTATTGACATGTTTAGCAGCTCTCTAGACTATATGCATGCCAGTGAAGATACACCTGGAAATAAAGTATTCGAGTAGACTATTTCGTGAATATTGTATAAATTAGTTAATGTGTTATTAAAAAATGGGCCAAGTGGTCCTGAAGTCCTTTGGACTATTTCGTCTATATGTGACCCCGGCTGACCAAATGAGTGATAAGTCGGAAAAATTGTAACAATATTGTTTTCTTACATCCTTGTAAAGGTTTGGTAGGGTGCTTTACACGGTTTCAAAAATTATGACTGCTACAAAAATTGGCGAAGTTATGGAGCATTGAACAAGGTAGGGGTCAAAAAGTGAAAATGAAGAAAACGGCTGTTGAAGTTTTACATTATATATGCAAATGGATTGCATGGAAATATTACATGCATGACATTCAAATGTGGCACACAGTATGTATGTTATGTTGCAATGATACACTGGAAGTACAAAAGTGCGGCTACAAAAATTAAGAGGACATATTATTTGAGAGCAAAAGGTAGACTCACTGTTTGACACAGTTTAAAACCTACAGGCAACTGTCCAGTTTAACAGGGTTAGTGGCTTAATGCTGTCTGTTGAAACAAGCTTCTGCCAGTGACCAAATACAGATTAGTCACAGTTTCCATCAAACAATAGCAGGCAGAGAATCTTAGCTCCATAGCTGGGTGTAATACACAAGTTATAAATATAGCTACTCCGAGGTAGACAATTAATTTTAGTTAGCATTTTAGGGGACCTTTGGTGCCCTTAGAATGATTCAATCAAATACAGATGTATTGAAAACATTTTCCAGTTTTGGGATCCTTTTTTTGGGGCCATTACAAGGCCCTGCCCTGCGACAGCCGCAGATGTCGCTACCAACATAAATGTAAGCGATGTGGTGCAGGACACCCGGCTGCACAGTGTCCCCGCTTCAACAGTAGACAGGCCAGTACAGGCATGTATCCTGCAGTTGCCCAGCGCAATAACCCCAGACAGTAAGCAGTAGCTGCTGCCATCACCGGTTTCCCCGTCAGTATTACGAGGTATTATAAGATTATGATAGTAAGCTAGCCCAATATCTACTTCATGGTTTTACTTATGGTTTTAGAATACGGTGTATTGGCCTGCCAGTGCAACATCAAGGGATGATAACAAACCTAAAATCTGCATTTACATACCCAGAAATAATAGATGCAAAGATTGCAAAAGAACTGAACCTAGGTCGTATTATCGGACCCTACAATGCGCCACCTAATGTTCCAAATTTCAGGGTCTCCCCACTTGGAGTTGTCTCTAAGAAGGCACCCGGTGAGTATCAGGTAATTCACCATTTGTCGTATCCAGAGGGATCATCTGTTAATGATTGTATTCCACGAGAATTCTCTTCCGTGCAGTATGCCACAGTATAGGATGCCATTACTTTCATAAAGAAATCTCCTCGCACAATTTTTCTGGGTAAGTTGGACATCGAAGCTGAATTCCGTATAATACCAATATCCCCGCAAGACACGCCTTTGTTAGGGTTTCAGTGGAGGAGCAAATTTTATATGGATGCCGTTCTGCCTATGGGGTGTGCTAGCTTGTGCTAAATTTTCGAAGCGTTCAGCAATGCTTTGGAGTGAGTAGCTAAGACTAAGTTGGGTGTTTCAGAAATGTTTCATTATATCGATGACTTCCTGTTTCTCGTAGATTCTTCTGCAAAATGTACAACCGATATGAATGCATTCATATCACTCTGTGGGCAGATGGGTGTGCCACTAGCGCCAGAAAAAACACAGGGTCCTGCTACTGTATTTCTTTTCTTAGGCATTACTTTGGACACGGTGAGGTTAGAAGCCAGACTCCCCGAGGATAAGCTAGCCAAATGTAAGTCACTAGTGTCCGAGTTCTTAGCAAAACAGAAAGTCACTCTTCAGCAACTCCAATCTCTGATCGGCTTTTTAGGACATGCTTCATGTGTGGTAGTGGCCGGAAGGTGTTTTTTAAGGCGCATTATCGATCTAACTGTCGGCGTAACCAGACCCCATCATCATATTAGGCTGACTCGACAGGCGAAGCTTGACTTGAGAGTATGGCAGGAATTTTTGAGAAATTTCAATGGTAGGGCATTTTTCCTGAATGAGAAGTTTCACACAGGTGAATGTTTGGATATATACACTGATGCATCGGGCAGCGTAGGATACGGGGCAGTGTATGGCAAGGAATGGTTTTGGGGAGAATGGCCTCAATCATGGTTTTCACGGAACATTGCAGTGTTAGAGTTGTTCCCTATCATGGCAGCGGTAGAAGTCTGGGGGGAGGCATAGGCAAATCAGAGCGTACGCTTCTTTACAGATAATGAAGCACTCGTGTCAGTTATTAATAAACAGACATCCCGCGAACCCCAAATTATGACTCTACTTCGCAGGATGATCCTCACTTGCCTAACGTTCAATATAAACTTCGTGGCATGTCATGTGCCGGGCCGAGTCAACATTTTGGCAGACAGGTTGTCACGTGGTCAGTTGGAGGAATATAGAATGTTGGCTCCATGGGCTAATGCCATGCCAATCGATCTGCCAGCTCATATCTTACCACATAATTTATAACGAGGTGATAGAGGATGTGCAGACTTGTCACGGACTAGCTCTTACAGTCCTGGTAGAGCAGCGCACCTTTAAAAATTATGTGGGTTTTTTGAACAGTGTTACAATGCTAGGGAGGCTTGTCACGGGCGAGATCTTCTAAGCTTTGTAAGTAGCATAGTGCTTTGGCTGTTACAATGATGGGGCTATGATAAATTAGAATGGTAGCAAGACTTGTCACGGGCGTGATCTTCCAAGCTTTGTTGTACGTAGCACAGCACTTGGGCTGTTACAATGATGGGGCTATGATAAGTTAGAATACCAAGACTTGTCACGGGCAAGATCTTTCAGTCCTTGTGTATATAGATATAGGAGTCCTTCTCATTTGAGGTGGGGTGGTCACATGCTCAGGTGACCTTGTGGCGGAATGGCCCCACCTCTCTTTAGTATGTTTTAATAAGTAGTAGTTGTTATAATCGGACATTCTGTAGTCGTTACATCGGGTATAATCTATTCTGTGTATACGGCGCGCTGTTGCGCGCTTTGTGTGTGTAGTTGGTTTCCGCCGCAGGCGTGTTTCTTCGTTCATAATAAAAGGTTTATAATACTTACTACTCTCTAGTTATACATTAATAGTCAAGTTACGACAGCTGGCGATGAGGATAGTGGCAGGCTACATCGGTCAGCTAGGAGAGTTCAAGAGGCTAAAGAGGACTTTGAGAGTTACGTAGATTGGCTGGATCAGTGGTCTGAATTGAACAGAATCGATTCGACGAAGAAAACAAACGTGCTTCTTTCTGTGATCGGGCCTACGTCATATAAACTACTCAAAGATATCCTGACGCCGGAGAAACCAAAGGATAAGTCCTACGTTGAACTATGTGATGCCTTAAAGGGGCATTATTCGCCAAACCCTCTGGTTATTGCTGAGAGATTCCGATTTTACAAGAGAGGACAGAAGGAGGGAGAGTCGGTGGCAGACTACGTGATCACCTTGAAGCAGCCGAGTGGTACGTGCGAGTTTGGAGAGTTCCTACCGCACGGCCTGAGAGACCGTCTGGTGTGTGGTCTTCGGGATGAGAACATTCAGAGGCGATTGCTAACCACCAAAGAGCTTACCTTCCAATAAGCAAAAGAAGTAGCGATTGCAATGGAGCTGGCGACCAGAAGTGAGGTCTGTCTACGGGCCACTGGTGAATCCGTAAATAAAGTCACTTACTCGCCGCGTCAAGGAAGTGGTCGTGCTGCACGCAAGCCTGAGAAGTCGAGACGGAATGAGTGTTATCGCTGTGGCGAGGACCATAATCCTGAAAGATGTCACTTCAGGACGGCAGTGTGTTATGTCTGTAACAAAGTGGGACATTTGGCACGCAAATGCAGAGGAAAAACCGCAGAAACACGTCTCAGAGTCAGATGACCAAGAGTCAGTCCCAGAATGTTCGCTACGTCGGTGTGGTCGCTGATGAGTCGGACATTGGAATCTATACGTGTAACGTTGGAGGGGCTGTGAGAATGCAGGTGGACACAGGTGCAGCTAAGTCGCTCATTCCAGAGACTCTGTACTTGAGACATTTTGCACATCTCGCTCTACAACCCACCAACCTCACTCTACGCACCTATACTCAAGAGGTCATCGAGCACATCGGAGTGGTCACTCTGGATGTGAGGCATGGAGACCAACGAGCTGAGTTATCCGCAGTGGTCGTCAAGGGCGACAAAACACCTCTACTAGGAAGAAACTGGCTGGCAAAAATGAAGTTAGACTGGTCGAGTAACCTGGCAGTCACCGCAATTGCAAGGCATTCGGTGGAGGAAGTGCTGAAAGGGCATTCAAAGGTATTCCAAGAAGGAACGGGCACAATAAAGGGCTACACAGCGCACATCTACATGAAGGAAGACGTGCAGCCTCGCTTTCATAAGGCTAGGCCGGTGCCCTACGCACTGTGAGATAAAGTTGAACACGAACTGGACCGGTTGGAGAAGGAGCGCATCATCCAGAAGGTGGACCACAGCGATTGGTCGGCTCCGATTGTGGTAGTGCCGAAGGCGAACAAGACGGTGAGGATCTGTGGTGACTTCAAAGTCACGATCAATCCGAATGTGGAACGTGAGCACTACCCACTTCCAAACGTGGAGGATCTCTTCGCGTCACTAGCCGGTGGCAAGGTGTTCTGCAAGCTGGACCTATCCCATGTGTACCAACAACTCGAGTTGGACGCCGAGTCGCAACACTACGTCACAGTGAATACCCACAAGGGCACGTATCGCTACCTGCGTATGCCGTACGGTGTGAGCAGCACACCGAGTATCTTCCAGTCGGTGATGGATTAGATCCTGCAGGGCATGGATCATGTGATGTGCTTCCTAGAAGACATCCTCATCACGGCTGAGTCAGAGCAGGAGCATCTGAAACTTCTAGATGAAGTACTCACTCGTCTGGAGAAGCGTGGCGTCCGAGTGAATCTGGCGAAATGTGAGTTTGCCAAGAAATCAGTTGACTACTTGGGTCATCTGATAGATGCGGAAGGCATCCATCCCACATCTGAGAAATTGGACGCAATCACCAATTCTCAGAAGCCGAAGGACGTGAAGGAGTTGCGTTCGTACTTGGGTTTGATCAACTACTACGCTAAGTTTATACCCCGCATGTCTACCGTGTTACGTCCACTACACCTACTGCTCATGAAGGATCGTGAGTGGCGATGGACTCCCGAGTGTGATGACGCAATGCAGAAGTGCACAGATCTGCTGAAGTCACAGCAGGTGCTGGTGCACTACGACTGTCGTAAGCCACTGCGACTGGCTACGGATGCGATCCTTTGTTATCACGAGTACTCAAGTATGTACTCACAGGTTGGCCCAACCACACAGACAAGGAACTACAAGTGTTCTTCGCGAAGCGAGACGAGCTGTCAACTGAACAGGGTTGTCTGCTGTGGGGATCACGCGTTCTGGTTCCGTCAGCCTATCACCAGGCGATGCTGGATGAGCTCCACTCGGAGCATAGTGGAGTCAGCCAGACCAAAGCATTCGCGCGCAGCTACATATGGTGGCCAGGTATGGACAATGATATCGAGACGATGGTGCAGGCTTGTGCAGTGTGTCAGTCAGTGAAGAATCAGCCAGCCGTAGCACCACTGCATCCAGGGCCTTGGCCCACACGCATATGGCAGAGAATTCACATTGACTTTGCTGAGAAGGACGGTGTGAACTATCTGATTGTGGTTGACAGCCATTCGAAATGGTTGGAAGCTGTGGCGATGAGGTGCACTACATCCGCTAAGACCATTGAGGTACTCAGAGGAATGTTCGCATCTCATGGTCTACCAGAGGAGGTCGTGGCAGATAACGGGCCTCAATTTATCGCACACGAGTTCAAGACGTTCATGGACAAGAACGGCATCAAGCATACGAGGGTGGCTCCATACCATCCAGCATCGAACGGTGCTGCGGAACGCTGTGTGCAGACTGTGAAGCAGAGTCTTCGGAAGTACTCTGTTGGAACTCAACTGACGAAGGAGAGTTGGCTCACTAATTTCCTTCTGTGTTATCGGTGCACTCCGCATACCGTGACTGGTGTGTCTCCTGCGGAACTCTTCCTCAAGCGTCGACTGAGGAATCGCTTCAGTCTTCTCAAACCGCACCTAGAGAGACACATGGAGGAGAAACAGACGCAACAAAAAGAGCAACACGATCGGAGTAGAGTGAAGCTTCGAGAGCTGGTCAGCGGTGATCCAGTACACGTTCGCAATCATCATGGCAGCAGTCCTCCGAAATGAGTCGCGGGCAAGATCATCAGACGACTGGGTCCGCTCACCTACTTAGTGCAAGTACGTGCACAGAGTCGCTATGTGCACGTAGACCATCTACGGCTGACGGCTGAAGGTGAGGTGACTGTACCTATGGTTCTGGAGATTCCAGAGTCGGTGTGTGTTACCCTTCCTTCATCTTCTACGGAGCCGTGTGTTCAAGCAGAGTCACTTCCGTCTGAGGCAGATGAAACTGTTCGAGCACCAAGTGATGTGACTGTGGTTCCTGATGAATCATCATCTCCTGTGCTACGCCGATCAAACCAGTGTGTCAAACAACGGAAAATACTGGACCTTTAAATTGATTCAGTATTCTGACACTGTTCCATGTTATTACATTAGTTAGTGACTTAAAAGCTTAAGAGGAAGGAGTATTATAATCGGACATTCTGTAGTCGTTACATCGGGTATAATCTATTCTGTGTATACGGCGCGCTGTTGCGCACTTTGTGTGTGTAGTTGGTTTCCGCCGCAGGCTTGGTTCTTCGTTCATAATAAAAGGTTTATAATACTTACTACTCTCTAGTTATACATTAATAGTCAAGTTACAACAGTAGTTTTAGTTGTCAAAATGTTTGTGAGACATCTTTTTGAGGTTTTTATGTATTATCTACCACTATTTTA
Organism: Paraescarpia echinospica; assembly: GCA_020002185.1. NCBI lineage: Eukaryota > Metazoa > Annelida > Polychaeta > Sabellida > Siboglinidae > Paraescarpia > Paraescarpia echinospica. The sequence goes on from CM034532.1 coordinate 25,114,793, forward strand.
ATGCAGTGCTTTATAATGTGGGCCTTTATTTAGAATGTATAGGCTACGTAAATGGGGCAATGTTTAAGACCTCAAATGGCCCATATTTGTTTGTAAATATTTGCATGTTATAACTCATCCAATAATCTGGTGAGTAATAAATAACTGTCAGAAGGTTATTCTGGCCATATTCTACCATATCTGTTGTTGACTTGTTGCACTGCGTAAATGGGGTTATGCAAATACATTGCATAATAATTTTTACGCGGGGCAATCAAGTCAACATTTAAGTCATGCTAGGTAAACAGGGGACATGGTACCGAAGAGGTCAAGAGTCCAAAATTTTTTTCCCCGTGCTTTAGCGTATGGATACAGTGAAAAGAAGTCCCGTCGCGCAGGGTATAAAAGGCCAGAGCGGTCCCGGCGGTGGCCATATTAGAATTTCTCCGTTGTACGAACTCGTCAGAATTCTGCGTCAATTTGAGTCCACCTCCCTCCCATCCTACCAGTAATTGGTGTGGGATTCCTTGTGCTTGGCATGATTTGTGAATACATGTGTGTGATATGGTATATGTACTTTTTTCTGTGACGCTTTTCCCTGCTCTATTATACACGAGGTTTTGCCTGAAGGCGTTTCTCCTCCTTACTGATAATACAGTAACAGTGTATGCAGGGTTTTTAGGGCGGTAAATAAAGTAGGATAGATTACACGTGGGGCGGAATGGCCCCACCTCTCTTTAGTATGTTTTAATAAGTAGTAGTTTTAGTTGTCAAAATGTTTGTGAGACATCTTTTTGAGGTTTTTATGTATTATCTACCACTATTTTAATGTAGTGCTTTATAATGTGGGCCTTTATTTAGAATGTATAGGCTACGTAAACGGGGCAATGTTTAAGACCTCAAAGGGCCCATATTTGTTTGTAAATATTTGCATGTTATAACTCATCCAATAATCTGGTGAGTAATAAATAACTGTCAGAAGGTTATTCTGGCCATATTCTACCACATCTGTTGTTGACTTTAAATGTGAATGGTCTATTTCATCATCCTATATAATAAACACCAGGCAATAATTTATCTCTACTTGTCACTTTGGTAAACTTTCATCCATATACTACAGTATATGTAATATATATAATGATATATATATAGAGTGAGGGGGGGAGACAGAGAGAAGGTTGCTAGTGTTTATTGCCATAAGTGGAAACGGAGAGGAGAATTATATATATAATTATATATAGAGAGAGAGGGGGGAGAGAGAGAGAAGGTTGCTAGTGTTTGTTGCCATAAGTGGAAACGGAGAGGAGAATTATATATATAATTATATATATATATAGAGAGGGGGGGAGAGAGAGAGAAGGTTGCTAGTGTTCGTTGCCATAAGTGGAAACGGAGAGGACAATTTCAGGAAATGGTTACAGTAATGTGTCCAACATTGCAACTATGAAATTCATCAGAAACTATTTACACGTTTTTTACTGAGAAACTATTATGTTGCATCGATTCGATAAAACAGAAGTGTATTAATAAGCACACACAACGTATGCAAGCATATTATATACCAAGACGTCAATATATAATTATATGTACTCACACGCACGCGCGCATTTATGCATGCATAAATGCGTGCGCGCAGGCAATTAAATGTCTTCAAACCTAAGGTGGGAGTCCACGAAACACATTTTAAATTTAGATTGTAAGAAAGTTACAAAAGATAAATATAGCGACTTACCTTTGTTGATTAGTGGTTCTCTCTTCTTTCTGAAGGTACCAGAGAAGACAACTTACAATAATTACTACCGCCTAATTTATAAAGAACGTTCACCTTCAGTAGGAACTAAAATACATGTGTTGGTGCTTGTGCAGTGTTAATAACATGTAAAATATGCGTAAGCGAAGTAACGATGATCAAATAAAGACAACAGCTCAATTCTTGCAGATTAGTTGACCAGTGAAAGCAATTTTGAAATGATTCTTAATTTCTGAAGTACACAACGGAGGCAATCAACTTAAAAAAGTCAATGAAAGAAAACATAACTAACTCAGCATTTAGCAAAATAATATTATGTTCAGGTCAAATAACTTAACCTCACATGTTAATCAACTACCAGACTTTACAGTGAACATATGATGATACATTATCATGTAGTGACATTACTGACTATGTTGAACGTTAAGAACATTAGTTTCTACATTTCAAAAATGTCATTGATTACATGAACAATTTCAATGTCTACTGCTATTTGCATAAAGGGAAGCAAAATGCATCTTTTGGGCCGATGCATCTAAGAGTTAATCAGAGCTAATCATTATCAACTACAATCAAGAATATTATGCCAGTTGTTTACTAGAATGATCTTGGTGAACACACATTATTTAAATTGCACGGACAGCGCCATTGTGATAGAATGCCTGTCATTGCCAATGTCTACTCTTCTCAATTCGCCAGTCTCCAAATTAAGCATATTGCTCTTGCTGCATCGCCGGATTAGTTTTGGCGCTGTAACTAGTAAAAATGTTATGTCTGCAAAGTGCACTGTGTGGCATTATAACAGTTGTTACAAGTGTTTGCAACTCTGAGTTCGAGAAACCAACATAAGAGCTGGCATATTCATATACATGTCGAGGAAACAGGGTCAAAGAAGCTCTAGATGCTTATTGGTCAAGAACTGAGGCGTGTCTCAATATGGCAGCCTTCGGAAACTGTAAGATTTCAGTAGAATCTCCTAGTTTGACAAAAATTCGGAGTAAACCACAGTCGTGATATTGTTGATTGTAGCGGAAATGGCTAGACTATATTAACTCTTTTAGGTGTATAGACCAACACATTTGCCTTTCGTTTCCCTTTAGTGTTTTCAGTCGCTTATAGTAGCCCGCCACAGTTGGATTTTGGAGTGTTAGTCCTTTATGGAAAATATTGTATTATGTTTTCGTTATCAAGTGGTGGGGGTAAATAATAAGCATCTTGTGCATATAATCTACTGTATGTGTTTTGAGGGTATCAGTTATTGCAAACTTGCCCCACTTACCTGCAATGTTGATTTCTTCTCCACGACGGTGGGTCTCCCTGCATCATGTCGGAATGAAATACACAGAACAGCCACACATGGTAGGAGACTGAGGAACACCTGCAATTAAACATAACACAAAAGATCCACAAGAAGTTATTGTTGGGGCCATTATAAAGATGGAAAGAAGTATGTTAAACATCACATATCGGGAGAGAAAAAAACATTTGGGTAAGAAAGAAGACAAAGGTCATAGACGTGACAGAACAAATCAGAAGACAGAAGTGGACCTGAGCAGAGCATATCAGTAGACTACGAGATAACCGACGGACATCGCGTATCACTACAAGGAGACCTTACGAAGGGAAACGATCTAGAGGAAGACCGGGGAGATGGTGGAGACGATCTAGACTCGTACGGAAGGGCATCATCTGGCAAAGGAGAGCGCAAGACAGGCAGATCTGGAAACGACATGCTGAGGCATTCGCACAACTACGGGACACTACCATGGCTGCACAATGAAGATGATGATGACCATTATATATTGTGATTTGTGACGATAACAACCACGAGTTATGGTTATTACTGTCGAGGGGACTGTTGTTCGAATCCTACTATACTCCGCCGTTTCGAAATTTGGGGAGTTTCATTCAATCAACTTTGCTTGTGTCACTTAGAAGAGATAATATAAACAGTTCGTCCCTTCTACCTGGTGTCTGTGTCAGGGGAACCGCGGGCAGATCCAGACAGGGTAGTCTAGAGGCAATGCCAAATAACACTCCAGTTGCCCCCCCCCCATCGAGCCTCGCCAAAAATACCAACCCTTGAAGGTCTAGGGGCCACGCCACGCTAGCCCGGGCACATTCAAAATGTCTAGTGGGCACGTGTCCCCCATATATTCTTGAGCAGCCCTTTCCCAAAGGACACCCTCCAACAGTTGAGATTTTCGCTGCATTAAAACATTATCTTGTTCACACCTCCATATAAAATTAATAAAATAATTATTTTGTGTATGATATCCTGTGTCGAAGGTGGGAAGATGGCCGTCCTTCTTGTACGGCCAAAGTAGCTTCGATGAAGGGGTGGCCGCTCACGAGGGTGACAATTGTATTCATTTTCTTGCTTTAGCAGAACCAACTTACAACATTATGATATGTTTTCATGGGTTAGTTTGAGAAAACATGTTTCTCTATGTAGCTAACGTATTATGTATGCATTTTACACTTGACACAGCTGCTGCAACATCAAATGGTATTGTGGAATCAGCCTATCAATCACCTGACGTGTTGAATAGCAACAAATGAGCCATCAAAAAATACGTGGTGGGTTCAGACATTACGTCGTATATTTTGTTGAAATTCTGGTCACAAAAGGGTTTCTTTATGACAAAAACATAAGGCAACAATTTTAGAGTGACAACTATATCAGGAAATGTTTGATTTATGAGATGTCATGCAGTAATAGTAATGCAATTCACGTGTATATAATCGATATCAACACTGTTGGCAGAGGCAAAGCTTGATGGAGGTCACACACAAAAATTCTATTTCACGTAGGCAAACCGCGACGTATTGGATACGTTAATTTCATGGATGTTTGCACACAAACCAAGCCCTGGTGGTTCTGAATGCTGGGATATTTGTTTTACTTCTATAAAAAATAACGACGGATTTTCTTTTTAAAAGAAAGAATAGCTACACAGATTACGTTCCTCGTTGCATATGAGTTACATTCCAGGAGCGGATCCAGAGAGGGTAGTCTAGGACGGGGCAAAACCTCCAACTGCACCCTCCTTGAGGCTCACCAAAATCTCCACTAGCGATCGAACCAAATTCATAGCAAGTTGGCTGAGCCGGAGCTTCAGCACGATTGTGATATCAGAAGACCGAGGGGAAGGCGTTCTGATGAACAGTTTTCGTCAGAGCTTCAGCACCACTCCGCTGTCGTGCTATCGGATCATGACATCGGAAGACGGGGTATGGGGGTGCTGTTGAACGTCTTCACGGCGCGACATTCACAATAGTGGAAGCTCACCAAAACCTAAAGTTGCACCTCTCCTTTTTGAGACTTACCTAAACGGGGGCACATTCAAAAGGTCTAGGGGGCATCTATCACAAGGCGGCTCCTCTAGACCCGCCTACGCATTCTACCCGATCTTTCGAATATTAGTTCTATTCTGTTATGAAAACTGGTGGAAAACATAATTTAAATAAAATCAAAAGCCTTTATTCAACAAATCAGACAAACATGTTACAGGTACTTATTAATTATACGAGTTGACATAAAAAAGAAACAAAAGACCACAGAAAGTGCCGAGTGGACCTGGATGTCTGGGAAGTGTCAGACTGCCTGCAGAGTTAGCGTATTAATATATCTTAAAGCCCTGCCCGGGCTGGAAATCTGCGTCCGCACCCGCTCCGCAACTATGTCATTTGACCCGCAGCACGCCCCACATATAACAACTCAGCCCGCAGCCCGCCCCGCATATTTTGTTACATCCTGGCCCGCAACCCGCCCCACAGTAACTTGGCCCGCAACCCGCCCCACCCCGCAGTAATTAGTCAAACGTCAGCCCGCACCCGCCCCGCAGCCCACAACAGATGACATGGAATCATTTAAAATACATCATCTTTATTTATCATTGTTGTTTACAATATTAACATGCTGAATTATACAAAATATGGCTATTTGACTTTAACCATACCGTTCATTCAAGGCTGCTGTTGATGAGCAAAATGAGTTACAAGTCAGCCCGCAGTAGCCCACATGTAGAAATGAATAGCCCAAAGTCCGTCCCGCCCCGCAGTGACCTGGCCTACAGCCCACCCCGCCCCGCACAAATTGAAACTTAACCCGCACCGCAACAAATAAAACAATCCAGGTCAGCGCAGAGCTTTAATAGTTGAGGACATGCCTCGTGCTTGTTGTACTCACTCGGAGGCTCCCAGTGTCAAGCGACAACGTGCCCATCCAGATGCAGTCGAGGAGCGTCTGACATGCGGGGTGTTCAACAAACTGCATGCTGCCTGCATGTACTGCCAAATCAAGCGTCGTCTTTCCACAAAAGCGGGACATTTTCCGTGTGAGCAGCCGGGCCTTGTCCTGGTCTTTGTCATGACATCGTTTCAGCACACCAACTGCGAGATCGTCAAAGTAGCTGAGAAATACAACAAGTAATCGCATTGGTATTGCCATTGGGATGGTATTGAACGAGTCTCAATTATCAAGCTATACCTCGTGTCTTTGCGGTGTCACAATGTACATGTAATAAAAACATAATTTGTTAGCAATATTTCTGCAAACTTTGCTCATTGTTGTTACGGTTAGTAACGTTGTACATACATAGGCCTACATCTAGGCATGCAAAATATTAAGTACTAACAAATATTAATAAAAAGCAGAAGTTAGTAATAGTAAAATAAATAGTTATATAATTAAAATAAGAATTTAGGAAAGCAGGTCGAAAACTTTCATTTTTTTCATATCTACTTTAGGAAAGCATTTCTTTTTTAACAATCCTTTCTCTATTCCTGTTACATGTTCACACATATTCAATCAAACCAATCAATCTGATTGCCTGATTTTTTTGCCACTGCCATACATGTCAAATGACGAATTGTGTGGCAACCGTTTTAGTACACAAGCTGTTAAAGAAAGGGCCTCAAATAGGCAATTTTTATCAACCACGCAGTATGTAATAATGGGAGCTTAAGTATCTTTGAAGGTTCAGCTATAATTAATAATCAATCGGTCACGTAGACACATATACTGAATAATTGTGTTACGTCTGGTGTACTCGAAACATAGAAAAGTTGACATAATGTGCTGAGAAGTGAATACTACTCACTCTATGAGTTCTGATAGCTTCATGCTCTCCGCCGAGTTATTTGCTTTGTAACGCATTTCTTTCAGAAGTTTCACGGCCAACAACACGGCAGCAATTCTTTCTTCCTGTTTATAAAATGAAATGCAAACAACATTGTGTAAGCAACGTCATAAACATTGTATACAATGTCATTATTAAGATTTATATTACAAAGAAGATCAGAAAAATGCATGTCTGGTATCTCCAAATCTTAACACCACGATGTTGTAATAAGCGTCCAGCACGAATAATTTGGGACACCGTTGTCTGTGTGTGTGTGTGCGTGTGCTTGGGCGCACGCGTGTGTGTGTGCAATGCCAGCCGGCGGATGGGCATTTTTGTGAGTGTTATTTAATGACAGGTTATTAAATGCTTTTGCTGAGTAAAATAAAATAAGAATAACCATCATGACCCACCTTTATTTCAGACCAGAAGAGTTTGGCAAGGTCAAGATGGCATCTGATGACTGCCCAGAGGAATAACAACAATAACAGGTTGTTTTCGTCACAAGTCCTAGTCACATCACAACTACCGACGGATGAGATCAACGCTTTCACCTTGTAATAAGACCACGTAATATATTATATATAAAATATATTAACACATTCCTTTTCATGTGGAACACCTAACTGACACAATTGTTTCAACGTAATATTGCAAAAACAAACTAGCATTTAGCTGTTTTTAAGACTGTTGTACAGTTCAAACAGTTTTAATTTCGGTTTCTAGCGTCTCCTGACAAACCTAATCAAACATACAGATTACCTCTTTTTATATCTTCGTTAGGCACGACGAATATCTAGAAGTTAAATACTTTAAATATGATCACTGTGAAGCAACCTGATGTTTGTGAGCTGAAGCTACTTGATTATTTCTCCATCCAAGCAAAACCAAGTACGTGCACATAAATCCAGGTAAACGTATTAATCTACCCACCTTAGATAGGAGTCAAATAGAGAAAGCAGAATACTTCGGCTCCTATACACTAACTGTCAACATGATATTGATTATAAAAAATCCAGGGCTTGGGCAGCAATTCCTGCACTGGATAACGTATGGCGATGGTCAATATGCAGACACACCAAACGAAACTTCTTTAGGGTCACGGTTGAGCCAGCCCTCATATATGGCTGTGAATAATGGACACTGATACAAACACTCGATAAAACACATGATGGCTCATACACAGGATTACTACGTAAATTATTCAGGGTGTCCTGGCGCGATCATATCGCCAACCAGGAGCTGTACGGGAGTTTACAGCGGATCTCAACCACCGTTGGGCAACGACATCTACCTCTGGCAGGGCATGTGATGCGCCACGATGAAAATGCCAGTCGCGTTCTCCTTTTGGAAACCCGATGGCACTCGGAGAAGAGGTCGCCATAATATGACCCTCAGAGAGAGACACTATTCAGAGGGACTTCTCTCGCTGTCAAAATGTAAGACAGAAAAAAGTGGAAAAAACTGATCATATCACCACGTTAGGTGGATGACATAAGTGTGGTGGGTTCAAGCATCCTAAAGACCCTAATGCACTGGCAACGGAGTATAGGTGGCGAATGTGAACCCTAAACCCAGACATCTGATAAATCAGTTTAGTCCTTTCAAGTAGATGGTCTTTTCTGCAAAAAGTGTAAATTAAACTTAAAAAATAAAAACATATGATTAATGGTACGTCCAAATAACGACTATCCGTCTACAACGGAGACGAGAATGCATGATTATCCAACTATGGCACAGGAATGCATTCAGCCGTTACATTCCCATGTCTATAGACATTAAACAATGACCAATTGGACAAGAGGCAGGCAGGCAGGCAAGCAAGCAAGGAAGTAAGTAACACACGTATATATATGAGCATTACAAATCAGAAGTATTATAAGCAACATCTAAAAATATATATATGGGCATTACAAATCAGAACTATTATAAGCAACATCTAAAAATACAAACAAAATATGTTGTGTGTGCGTGCAGGCATGCGTGTGTGTGTTTGTGTCTGTATGTTTTGTGTGTGTGAGTATGTGTATATGTGCATGCATGCATATGTCTGTGTTTGTGTGTGTGTGCGTGCTTGTGTGTGTGTGAGTGAGTGCGTGCTTGTGTGTGTACTTGATGAACATCGAGAAATCAGGAAATAGGCGCTGTTCTTTTGGTTATCGACACAGAAACAGGATACCCCTTGCGAAGATGGTGGATGAAGTCGAGAAGATCGCACCATTTCGAGAGTGTTTGAAGCTCATTATGTTCATATTCTTCGTAAAGAATTTGACTTGCCCATACCTAACAATTACGCCAAATGTCACCTAAATTGGAAATGCCGTGTAGAATCTTCTCATATGTCGTTTGTTATAAATCAATCGTACAACATTTGGTATACATGTTTTGTCCGGCATGTTTTGTCTGGTACAAACATATGCGACATTAAAGGTAATTTCTGACAATCATTTGAGACTCTTGACGACCCAATCTAAATGACTTCGAGACCCTTTTGGGTAGCGATATAGGATGTAAGAAACGGTGGTTTACATAATTCAAGATAAATACTATATCATAACTTTAGAAAGACCACTCGTGTATGTCAATGTTCTGAAGTTTGAACTGTCAGTAAATGTCACACTGGGGATATTATAATTACGTAACCATATTGTTTCCATAACTGCATGCACACTGGTACGATGCCTTGCCTATTGTTATAGTGGTGCGATGCTGTCCGTTCTGATATTGAATCTCGAGGTTATAGTTAGAGAAGTTGTGGAATGTTTTCCCGTAATAGTGTACCCATATGGGATATCGATACGTATGCCACTTCATATTTAAACAATAGCGTCTAATATAACGTTTTGTCATGAGGATTAAACATGTCTAACACTTAATTATAATCGAGCTATCTGTATATTATGTGTGAGTATCTTGAATTTTTATCCTAGATGGTTTGCGGGGGTGCCACAGTTTATGGCCCCTCAGACAAAATGTAACGTCTATATATTGTTTTGAAAAGCCAGGTGGTTTAACAGTTTTTGCCGGTTCTTAGGGTTCATAATGGGCATCAGACGGACAAAGGTCGATTGTTCACAACGTATCACGTAACTTGCAACAATTGTAGAAACCACGAGCGCGTGGCGAAAACTGTTAACATTTACGTCATAGCAAATGTCCGGTTGGAATACTTCGGGAAACCGCAACCTGCGCGTGTATGCGTATAACGCCATCCGAAGGATGTGCATTTTTTAGTGAGGTAATGTTTGTTTGTTTCGTATATGGTGTCCCAAAAAAATTTTGCACTCACCTCTTTGTAGAAATCCGAAAGCATCTCAGATTTGAGGAAATTGCCCAGACGGATGCCATTCTTTACTCTCATAAAGAACTTGACAAATTCAACCTTGTTTTCACGTACGGCTTTCACCATGAGCTCATCCAATTTCAGTTGAGTCTGTTGTTGGAAATTAAAATAAAACTAAATCGTAAAATAACAATGTGCAAAACCTATTAATAGTACAGAGTGGTTAGTACCCAGAATGCGACCAACACTACACAGGAAAAACAGCGAGGGCACTGGGCACACAATTTAAAGAACATCTATCGTGTCGCCAACCCCTATCAGCGATAAGCGAACACAAGTTGAACACAGGCCACCAGTGTTCAACGAAAGATGTAAAAATCTTAGACCTTGAGGAGAACTGGTATAGGAGAAAGATCAAGGAGGCAATTAACATCTCCAGTGGGAAGCCTTCACTGAACATAGACGTCGACTAGAAACTCCCGCCAGTTATGCTCCAGCTTGTGTCACATGACGTAGGTTATGTGTCACGTGACCTACATCATGTAGGTCATGAGAAACGACCGTAAGTTCAGTCTGCTGAAGAAGGCCACGACATGCGGTCGAAATTATACAGAGAAAAAATGAAAATATTTCTTGAGAATAAAAAATTAACCCAACACTCAGAGATTGTTTCATTATTTGCTATGCTATGTAATGTCATACGTTTTTGGTGGATAGGCAATCATCAGCACACAAAATAAGATAGCAGTGAGCACTGTCCCGAAAGCCTCCAACGTCCTACAGTACCTTCAGCCGTGCATACACGAGGATGCAGACATCTGCATATAACTTTGTGATGCACATTGTTTTAACCAATGGCTTCCCAAAGTGGTTATCCGGCAGTGTGTACAGACATGGTTATACGCGAAGAAGGGCAATTCCTTCCTGTTCAAATAGATTAGCGTTTTGGCGTTGAAATCTATTTTTGTCCCTTGCAACACATTGCCATTTCCAACAACCTGTGAAATCAAAAACAGTAACACCATGTCATGTCCGGAGTTGGTGTGACATAGTCTCCAGTTTCCTTGGTCGAGGGAAGAAGTCGCCCTGATTAGCATGGGCTCCATTCCCCACTGTTACAGATGTCGTCCTCGCCCTGTCTTCACAATCACAAGAAGTCGACTTGTGTACATAAAATGAGATAGAGATATTCATCACAGTAATTTACATTCACTTAGCAGGGTGGGTGAAGCAAGACAACAGGAGTTGGTACCATTTTGAATACCCTACAAACAAAATATGCATTGCACCAACGTGTGACAAGGGCTGTTTAACAAACTGGTTATGTGGGGTCACAAGCTTTTATGCCAAATCCCCATCTGCCTAGTCTTGGACATTGTTGTTTGAATAAAACTGATTCAATATGGAAACCATCCTGGACTTGAACTACAAGAAGGATCGATACCATGACGTGGCCTAGTGCACTGTGGTTGCAAATCAAAATGTAGCCCAACTAAGATATTATTTTTTATCAATAAGTACGTTGTGAGGTATATTATGATTGATAATATAAGTGCATAAAACTAGGAAACAGTCTTAAAGGTTATAATCGTAAAGACACGTACCATAAACCAAATATGGATTTTGAAACCCAACAAACATTCAGATCATGTTCCTAGAACAAATATATGCATGACTGTCATGTTGATATTCTGTGTGACCATCATTTGATGGTTGTAGCCTATTTACATTCACACGTGTCTTACCGAATTAAACGCAGAGTGCGTGTTTGTATTGCACGGAAGCTGAATTAAACCAAAACATACGATTTTGTATATCGGCTATCTTGATTTTTAATACAGTGTATGTCTGTCATCTGGGGATACAACACGTGCAAGAATCGATTTATTAACCGTGTAAATATTGACATAGACACCAATATCATTTTTCTATGTTGTGTAGAAGCTTTGGACAGCTAGATTATTTCAATGACAGCCATTTTAAATTTCAATATGACCGTCACCTGGAAATAATGCAAGTGGCACAAGTGAATTCCTTGACCTTCAAACATACGAACCGCATACGAATTAATCATAATTATGGAGTTCTCAACCTCAAGAGGCATCAAGATCATGTTCGTAAAAACGCACATGCATGGCAGCCATCTTGAATTTCAATATGGCTGTCATCTGATGATATAACATATGACAGAAATGGATTAATTGACTCTGAAAGTGTTGGTTTATATACAAAGAGCATGTTTATATGTTGCTTAGAAGCTGAGGTATTTGGGTGATGAATTTCAATATAGCCGCAATCTTGGCAACTGCATATGATAGAAATGGATTCCTTCACCCTGGAGAAGTTTTTTGTTAGACACCAAGAACATGTTTTTATGTTGCTTAGAAGCTGATATATACGGATAAAGGATTTCCGTGGCGGCCATTTTTTAAATGAAGATGGCGGCTAGCTTTAATATTGAATTCATACATCATAATCTACATGTGTGCCAATTTTCATGCATTGTCAAAAAGTGCACAATTTATCAAATAGGTGGCTCTTAGCCATTGTACTATAAACACAAATTGTCATAAAATAGAGTAAATAAATGCATCTTTTTACCCTTTGCATTTATTGATAAAAGTCAGTTTCAGTAGATTACTCACTTGACGCTTGTTCTTCAGTATTTCCTTGGCAGTATCAATGCTGTTCCACGTCAGCGCCAGTCCCAGTTGCTTCATGTCTACTGCATCGTTCTTGCTAACTAAACATATTAACCAAACTTGTCTTCACGAAATGACCATAGTATCATACGTAGAGAAAGTATGTTTTTGTTGTACCGGGTGTCGTTCAAAATAAACAGCCCACCATTGTGAGCACATTACATCTATATCATCAAATAATACAACCATTATGCCGTAACCAGTATTATGTACAGATTTTAATAATCAACCAAAGTTCAGTTTTGAACAAGAATATTCGCTCTTTCCCAAGTTGTCAGGTTTTACGCGATCAAAACCCGGGCACATATTTGAACATTTGAAGTTGATTCGTGTTGAATTAAATGAATGGCGGAAATGCCATCAATGGTATGTTTGCAGTGCTGTTGCATTTGTAAACCGACTGGCTAGACTACAATCCATTACAGTGCCTAGAGGCGAACCACGGTTCCATTTTTACCTAGTTTTACTAGACCTGGTCAACGAAATTAGTCACGAAAACAACGCCATACATTTATATAATGTTACAAATACACAGTACTTCTGAAAAAGGACACCAACATTTCAAAGATGACAGAATTGAAGATACTTAGCTACATACACTGTAGGCCATGGGCCAGATATGCCCCTCGTGCACCCCCCCCCCCCACAACTCTACCAACCCATGTTTTTTTAAGCTTTTGGGTCCCTTGAAGATGATTTCAAGTGGTAACAGTGAAAAAGTTGGGTCTCACTACCCATTTCCAACTTATCTTAGATGGTACCCTGAAATATTGTATTTGTCATCAATGTCGCATGGTATTTAATCACCCACACCACAATCGTCATTGTATAGTCATAAATGTCTCAATATGTACTTGTAATATGTCAAGTTGAAGGTTGTCATCTGCTGATCGTTATAATAGCATTCAATAGATAAATACTATTATGGCATGTGCCCTAATTAGCATAGAATAACTATACCCCATTCTCACTCATGACTGCATAGATGACATCATTAATGTTGTCAAATATATAGATTTCCTTTGATCCTATGGCCTCTATAAGATCAAAATAATGATGCATGACACTCTGCAGCATCATATCTTTCATTTGATACCAGAATTGTCTTTCTGTCATTACAAATGGATTAGATATGATGCTTCAAAGTTAACCGTAGTGTCTCGGATCAAGAAGCGTAACCCAGGGCATTTTTTATTATTACACACTGTACTCCATCAGCCATGGATTGTTTAAAATGTAATGAAAAAGTGACTATAATATTTTTTTTATAAGTCATTTATTTTCTTTTGCAGTATCTAGGTACATGTTTGCAGCTGGAATACTACTTTTCTTACATGTTTCATCATGGTATGCGGAGATCACAAGGTTGTATCCCATATTATATTATTTAAGTTTCAATTGCAGCTTATACGAATACCTCAGGTCAACTTCACAGATATCGATGAATTAAAATGTTATTTAAGTTGGATAATGATAAATTATAAGCTTTACCTGCTTTGACCTGCTGATATTGCATACCTACCTTTGTTTGTATTTACCATTAAAACAAAAACGAACAAGTGATCAAACTGTCGAACCTACTTGTATAGTTCATGTAAAGAACTTAAAATATGGAGAACTTCAACTCATGTCTGGTATGCGGGATGCAGAGAAGAAGTTGGCGAAATTGCAGGAGATCAAAGAGAAGAGACTTTCAGAACATCCAACTTTAACCCACAGGATGGAGGACACGTCCAAGCTCATCCTCAACACAGTGATGGAATATCATGGCTTCCATTGGGAATGCTACAAACGTTTCATCATGAATATGGACAGGCTGATGTCCACCTCATCACCACCATCTGATGCCTCCACACCCCAATGTTCCTCACAAGAATACGATCTGTTTGCTTGTGAAGCCAAGTTCCACAAGAATTGCTGCATGAACTCTATACAAAAACCAGAGAAATGGCGAAGTACAGATGAAGAGGCACGTGATAGCCAGCTCAACTTGTTGGAAGCCCATGAAAAGGCATTTGACATAGTCTGTTGTATGGTTGAGAAGGATGTTCTGCATGATCGGAAGATGGTGAAATTGGCTGACCTGCAACAAGTGTACATATCCAGTCTAGAGAATACAGAGCATAGTAATCCTGACTTCCGGAGAGAGAAATTAAAACTCAAACTTGAAACCCATGAACCCTTCAAAGGCCGACTGTCCTTCTGCGATGTGGGGAAATTCCAGTCAAGCGTAGTCTATGTTTCACAGATTGACATCAACACAGCCGTGAAACTGTTATAATCGGACATTCTGTAGTCGTTACATCGTGTACAATCTATTCTGTGTATACGGCGCGCTGTTGCGCGCTTTGTGTGTGTAGTTGGTTTCCGCCGCAGGCGTGGTTCTTCGTTCATAAATAAAGGTTTATAATACTTACTACTCTCTAGTTATACATTAATAGTCAAGTTACGACAAAACATGCCTTCCAGTTGGGATCAACTGATGTTATCAAGACCACTGGTATATATCTTCGACAGACTATCCAGGATGGGTTTGCTGAAGCAACTGATCTTAAATGGCCACCAACTCCCCATGATGTGGGACCTGCCCCATGGCAGGTCCCACATCATCCCGCACAGAGAGACTTGTTCTGTCAATTGGTCAGGACATATGCCGGGCAACAACCAGTGGATCGTGGAAGCTGCCAATACACATCTTCATGAGCATGTCCATGCGTCATATGTTCAAATGTGAAAAACTCATAATAATGACGCGCTGGCCGATAGGGTCTACTCATTGTTTGTTCAAAATAACAAAGTTCGGAGAGAATTGAAGTTCACATTCATCGTTAGACCCTAGTTGTGATAGTGTACAATTGTCAGTCAAATAATATTGGTATTGTAATGTTATTGGCACCAGGGTAGATGTAAGTATTATTGTGTCAGCGTGTACTTTGCATTGCCAAATCTGTGAAGCAGGGGCCGTTTTCCTGGCGTATTTGCCGCGTGTGCGTGTGGTTCCTGCGATTGTTGTTACGTTTTACGTATTATGCGCACATTACGCTTTACGTTCCGAACAACTGATTTATCCCATAAAAGGTGAGAATCTTGCCATATATATATATGAAAATATATATAGGTCGTATCCCCTATACTAGGGATCGTAGATTAATCCCTGAAACTTTGGCGCTCGACGTTCAAGCAGTCCAAGAGGAAAACTTTAGTCTACCCGCAAATGCAAGCTCGTTTATAAGTAGATCATGTGAACAGGCTCTGTACACTACAGTTCTCAATAAACTGGGTAGTTATTGTTATTTATAATTATAATACCTTCATTAAAACAGTGGACAGTTTGAAATTACACAAAGAGCTCCGCAAATTTCGATTTTGTCGATACTTGTTGGTATTTTCTGCTGTGTCCAAGTACACCACTTGGTGCACTGTGGTCCCTCGACTCCACCGAGGACACATTTGTCAAGGATACGTCTGTAGAACTCCCGTCGTTGCCATGACCGTATAATGTAAACAACTACCGTACATGTCCAATTAGAGACACATTGTTTGTTGTGGCGAAATCACAAACTGATCATGTCCAATGATATAGGACAAAAAAGGGCAGCACCAGCCAGACTGACAGCGCTTCAATCACCGAAACACTAAATCAAGACATGCGAAATGCGATTATCTCCCTGATCCAAAACAACGACCTGATAATCGCTGATTTGATTAGTCAGGCAATAATTGCCTGTCTAACTGAAAACACTAACTTTATCAACAAAATCGTTGAATCCATCATAAAATCTGACGTTGCTGCTGACATCAAGCCAGAGCTGTACCAATCCGGTCAGATGGACATCACCAAGGTGGAGGCGGACAAGGTCAACGAGTCGGATGCGCCACTCACGTTATATTCCATTAAATTTTCTGAAATTACTACGCCAGTGGCTCCCCCATACGGTTGGGCGCACATAGTCAGCGATATACATACAAACTTGTTGCGTTTTACGCGTTTTCCGTGATTTTCAGTGCTCTTGACCTGATATGTTTGTTTACATTTCAAAAGTAAAATATATGTCATATGAGCAGACTGTAGCTGATGCAACGTTTCTACTAGTTGATATTTAATTCAGCAGAGGGTAGCATCTGCTGGATCCATCTGAATATCCACCCGGGACCACATCCAGGTCTAACGAAGGACAGTACAGACCAGTTTTCGTTATGTTCCCATAACTTGCTCATTATTTATGAGCAGGGGACATTTAGATAGTATAGATAGTATATTGTAAGGCAGTATATTTTGTTCCCAAAAAAATTGTCATCCAGGCAACGGAATGTATGACAAAGTGTGCCATTTAAAAGTATTTATAAAGCCTTTTAACTTTGATAATTTTATGTGTTTGCTAGTGTATCTGGATGTGTTCATGTTGAAAGTCGTAAGAATAGCAAGATGCAGCCATTGTTGGGTTTTTTGTACATGTGCATTAATTTGGGTGTCCACAGTGAATTTTATTACTGGTATAAAAAGGTATTCACCAGACAGAATCATGGAGTTTGTGTGACATGTATTTAATGTGAACAAAGACTACTTCCTTGTGTTGTGCACCTGTTGTATTATTTTGTTATCAGTAAACATTAAGATAAGTCAACCATCATTACACTTGTTTGTTAGCATCACATTAACAATGAAATTTTCAAGCAATTGATATGGAGTTCAAATAGATGGAATGTTATATGATCCAATGAACGACTACCAGACTACGCTCAGATGCAGTGCTGTAGAAATCAACCCACCAATTGAAAAGAAGCTCGTGCAACACTGGGTACCTGCAAGATGCTAATGACAATGGATCATTGTTTAATAGCAAAGACTAGCCAGAAATATGTGATCCTCATATGACTTGATAAAATGTGGTATATTTGAGCACCAAATTATTGATGGCTAAATTTTAGAGTTTTCCGGTTTTTGTTTTCGTTGAAATGGTGGGAAGATGTCTACTGGCCACATTCGGGTAGAAGTGTAATCTCATGGTTACAAACAAGATAATGACCAAAGCAGTACAAAAATTCTATGGATTGCCTAAGATCCACAAGGACAACATACCAGTAAGACCTATCGTTTCAAGTATAGGCAGTATAACGTACAAGACAGCAAAGTATTTAGCCACCATTTTGAGCCCACTGGTTGGAAAAATCTGAACATTTTGTGAAAAACAGCACATAATTTGTAAAGAAAATCGAAGAGTTGGAAATTCCACCAGGAAAAAAATGGTATCATTCGATGTGACAGCCCTGTTCACTAATATTCCAGTGACAGAGGCAGTATCAATGATTAAGGACCAACTAAACCAGGACACAACACTGAAAGACAGATGTGAACTATCAGTAGACCAGATCACCAAATTGTTAGAAATTTGTCTAAACACCACATATTTAAGTTATAATGGAGTGTTCTACAAGCAGAAGAAGGGAGTGGCCATGGGTTCACCTGTGTCCACGATAGTGGCGAACATGTACATGGAATATTTTGAAGAAAGAGCCATCAGGGAAGCACCTCATCCTCCAGACATCTGGTTGAGATACGAGGATGACACATTAACAGTGCTACAAGGGAGTGAAGTAGAGCAGTTCACACACCATCTGAATTCAATGGATTATAACATCAAGTTCACAGTAGAACCAGAACATGACAGGACACTAGCCTTTCTAGACACATGTACATGTTTGAAGGTCGATGGATCAACCAAGGTTAAGGTGTACCGGAAGGCAACACACACAGACCAGTATTTGAACTGGGAATCAAACCACCCATTAGAACACAAACGGTCAATGGTGAGGACATTCTTCCAAAGGGCAGAAAGTCTGGTAACTGAAGAGGAGGATAAGACCAAAGAGGTGGAGCACAAAGTTCTAAAAACGAACAGTTACAAACCTTGGATGTTTAACACCACACGACCAAGGAGAAATAAGGAGAATGTCAACACCAAAGAAACCAACATAAGACAACAAGCCATAGGTCTACCCTATATTAGTAAGCTGTCTGAACAATTGGCAAGGATTTTCGAGTCCTACGACATACCAGTGTACCACAAACCTATCAACACCCTGATATCCCTGCTGGTACACCCAAAAGACAGAACAGACAAGGCAGCAAAGTGTGGGGAATTTTTAGACAAGTCTTCGCAAGGACAACTCTAAAATGTTGGTACAGAAAAGTTGAAAAAGATGTGGAAATATTTATCAATAAATATAATTCTTACTTTGATATTATTCATAAAGTAGCACTAGACATATGTTGAGTAACAGTTGTGCTTAAAGTTAACCTCACACATTTATCCGGTCAATTAAATTAAACTAACCTCTTTTCTAGAAAAAATATATTTACACTGTCAAATACTGTAAATTTTATGTAAACTGTCACAGAGGTGAGGATGGAAATAGAAGATTTTTTTCTAATTTAGTAACAAAACATCTGACAGACATTAAAATATGGGGAACGACGAAAATAGAACACACACACACACACACATAATGTGTGTGTGTGTGCGTGCGTGCGTGCGTGCGCGCGCGTGTGTGATATATATACACACATATATATAATCTACACACACATATGCCACTGCTTGGTAACAGACTACTATAAATTTGATTTGATTTCCTGGTCATCGTATATTATTATTATAATATATATATATATATATATACACATATATGGCATGTGTTGATATAGATACTATTTCATTCGTTTTAGGTTGTATTCATTATAACTGCTACAGTGATCACCAACACTGTGCACACCATTTCAAAATATGTGAATGTTGAAATCCAGAGTAAGTTTAAATAATAATGTACATCCAACATAACTGAAATCCTGAGATGTTACCCAGTGAGTTATGCAAATTATAATTGAATGATTGACTTTCTCCTCCCCACACATTTCCCAAGTTAGTGGCCACCAGTAAGCTTAGAATGACTTCTTCCTTATTTGTTGTCTCCTAACACTGTGCCTAATCTTTGATTGCAGAGGTTTGTTTGTAGAGCTTAAAAGCTGCAGGATGACATCAAATGAGTGTTGGGGCCCTCTCCCAGTGGGTTATCCCAGGGGGGTGCTTTTCACCAGTGGAATGGAGTAGTGGATGAGATAATTACCCTAACAAATTGGGCAGTATATTGTTTCAGGTGTCTGCCTGGCAGCTGCTGGCCTATGGTTATAGGGTTAGAATTTTTAGAAGTCCTCAGATCAATTTAAGCTCTAACTTTGATGGTGTGAGACTGCTCCTGGCTTTGGTGTGTGGATTAAAGGATAACTGGATTAACAGTTTGCAGCTTCTACAACTGATTTTAATTTATTCTTCAGTGACTTCTTATTAAGACTATATCAGAACTGAGGTTTGTGCAAAACAGTAAATAATATGCCCCAAAGACCATCTTTTGCCTAATTTGTATTGTATTTGTTTAATATTTATAAGCACTATTTTAGCTTTTGATTACCAAAGCAATACTTCAAGTGTACATTTGGATAACATATTTAATGCATTTCGAGACTTGGAACAAATACTGTTAATAATAGGTTTATTCATAATTTCAAATAATAAATATAACAATGTATTATGACACCTGGTGCGGATTCTAAATATTATGCAAACAGATTTCAGTGTTTGTGGAATTAAAACTAATACATATTCCTTGTTGCAGTTGGCGTTTCTTGGCACAATCGGAGGGGAGAGCACCAACGACACGGTCCGATGTACTATATGTGGCAGCACCAAAACAGCATTTTCTCATACTAAGACCCAGCTGCTGATTACAAGTAAGAATATTATATTATTGAATTTTTAGAACACATATGGTATTTTTAATTGGTGAAAGCTTAATGGAATTCCAATCTTATTTGGTCAAAGCAATTTTCTTCAAGTTATCCTATAAATAATATATATATATGTATGCTCTCAGAAAAGTACCATAACATTTACAATAGAATCACTCGCAGCTTGCATGCCAACTAAGTACCCATTAATTTAATAGTACTATAAATGGTTTATGTTTTTTATGGAATTGCTTCGAAAATATGTGGAGAATATTTACGGTGTACCATATTTTTTATTATACCATAAATATACTGGGAAATATTTATGGCATACCACATTTTGTATGGAATGCTACTGTAAAATATATTTTATATAAATAATAATATAAAAATATAGTGCACCTAAAACAACAATAGAAATCTTTTTTGATAACATTTTAAGTTATCACAGTTGAGTTATTACAGTCATGTTTATGAGTTCACATTGACTAATTATCAAATATTGCCCTATGCTAGTTAGTGATAATTAATCATTATCCAAGTGAACATAAAAAGGACATCATTGTTGGTATTTAATGTGTGCAGAGCAGATAAACAGTGCTGTCTACTCAAGGCCACAACAGTTTATACCTCAGCCAAGGACATTGCAGCTGTGCAGAATGAATATTCTGATGAATATTAAAGCAGATATATGTCAGGCAAAAGTCAAACTACACTATGACTGTACGTTACACAAACCTAATCCCACATTATCGTATCAATTACAGAAGCTGTCCGATTAAACATGTCCAGTCAAAAAGCGACAGACTCAGAGGTAGAAGCGGTCATGAAAGACTGGCTGAGGTATGCCAAGGACCGCAATAGGGGCCGGAAGAGGAGGGCCACTGCCAAGACCCACCAAACGACACCTCAAAGAGAGGAAAGTAGTTCTGATGGATAGCTTTAAGATTGCAGGTTAGGCGTTGTCATTCTCCTCATTGTTCCCTGTCTTCAGGGGCGAGGCTGGCTTGGATACGTCAACATTTTCTTTTCTTTCTCTACCTCCATTCTCCTCTATCTTTTGCTCTTTTCCTCCCTTCCCCTTTCTATCCCTCCAGGTCTCTCTTCACGCAATCCTCCCACTTCAGTCTCGATCGCCCTCATCTTCTTTATCCCTCCACTCTCCGGGCATCTGCTTTCTTTGCCATCCGTTCTTCTCCCATTCACTCCACATGTCCTGCCCAGTTCAGCCGACTTCTCACCAACTTCTTCTTGAAACTTTCTTTCACACCAACATCCTCCCACAGCTCTACCACTCTTCGCTTATCTATCCTCTTTACCCCCGTAATTCTCCTGACCCAGTTGTTTTCGCACACTTGTACCCTCTCCTCTTGTTTTTCTGTCATTGCTAGTTTCTAGGCCATACAGGTAGGCTGGTATCACACATGCGCATAGTACCTTTCCCTTGAGTTTTTGTGATATGTGCCTGTCTCCCATCACACCTACTTTCAACCATGCATTCGCCCCTGCTTGAATTCTCCTGAGAATTTCTTATTCTGAGAAGCCATTCCCACACACCGCTCTGCCCAGGTATACAACATTGTTTCTTTGTTTTAGATTCTTCTTCCCCTCCAGGTGTATTTCCAGTTTTTTGCTTTGTTGCCCAACACCTCTGTCTTCTCCAGATTTACTTTCAGTCCGTGTTTGCTGAAAATATCCGTCCACTCTATCAGTTGTTCCTGGAAATCCACTTCCCCATCCACTACCACCGCTAGATCGTCTGCATACAGTAGTTTCTGGAGAATATCTTTCGTACTGGTCTTTCTACTTATCAGTTCCATCACTGCTATAAACAGTAGTGGGCTCAGGGCACTCCCCTGTCTCCAGCCAACATTCGCGCTGAATTCTTCTGAGATTCCAGGTCCACACACCACTCTGCCCTTCGTTTCTTCATATGTCCCTTCCACCATCCTGACCTCTGCCTCTGGGACCCCATCCATCTCAGTGTCGCCATTGCCATCTTTCTCGGTACCGTGTCATAAGCTTTCTCCAGGTCTATAAAACCCACAGCCATATACTCCTGTCCCTCCAACTTCTTTTCGATCAGCTGTCTCAGCGCAAACATTCCATCAGCTATACCTCTTCCTCTTCTGAAGCCCTGTTGTGATTCTCTGATTTCTCCTTCCACTAATGTTCTTTTCTTTCCATCCAGGATTCTCTCCAACATCTTCAGCATGTGGCTTAGCAACGTGATGCCTCTGTATTTCCCTGGGTCATGCACATCTCCCTTTCTTTTCCAAATCGGAACTATTATCCCTGTTCTCCACTCCTCTGGGATCGTTCCCTCTCTCACGCAGGTATTCAACACTCTTTCTGTCCACCAGATTCCCACGCGTTCGGCCACCACTACTATTTCTACTCGTACTTCATCAACACCAGTCGCCCGTCCTTTCTTCATCTTCTTCGATGCTCTCTCTACTTCTTCATCCACAATCTCCTTCATCTTTACTTCTCCCTCTACTGCACTTGGCAATTTCTCATACTCTGATGTCACTCTGTCTGTATATGCTCTGGCTGTGTCTCCGTGACATTTCCACCACTTAATGTTCTTTCGCCCTAAACTTTTAGTCTCCCTCCTCTTCTGCATACACACAATGAAAACGAGGGGCTTGTGTTGCATAGTCACGTGTTCACCTTACAGTCACATTTGCTGTTTCCTCACTATCAGCAGGTCCAGCTCTGTCTTATGGTGGCCACTCCTATAAGATACATTGTGGCTTTCCCTCTTTTGTAAAAAATGAACCCGCCACCGCCAGCCCATTTCGCATCACAAACTCTACTAACTCCCGGCCCTCTCGGTTCCTTGTACCTCATCCAAATCCCCCAATCTAATCCTCTTCTCCTGTCTCCGCTGTACCCACGCGTGCATTAAAATCACCAGCTATGCACATCATTGCTTCCACCATTCCCATCATTCTCTCAAGCTCTTATGTTGCCAATGATGGCCCAACGTAAAATGCCAACATTGGCCCAACATGGGTCTGCTATCTGGGAAGTGTGCTGCAGTACACAGGAAACAGTCTTTCTAAAGACTAAGTTTTATAGCTGTGTTCACGCTAGGGCTTCGCCATTCGCCATGCACAAATTGTTGTACGGTTTGGTGAAAAGAAAAATGCATGTGATCACCAAGTTTGCGAAACATGAAATGCTGATGTGAAATGCTGGTTTTATATCTTTATTTGATTAAGTATTACTGATTTAAAACTGTTCTTCAATTTCTTGTATTCACCTGATCGTTCAGTTGTGAAGGACCTTTTATGACAATTTATGTTATTGGTCAATAGCCGAAGGATTCTACCCAATGAGAATCCTTATCACAAATTTGGTGGCGCACAACCTAACTTCCTAAACACGACGTCTGCACAAGACATAACGACTGTAAATTTGTATTTAATTTAAAGAAAATCCTTAAATGCACAGGCAAATTATTGTTAAAAGATAACATGGATACCCCTTAAACCATTTAACACAGATCTGTCATGTGACATATCCCAGTCAAGCTGGCCAGAGTCGAAATACATGTACGGTCAGAAGAAAATCAGAAACAACTTAACAAGTAGTGGTACTTTTGCAGTTTAGGCCCGCACCTCCAAAAGCCATGAAAACAGTCACCTATAGTCACCAAACGTCACACCATATCTCTGCTATACCTATTCTACACATATACACTGGTCACGTGATAAAACAATTAATTTACTGTCTTTTATCAATCAAAATGTAGAAGAAATCAAGAAAACAGAAATGGAGGAGGTGTCCTTATCGTTGTACGATCTAACCTTGACAGCGACATCGTACGTGAGCTGGAGGCCAACTGTGAGCTCCCGTGGATCAGGCTGAAACTCCAAGGCAGAAGAGCCCTCTACATTTGCGCATACTACAGACCAAACGTCTCAGACGAGGTGAGCCTGTTGGAGTTCCACCGGTCTTTATCTAAGACATTAACTCTCCCCAATGCCCACCTCCTAATTGGCGGTGACCTCAACTTCCCAGACTGGGACTGGCAACAGATGACTCTGAAGCCTAAGCCTGCTTGCCCCCGACTCCACACTGACTTTATCGACATCCTCCAAGACCACGGTCTTGAACAGATGGTGGAGGAACCATCACGCCTCAACAACACACTGGATCTGATCATCACCAACACCCCAAAGTGGGGTCGAATTGGAGGGAGTGAAGACTGAAGCCAACACTGAAGAACTTTGGACCAAGTTCAAGACTTCACTGTTAGAAGCCATCCAAAAATTCGTCCCACACAAGACAGCACGCATAAAAGAAAGCAAGCCCTGGGTCAGCCCAGCACTCCGCAAGCTCATCAAGAGACGAGACCGGGTATTCAAGAAGATGAGGAAGCACGGCAAAGAAGAACTGAAGACCAAGACACGGCAACAGAGATGAGATGTCCAACGCCAACTCCGTAGGGCATATTGGACCTACCTGAACAACTTGTTCACAGACGAGGATCAAGAAGCTTACCAGGCTACATAGAACAAACGCTTCTGGTCCTCTATGAAGCATCAGAAGTCCTCCAACTGCGGCATCGCTCCCCTGAAGATGGAAGGAAAATTGGTATCGGACCCAACAGCACAGGCCGACATCCTCAACAGGCAGTTCCAGTCGGTGTTCAGTGAAGGCAGGAGCTATACCTATGAAGAATTCCAGGCCAAGTGCAACATGAGCTCATCACATGACTTCCCGGTTCTCGATAACATCCAAATCTCAGTAGAGGGGGTGCGGAAACTTCTCCAAAATCTGCAGCCCAACAAAGCAAGCGGCCCCGATACCATCAGCCCCAGAATCCTCAAAGAGCTCGCAGCCGAAGTGGCTCCAATCCTGACAGCTATATTCCAGTCCTCCGTCAACACCACAGTAGTCCCATCTGACTGGAAGGATGCCCACGTGACACAGGTCTTCAAAAAGGGAGAACAGTATGATCCATCCAACTACAGACCAGTGTCACTCACAAGTGTGCCATGCAAACTGATGGAGAACATCGTCACCAGTGCCATCATGAAACATCTTGAGAAGCATAAAATCCTGTGTGACCAGCGACATGGATTCAGGAAGAACAGATCCTGTGAGACTCAGCTCTTACGAACTCTATACAAACATGGAGAAAGGCGAGCAGACGGACGTCCTAATATCAGACTTCGCGAAAGCCTTTGATAAGGTCAACCACAGTCTGCTCCTACACAAGCCCCATCACTACGGCATACAGGGTACCACCAATGCATGGATCACCAACTTCCTCAGCAACCGGAGACAAGCAGTTGTTGTGGAGGGCACTAGATCCAGCTTCATTTATGTCCGTTCAGGAGTACCCCAGGGCTCTGTCCTGGGCCCCTGCTTGTTCTTAGCATACATCAACGATTTGCCTGAGAACCTGACGTCACCAGCCAGACTGTTTGCTGATGACACAGCCGTATACACCGCGGTAAAGGCACTGAAAGACCATGAGCAACTACAACAAGACCTCCAGTGACTAGCCGAGTGGGAGAAGAACTGGGACATGGCCTTCCACCCAGAGAAGTGCACCACTCTGCCTGTCACCAGAGCCAGGAAGGTCCTGAAGCACCCCTACCAGCTCCATGGACACACACTTGAGACCACAGACTCCGCAAAGTACCTTGGCGTCACTATCAACAAGGACTTGGGCTGCAACACCCACATCGACAACATCTGTGCAAGAGCCAATAAGACCTTAGGCTTATTGCAGAGGAAATTGAAAATAGGGTCGACCTCCATCAAGCAGACAGCCTATAAGTCCTTCGTAAGGCCCATCATAGAGTACGCCTCAATGGTATGGGACCCCATACCCAACGCGCCATAAATAAAATTAAGGCTATACAACGAAGAGTTGCCAGGTATGTCCTTACACGCTACCACAACACCTCTAGCGTCAAGGACATGCTTGAGGAACTGCAGTGACCCTCTCTACAACAACACCGCCAAATAGCTAGACTGACCATGCTGTATAAAATTCACAACAACCAAGTCAGTGCCACTGGATTGAAGAGTAAGCTGAAGCCACCACAACCAAGCCAACATCGCGGCCACATCCTGCCCAGAACCATCAGGAAATGGAACGACCTTCCGGTCCTAGTAGTGGAGGCCAACACAGTCGACACTTTTGTGTCAAGGATCTCCAGACTAACATTCAACTGCTAGGGTCTTTGTTAGAGAGCATTATAAAATTTGTATTAGTAGTAGCTTTGTAGTTGTTTTGTTTGTTATTATGTCTGTTTTGTTTTGTTCTCTTGGGCCTGACACTGCCTTATGCAGGGTTAGGGCCGGCAAGCCTCTGGCATAAGAGGTGAAGAGCGAACGATGGTAGCCTGCC
Organism: Paraescarpia echinospica; assembly: GCA_020002185.1. NCBI lineage: Eukaryota > Metazoa > Annelida > Polychaeta > Sabellida > Siboglinidae > Paraescarpia > Paraescarpia echinospica. The sequence continues at coordinate 25,141,792 of CM034532.1, forward strand.
AGCAACTCCACCACAGTTAGGGTTTATTAGTAGGCTGTTTTTTTTTTATCTATTTTTAGTAGGTGGGTTTTTTTTTTTTAAATGCCAGATCCCCAGAATAGTGGCAGAATAATCAGACACTGATTGTGGCCACTTAACAGAAGAAAAAGAAGAAGAAATTCACTCGTTTTTCATGTATATGTTAGTTCCACCATAAAATCCGGTAGGTGGCGCAACTTTATCGGTAACTTCAGCCAGGGGGATAGATCACAATTCATATTTCAATAATATTGTCAAACGAAGTCAATAAAATACGCGATTTATTATAGCAGGGCAAACTGGATTTTTGAATGGTTGGCTTCATCATACAGAAAATACAAGTTTTGATGCACTCCTTCTTGTTCATTTATAAACTAAATACACATTAAAAAATTTGGCTAAACAATATTTTATTTGGCTAAAACAAATGACTCCTTTTAGCCAAATTTGCGGAAGAGAATTTAGGTCTAGCGCTAACCCAGCATAGCGCATGGTGTAAACATAGTTGACTAAACTATTTTGAATGGCTAATTAGAGTATTATCGTTATTATTCAATAAGGCGTCTTGCAAGCGGCAAGTCAAGGCAAAGCGACACTTGGTGTGCGATCACTGGCACAGCTGGAAGGATTTTGCCATGTCCGGCTGTGGGAAGTCATGGGCAGATACTAAGGAAGAAGGATTCACCTTTCAGTGCGTGGGGTGTTGGAAGGTGGAATGTCTGCAGAAGGAGGTAATTAGGTTGACAGATATCGTGAAGAAGATGGAGACGAGAATTATCAAAGAGGCAGGTAGAACGGAGAGAGACGACAAGGAAAGAGTTGGGAATACTGTGAGACTGAAGGAGCAGAGTATTGGCAAGAAGACTGAGGAAAGGAGACTGAGAGGAGGGAAGGTGATTGGAGGGGAAGACACTGGAGAATCGACGACAGAAAATGTAACAGGTGTGAAGGTAACAGGGGAGAAAGTGACTGTAGAAAAGGAACTAGAAGGGGAAATGGGACGGGAGAGGAGAGATGAAAATGCAATGGGAGGAAAGATGAAGGGACGAAAGGAAGTGAGAGTAAATGTGACAGAAGAGAAGTCGATAAAAGGGACAGTGACAGGAGGAAAGGTGACACGAGAAAAAGCGACAGGAAAGAATAGAAAGGAAGAGAATGTGACAGAAGAGAAGACGGCCAGGGGAAAAAGATAACCAGGCAGATGCAAACCGGAGAAGACGCTACTCTGAGGCAGTGATTGTGGAGGCAATGAGAAAAGAGAGGATGTTCAAGGGCGACTCTATTCTGAGAAAGACAGATAAGTCACTAAGCGAGGGGGAGGACGTCGTTGTTTGTTTACCGGGGGCTAGGGTTGAACATGTGACTGAAAGAGTAGAGAAGGTATCGGGGCATGGCAAGGGAGGGTCTATACTAGTACACGAAGGGACAAATAATGCCGACAGGGAGGGAACAACTGGGATATTACATCAATACAGACAGTTCGTGAGGGAGTTAAAGAAGACAAGAGTTCAACAGATTATTATCTCAGGAATTCTGCCAGTAATGGGTGGAAGGGGGCCAATATATAGAAACTGCGAGAGGATGGCGATCAACGCACTGGTTGAGCAGATGTCTGAAGAAGAGGGGGTGGGATTCACAGATTTATGGGGATACTTTGTTGGGAGAGAAGATATGTACATGAGAGGTGGCCTCCATGTAAGTGGAAAGGGGGCAGCAGTTTTCTCAGAGAACCTGCTGCGATCTGTTGACAGTGGGTCAGTTTGCATCTATTTAAACTATATTCGCAGGAGGGATTCACAGAGAAGCCTGAAACTGGAGGCATAGATAAAAACAGCACAAATAAGCCAGCAAAGAACAGTCTGGAAAACAGTTCTGAAGCTGGATATAAATGTTTTATCTTAAATGCATGGCGCCTAGTAAAAAAAGAAATGAACTAAACATTATGATAGAAGATATTGACCCTCACATAATACGTATAACCGAATCATGGGCAACCACCAATAAATATATATCACAACCAGATACATTTTACCATCAAAGTAAAATCAGAAAGGTATAGTAAAAAGCAGTACAGGAGAAATTTCCACAAAGGAAGATGTAAGGACATGAGGAAATATTTAGCAAAGATAGATTGGAATAACACATTGAAGAATAAGACAGCAACAGCATGACTGCTGTTGGGGTCATATTTTCACTTTAACTTCTTTTTACAAACGGCCTACCATGATTTGGACATTACAATTACGTATTCTAAGTCATGTCACACGTTATATAGTGTTATAGAGGTTTTATAGGTGTAACAGGGCAAGTATTTATAAGTGTTACACTTCTTCTTGCACCTTTTCGACAATTGTATATCATTATCTATAATTTAATAATTAGCTACTTTACTGTGTCTGTTGGTGTTGAAGTAGTTTCATTCATTCAAAAAATGCTGGAATATGCTAAAGAGTGAAATTGAGTGCATCGTTTATTAATTTGTTCCCTTAAAAAAACAAGCGAAACGGTCCAGAAACACTGATCGAAAGAAGCCATTAGAAACATTAAGTACAAACAAATGATGTGGAAGTCATATAGACTTAGTGGAAATGATGAAGATTACAACATTTATAAAGAAGCACTTAACCAAGCTACAGCTGAAATTATCAATTCAAAGAGAAGCTATGAAAAAAATGTGCATGTAATATAAAACATGACAGCAAGAGTTTTAATGCATATGTTCAAAGCAAACAGAAAGTTCAGGATAAGGTCGGTCCTCTCGAAGATAGTGCTGGAAGTATAATATCAGAGGGATTCTTAATGGCAGAAGACCTGAATGAGTACTTTAGTTCAGTGTTTACCGGAGAAGATATTAGATCACTGCCAGTACCAGAGGCTAAGTTCAAGGGGGCAGAATCAGAATATTTAGGACAGTTAATTGTAACTCCGAAAATTGTAGCTAAGAAAATATGGGTTATGAAGAATAATAAATCACCTGGAGTGGATGGGATTCCACCCAAACTACTATTCGAAATTGTAGAACAAATTAGCATACCGTTTGCAACAGTTTTCAATATGTCATTAGAAGAGGGGGTGGTTCCTTTAGAATGGAGAGAAGCAAACATTATACTGTTATTTAAAATAGGTTCAAGAAACAAGTCGGAGAACTATACACCAGTGAGTTTAACATCGGTGATTTGCAAATTATTAGAAAGATTAATTAAAGATAACATGGTGGATTTTCTTGTTAAGCATAACTTGATAAACCCATCTCAAGATTGGTTTCTAAAAGCGAGGTCATGCTTAACAAATATGTTGTTTTTTGGAATATATCACTAAATGGGTAGACGAGGGATCGCCAGTAGATATCATCTACTTAGATTTTCAGAAAGCTTTCGACAAAGTGCCACATCAAAGATTACTGCTTAAACTAAAGGCCCATGGCATTGGAAATGGTATAATTAACTGGATAGAAAAATGGATTATTGACAGAAGACAACGGGTAGTTGTTGATGGGGAGGCTTCAAATTGGAAATCAGCTTTGAGTGGGGTACCACATGGATCAGTATTGAGACCTATATTATTCTTAATATATATCAATGATTTGGACGATGACATAACAAGCAAGGTGTTGAAATTTGTGGATGATACAGAAGTGTTTAGAAGGATTAAAAGTAATGGAGATAGACAACGTTTAGAAGATGATCTTGACAGGCTGATCAAATGATCTGAAAAGTGGCAAATGTTGTTCAATTTTGGGAAATGTAAATGCGTTCACCCAGGACATGGGAACGAAGATGTATAATATACAATGGGGGTACTGTACTAAGTACTATTGTAAAAGAAAAGGACTTAGGGTTAACCATTAGTGCTGATATGAATGTTTCAGAACAGTGCGGAATTGCAGCTTCAAAGGGAAATAAAATCGCGTATGAGGAAAAATAACTAATAATACCGCAGTACAAAACAAAAGTTAGGCCTCATCTAGAATATTGTATACAAGCGTGGAGGCCATATCGCAAGAAGGACTTAGATATGCTAAAAAGAGTACAAAGAAGAGCAACTAAAATGGTACCAAAACTTAGGGATCTTATTTAAGAAATACGCCTAAAAGAATGTGGTTTAATAACACTAGAAACCAGGAGATTGAGAGGAGATCAGATGGAAGTGTTTAAAATATTGAGTGGTTATGAAAATATTGATGGAAATATTTTTTTCTCACATAAGAAAGATAGAAGAACTAGAGGACATGAAGTTACTTTAGTAAAGGAGCAGTGTAGACTAGATATAATAAAGTTCTCACTTTCACAAAGGACTATAAATGAATGGAACACAATGGAACACTGATTGTGTGGGTGCTAGCAGGGATACATGTAGATAAAAATGGTTGGACTCTCGATAAGCCAAAAGGCTTCCTCGTCCACCAGCCATCTAAAGATAATTTTCAGGGTGGCAATCTTGTTAAATCTTGTTAAGTGTGTGGTACAAAATTGTGGAATTCGCTGGACTATCACACACAACGTGCCAAAACTGTGTTTCAGAAATTGTACAAAAGTAAACTGTTCCAATATTATCGATAGCTGGTTTGATGTATTGACAATATGCAAGAAACAAAAAATACTATTTTATTATGTTCACATTATTATGTTTTTATAATTAAAACTGTTCATATATTAGAACTGTGATTACTATTTTGAAAGGGGAAAGCACTTCATAAGTATTAACCTTCTGCTTTCTCCTTTTCTACAATGACTGTGAATTCAATTAAAACTTAAAATCATGTATGTATTATAATGCTATTGTGGAAATAAAAATGTATTATTAGTATCATTATTATTACAGTCGTTATTATTCTGGCTACATATAGTTAACTACCATAGTCTATATCTCAGGAATTACTCCCCATTATATTACAACTTCTGCTGACATATTTGATTAGTTGTTATTATTTTGTGTTCGGGAACTTCGTGAAACCGTACGTTGACAATGATTCGGATAGAAGCAAATTATATGTTACAGTATGTAGAAATCCACAGTGTATACTCATCTACTGCATGAAGTACTTGAAGTACAAACTTTCCAAAACATTTAACATAAAACTGGAATTAATGAAGTAAAAATGGTTTCAATATGGGTAACTTGGTATGTTTGAGAAACTTGTTAAAACAAACAGATCACCACTATAACTAACCTTTCTGAAGAGCCTGAAGAATTGTTTCATCAATTTCCATGGCAGAATCAGAAGAGTCCAACTGGAAGATGGTCATGAGACCTTTCTTGGCAAGACATTCCATCACTGACTTCACTAACTGACCTGGTTCGATCGATTTCATGTAGAAAAAGGTAACCTTCACTTGATCCTCCACGTGTTTACGAACACACCTATGGTAGAAATAGTGCCGATAACTAAAAAAATAATGTTGCTAATAGGTATATTAAAGCATCGGATCCGGGGGGACCATATTTTTGCCGGGGAGTGGAGGGCAGGATATTTGGTTAGTCCCCCAACAATCTGTGAACTTCAATGAGGGCGTGCAATTGGATGCATTTGGAGAACGTTGGGGAAGTGCACTTGAAGGTTTTTTGTGCAACTGGAGGTTTTTTGAGATTTTCAATGGATGCAATTGGAGGTGTTTGGACAGCATCAACCGCGGTGCACTTGGTGTTTTTTAGAGAGCCTCTGGTGAGTGCAGTTGGAGGTTTTTGGTGAGCCTCAGATCTCCGAATATTCACTATGGTATATGACTTCAATGAATCGGTCAATTTCGCGTAGCAAAAGGTAACCTCTACTTGATCCTCAACATATTTATGAACTGTCCTACAGTAAACAATTAAAAGTGCTGATAGCTAAAGAATAATTTTGCCAATAGGAATATTAAAGCATTGGAACTGGGGATAAGAACCATATTTTTGCTGGGGAGTGGAGCTCTGGAGATATGGTTAGTCCCCCCAACGTTTGGCGAGCTTCAATGGGGGCGTGCAATTGGAAGCTTTTGGAGAACGTCAGGGGAGTGCACTTGAAGGTTTTTTGTGCAATTGGATGTTTTTTTAGACTTTCAATGGTGTGCAATTGGAGGTGTTTGGAGAGCCTCAACCGCGTGCACTTTATGTTTTTTTGGTTTTGGGAGAACCTATGGTGGGTGTAGCTGGTCTTATACTTATTCTTCATCTTTGGGTACTTCCATTGACTTCTTGTACGCAGAAGCAAGAATGTCGGCAGCACGGCCAGATCCCTGAACATAACCAGATAATGATTACTTACACTTTCGTAGCAAACCAAAACATTCATTTAACGAAATATCTTATCAGCAAAAGTACCTGAAACACCTGATAATGAAGGTAATCATGAGCAGACAGTTATGTGCAGGACATGTACATATCAAGGGAAAGAAAATACAAAGACTAACATATATATGCTAAAGTATTGCAGTGTCCCTCCCTCCCTCCCGAACCTTGGGCAAGTTTGTCCCCTCTACATTGCTCCAGTTCACATATGAATGAGAACCTGGCTATAGACAACGGTGGATATTTGTGTTCGAACTGTCTTCGCGCGTTAATTTCCACGTGGCTGGATGCTTCCCAGAGAAGTTGAGATGGTGTTTGATTTAACAGTTCTGCCAGTGAATAAAGTGTAAAACATTCTGAGCAGTCCTGAGGACTGGATACTGCAGTATGTAAAAACTTACCTTTACTTTATTTTTTTCACACACACGTATGAACCACTGTACGTGAATAACAGCTGCAATATGTTATAATACTAACCTCAACGATGACAACTGGCATTCCTTCTTCGATTGCATTCCGTACAGTGCTTATGGTTGCGATCCCACCACCTATCACCACACTCACAATTGGGATACCTGAAATAGTGTAGATGTATCATATCATAATAGTTATGATAAGTATAAATTACATGAATATTTACAATTTTAATTCCTGTTTCCTACTATGTTATGCGTAATCGTCGAACATTAGTGGCTTCAATCATCCGTCTCCAGATCCCTCTGTCTGCCATTGCTGTCTTCAGCTCCTCCGTCTCTAAACCCACATCTTCCGTTAAGCGGTCGGTGTAAGTTGCTGCTGGTCTTCCTGCCTTGGTTCTTCCATGTGTCGGTTGCCACAAAATGGTCTTAGATGCCATTTCATCCTTATGGCTGTAGCAGTGTCCGGCAAATCTCATTCGTCTTCTTATTTTGTCAGTGACTTTACACATTCCATTGTATAGTATACATTGTATGTTAAATGTGGCACGAAACATTCTTGTATAACATCCGTCTAGTTATTTGTCATGTTTTTCGTTATTGTCCATATTTCGCATCCACAGATTAACACAGACTCTACTGTTGCAATAAACAGTCACTCCTCTTTCTTTCTTGTGCAGACCCAGGAGCCAAGGTATTTTGTAGTCTTCAAGCCTTCTCTAAAACAGCTCCTTCCATGGCAACGATGTTGGTGTTTCCTAATTAGTGGAATAAGATATATTTAGTTTTTCTGTGATTGATCTTTAAACCAATTCTTGCACATGATGTTTCCACTCGTGTTAGAAGCTCCTGAGCTTGATTCATCACTTCTGATAATAGCGTAATATTTTCGGCAAATTCTAAATCGGTGATCAGCTCATGGCATTAGGCCTTTAGAACAATGCAGAATCAGTACGGTTATTGTACCACAACGATTAGGTATATGAGAAAGTGTTTAATTATATCAGAGAGTTGATAATTTAAACTAAGCACATATATGCTGTATGTAATGCTCTGAAACAATAAAGTTGCTCATTTAATCCCATTCCTTAGTTGGAAATTCCTGTTATAATTTCTTCAATTCAATTGCGTTTCCAATACGAGTTCGTTGGTCTAAGTTATCAATACGATTTGTTTTACTGCAGGTGGTTACACGTATAGCATATTAAACACATGAATAAAACAAATAAGTCACTCATTAGATGTACATTTGTAATGCATCCCTCACGAAGGTCACATTACTCGATAGAACAACATTCAAAATAATTAATTACTCTGATATAACACACAGAATAGTTTTAATGTCCTTAGTTCACAGACAACTAAATCTCTGCTCATTTGTGTGACTCCTCCATCAAAGCCACAAGCATGGATCGAAACAACTGTGTAGAATGTTTTGTTTGGAAACACTATTCAGAACACTTTGTGACATGATTATTTCAATGTTATCAGACAAGGACTGACCGTCTTATACACACCATCATGTCCGTATTTTTTTGATATGTGTGTCTCAAGTTTGGCCCTGAACTTAATTTCCCCTCCAAACACTTGCTGTGTGCCATCGTCAACAAGGAAGAAATGGGAATGATTTGGATCAAGGAAACTGCAACCCTTCTTGTGGTGCTCGGCAATATGGTAACCAACTGTTCTCTGCAACAGTGAAAACTGGATAATTCAATTATCACATTTACTGAACATTAACCTAACTGATTCAGGTTGGTGTTTGACATGTAACAACACTACGCCAAGCAGCTATTAACAGTATTAATGCAATTTTATTACGTGAAAGAATTGTGTAGATTGCAGCAGAATCCAAAATTACAGTGACTTTTCTAAAAGGACTAAAAAACACTAAGTAACATTAGATTTAACAAGATTTAACAAGATTGCCATCCAGAGAATTAACTCTAGATGGCAGGTGGACAAGGAAGCCCTTTGGCTTATCGAGAGTCCAACCCTTTTATCTACATATATCCAGCCCTTCTGAGGTATGTGTCGATTTTATTTTTAAACATATTCACACTACTAGCACCCTGAAGGAACAGTGTAGATTATCTATATCTGGGAGTACTCGCTCTCCCTCTCTCTGTCACTGAATACAAAAAATTAATGGAACAAATTATCTACTGATTGTATGAACGCTTGCATGTTTACAAATATCTTAGAAGTCCGGGATGTACACAGATCAGTGGTTCTCAAACTGGGTTCACGACCCCTTGTGGATCGTTGTGCAATTTCAGGGGGGATCATCCCATGCCCTAGTTTAATTTTATGTTGCGTACGCTAAAAAAATTTAATTAATCGCACACAATTTACTAGATGCATCAGCAATGATGGAGGCAACATTAATTGTCTTGTCTCTTTAGAAATAGCAAAGGAAATGAAACCTCCACTATTGGGGACAGCTGACTTTACTTTTTTCCTAGACGATGATCAGTCTTGTTTTTGGGGAGACTAGTGCTGGCAAATGTTCTTAAATTGCTATTTTGAAGGCAACTGTCCACCACAGAATGTGCACACATTCTCTGATATCAAAGAACAGGTGATACAAGAAATAGAAAAAACTTATCTGTTCAGCATGCAACTGCGTGAAACTATCGACATTCAGTCCTGCTGTTAACTGACAATGTTCGTGAGACACATTCATCATGATGCTTAACATGACGAATTTCTATTTTATGACATCAACCTAACAACCAAAACAAATATATGATGAATAAACTCTCTGCATACTTGGAGGTCAATGCAGGCAGTATGGAAATAAGTGTCCTCAAGTCTCTTTTAAAGATCCTCTGTCTGGGCATAAACTGTGTTCATGAAATGTTTCTATTCTATGCGTATGTCCACTGGCTGTCCAAAGGTATTTGTAGTATTGCCGCATTCAAAGAAGAACTCTAGTTTATACCAGCAGCACAAAAACAATGGATCTGCTCTCAACTTGGCCAGAAGATGGTTGAGAATTACAACTAGCATACTTCGTGAATATGTTCAGCAGCTCAACTCTCTGAACTTTAATGAAAACCTTGACCATTGATTTTTTTAGAAATCCAAACCAAGCAATCGCAAAATTGGAAGTGCAACATTCTTGGGTACCTTTCTCACACTGGAACCAATATCATAACTCACAAGCATGTGATGGGCAATACAAACGTCGAACACCCAGAAGCCTTGGAACAGAAGTTCGTAAGGCCTACTTCCATGAAATATCAAGTCAAACATATAGGCTAATAACTGACCCATTCACTATCCCATTGACACCTATATCTGATGACAATGATGCTGCTCAGACATAGGTTCTGGGATTCTAGAAAATTCAGGGGCCATAGTGAAATTCGACACTAAAATTCTCATAATATTTATAGAAAACGATTGCAGCTATCTACCTTAAATTATGTGATCTGGCCTGCCGTCAGCTCTTACCATTCTTGTAAATTGTGAGGCTGTGATATTAAGTCATACACATCAAGGCAACAGTTTGAAAAAAGTTTGAGGTACAGCATGCTGTTTTGCATTCTCTCGCTGTATATGCAAAAGCCAGAATAAAGAGGCTTGCCATTGCTATACTGCACCACCCATTTAAGCGAAGAACGTATATTCTAAAAACATATTTTTGTGTGCACCTGATATAAGAAAAAACTACAAATAATGGTAAACTCTCTCCAATCTCAGCATTTATACTATATACCGATAACGCACGGCTTCACCATTTTGAATCAATTTTGTAAAAAAAAAGGATAATAGCGCAAACATTTTTGAAAATCACTGATGTAGATGCACAAATGTACATCGAATCGAATGCTGTACTGCCGTTTTGAACCTTGGGCAAATTCTTTCATTCTGCATTGCTCCAGTTCATTCAGCTGTATGAATGAGTACCAGGCTATAGACAGTGGTGGACATTTGTGTACAAATAGTCTTCGCAAATTAATTGCAGCGTAGCTGAATGTTTCCTAGAGAAGTCGAGATGGTGTTCGGTTGAACAGGTCAACCTGGGTGTAAAGTGTATTTGCTTTGAGCTGGCCTGAGGACTGGATAATGCACTACATAAGAACTTACCATTTTATAAATGTTGAACACGCAATAAATCAAAAACATTTCATCCACTTCCAATTTGAGTATTTTGTTCTGGATTAATAATTTGCGATTTTTTTTTAAATAGTGTAACTTACATCAGTAATCAGCGACTCCTTCCCTTGTACACATCCCCAACTTGCTATTCCTATAGCAACCAGACCAGTATTAATTCCATCGGCCACCAAACGATCATGCACGGCTTCGCCGACTAGCTTCATGACCCCTGTTTGCGTCCCGCCAGTTATGATCCATGTCCCTAAGGAAAGTAACAAAACTACATTATTGGTAAACAATATTTTCACTGTGCAGTGGATTCAGTAATCTATGCAATTTTCTACGATAGCATAGAATTATTACTAGTAAGGCATCGAATGAGATTTGTTACTATTAACACAGAACGAAATACATGCATTGTAATGTAGAATTCATTCTGCATGTCAAATTATAATAAAAATACATCTTTATCGTCTTTATCACGAAATGTCTTTATTTCTTTCTTATCTTCTTTATTATAATATCGCAGTTCGTGGAAAATATCTACTTGATTGAGGAATGCGTCTATTGAATTTAGAGATAATGTATTATTGAGTGTTGTTATATATATATATTATATTATACAATATATATATGGACATAAGTTTGTTGGCGAATTGAACAAATCAAACCGAAAAACAAAAATGTTGTCTAACTCTAACATTACTTTTGTTTTCAGATAGCTAACATGGTGTGGTTCATAGACCTAAAATATTGTGAACACCACTTTTGTGTGGCGTCCGCCGGAAAATCGTACTTGTTTTATCACTTTTGGAGATGTTTATTACAACACCCACCACCACTGGTAGCAAAGTTTTGTTGTGAAAATACATAAAATGACAGTTCCTAATGCTATCTGAATGTGTCTAATACTATTACCTTTGGACAAACCATAAAACCGAATGAGCTTACCCCTGGTATTCTCACTTACATGACTAAATACTCAATTCCAAATGATAGCATGATAGGTCACATGATAGCGTTAAATATTGGAGAAAGAAGTCATTTCCACTCTGAATGGCAAGATATGTGTGTCTTTCTTGACGGGTAGACCAGATTGTCATTTTTATGTTGCGTGCGCCGAAAAATATGATATTTCTTTCAACACCTGTGTGTGATGTTTATTACGACATCCGCCACCCTTGATAATAACTTACCTCGTTTTCTGTACTCCGAGTATGATAATACATAAAAAGGAAAGTTTGAAATGTGTCCGAATGCTGCCAGTACTATTGTCTTTCATAAAACAATACATAGGAAAGTTGTTGTTCCTGCTTTCACGATAAATAGTCTACGCTTAATGATAGCATTTTTCTGCACTATACATTTTACTCAAAGTACACCATACATCATTCTCTCTATATATTTAATGTGGGAGTGAAAATTTAAATACCTATTGTTTAGCATACATATTGCCTGGTGTATGTACAAGACTGACTTACTTACTTAATTTAATTGGTGACTAATTGTGTAAACTATGGAAAATGATGTAAATTTACCATTTGGATGTCGTAATAAACATGAACATCTCATTGTTTCAACAGTACCAACAATACACTATATAATGTTTATGCCTTCCATTTGGCAATATATCATCAAAATGTCTTCAAACATGTACACTGGGTACTTTCTGGTGGGTTTGCTTAGCACCAGTACTGCATCTTGAAGCAGCATGTAAGAAACAACACCAACTTATTCACCATTTCTGTGAAGTTGCCATATGCAGCCACTAAATACCTTAAAAGTTGAAGAAAGAAGTTAGCGACATTCTGAAAGGAGAGATGTGCATCTCTCTTAGTGGCTACACTGATATTGCCTTTCAAGGCAACTCAGACAACATGGTAGTGGTCTTTCTGAAGTCCTGATTCAAACAACTGCTAGGGCTATTTCAGCCCAAAGACTACTCGATCACGCAACTGCGAATGACCTACTCGACCGGAACCAGTCGGCCTATCGACTGTACCACTCAACTGAAACTACACTAGTGCTTGTACAGGCATTAGACCGGTGGTACGTGGTGATACTCGTTCTACTCGATATGTCTGCCGCATTCGACACCGTCGACCACAACATTCTGATCATCTCGGTTCCAACTATTCGAATATCGCTTTCGGTGTCCCCCAAGGCTCAGCATTGGGGCCATTGCTTTTCACCATCTACACGTCCCTAATCGGCGAAATCAATCAATCGCTATGTTTATTTTCCAACACATATAATACAGATTATAGTAACAAAGGCAGTTTAGCGTTAGAAAAAGAGGTATACCGAAGAATTATCTTATATATTCGTATACCCCTATTACATTGTTTCGTAGTTGAATCATTGTGATAACATATATACAGCTGTTAGTGTTTATATCAGTCAACTGTAACATAAGTCATTTAGCTATACTACTAAGTAATACAGTAATAGTAAGTGTAATACTAATAATGGAGAGTTTCACATACATAATTGTATCAGGATGATACTGTGTATGTAAACTGTTACACCAGAAAATCATACAGTAATATCATATTTGCTAATAATTTTAGTTTTTAACTAATTAACAAATGAGCAGAAATTTGGCACTTTTGCAATGTTGGCAGGTAATGAATTCCAAATTTGTACACCCTAAATTGACAGACACCGTGATTTGACATTAGTTCTCACACACTGACGTACATATTGACATTCTAATCGAGAAGAATATAACGTGGTGTTTTTTTTAAACAGGCTTTGCACATTGACAGGTATTGGCATATTGTTAAAGGTCTTAAACAGAATTGACTGGATCTTCAAATCTACCAAGTCTTTAAATTTCAATATTCGATATTGGTGAAATAACATACTAATGTCACACAATCTGTTGACACCACACATTAATCTAACCACCTTTTTTGTAGTATAGTAATAAAGTATACAATGGTACTATATGAGGTTCCCCAAAGTTCACAGCAATAAGTAAGTATTGGTAAAAACAAAAGGCTTTTGGTTTCCAGGACTTGACTTTGCCCTGTACATAACTCCAATTATTCTAGAAAGGTTAGTCTTGACACAATTTATATGGATTTCCAATCCAGCTTTTCGTCAATCAAAACTCCAAGGAATTTTGTCTTATTAACCCTGGCAATTTGATTATTGTGAATTATAATATCTAGATCACAATTTAATTTACAGTTACCAAAGATTATGTAATTTGTTTTTGATACATTGAGTGACAGTTTATTTACAGTGAACCATGTATACAGTTTATCCAGTTCACGATTTACAACCCTTGTAAGATTGAGTATATTTTCATCAGAGTACAATATGTTAGTGTCATCAGCAAACAACAAAAATTGCAGTAATTGAAACACATTGCATATATCATTTATATACAAGATAAAGAGTTTAGGCCCTAATACACACCCCTGTGGTACACCACATGAAGTACCTAAGAGGCTAGAACAATGGTCGCCTATCTTTACAAACTGCTTTCTGTCATGTAAATAACTTTCAATTCATTTTTATGCTATACCACGGACACCATAGAATTTCAATTTTTCTATTAGTATAGAATGATTTACTGTGTAAAATGCCTTTTTTATATCAATGAAGACACCCAGAGTGTGTTTCCTTTTATCTATTGATGTACTAATTTCTTCCACCAAATCAAGTAATGCATGTGAAGTGGACATTGATGGTCGAAAGCCATATTGGCTCTTTGATAGGACATTGTTATTTTCTATAAATTGGTCAAGTCTGTTACTATACAATTGTTCAAGTATTTTTGAGAACTGGCACAACAGAGATATATATATAATTATTGAATTCTGCTCTTTAGCCATTTTTTAATATTGGAATAATTTTTGCTACTTTCATGCTGGAAGGAAAAATTCCAGTTTCAATTGATTTGTTAAATATAGTGGTCAATGGTCTAATGATGGGTTGTATAACTTTTTTGATGATAACCATGTTTATATCATTACTATCCATGGATGCTTTGTTTTTGCATGCGTTAACAGTGTTTATGACCTCTACTTCGGGTTTAGGAACAGACTGTTTTTAAGATAGCCATGAACTGATGCACCATTTACTGGTGGATCTATTTTAGCAGCTAGCTGTTGGCCAATATTTGCAAAGAAAGTGTTAAAACCGTCTGCTATGTCACTCTTATCTGTAATTTTTTTAAGAAGATTTATTTTGACGTTTAATAATAATAGTATTTAAAATCTTCCACGTTTCCTTCATATTTTGTTCCTGTTCATCCAATAGCCCTTTGTAATAGATTTTTTCAGCATTCTTAATATTGTGGTTAGTTTGTTCTTATACTTTTTGTAGCATTGTTCTGTTTCATCAGATCTATTTCTGAGAAATCTTCGATATAAATATTTTTTCTTGTGACAAGCATTTTTCAACCCATTTGTTATCCATGGTTTTTGACGGTTCACATGCCTTGTTTTTATTTTATTGGCTGGACAATTTGTATCATACTTTCCCTTAAATATTTATAGAAATGTGTCATAAATCATATTAACATCATTAGCATTAATAACAGGCTCCCATGTTTCACAACTTAAGTCGGCTATTAGAGAATTTATGTTTTCATTCTTTAAATGTCTTACATAGTTATGGCATTGTGAATTTTTGTTAATCATACCATATTTATATAAAGTAAAAACTAGAAAATGGTCGGTTACATAACTTATTAAGATACCATTTATGGTTCGCTTGTTTATACCATTTGTAAAGATATTATCAATCAGAGTGGCTGTGTCCTTGGTTAGTCTTGTTGGTTTATTTATGAAAGGGTATAAGCCTAGGTTATGCATAGTGTCAAGAAACAGTGTTGTGCCTAAGTGTTTTCATGTTTCAGTATGTCAACATTAAAATCTCCACATAAGAATAATGTCTTATTTGTTCGTATATTGCCAAAGATTTGTTCAATATTTTCACAGAAAGTATCAATGTTAGATGCAGGTTTGCGATAGATACAGCTTACGATTGCATTTTTTGTGTGTTCTATTGTCAGTTCAACTGTAACACATTCAAAGATATCGTTTACAGCCAAGGATTTGTTTTGGACTTTTGAACAATTGATTTCCTTGTGCACATAGATAGCAACTCCATCTCCTCTTACATTTTCTCTATCGACTTGGAAAGAATTATACATTCGTAGATTGTAATGTTGGAATGCTGCCGGCTCAGTCCATGTTTCTGAGATTGCAGTTACATCAAACACCATGTTTAAGATGTTCTAGATATGTTTCAATTTGCTTGAAATTGGCATTTAGACTTCTTGCTTTGAAGTGTATTATTTTACGACATTCAGATATATCTTTATGGGTGGGCGGGTGTAAATAGTATTTGGAAGAAGGTAAGTCATCATTAAAAACATTATTATTCGAGTCAATTTGTAAACCAGGGACATATATATCATGATATTTGTAGTGAAATTGTTCTACTTCAAGATCACAGTCATCTACATTGTCATGTGATGACGTTATGTCCATTGTTGTGTTGTCACTAGCCATTTTAGCTTAGTTTGTTGAAGTCGGCATGCATTTTGATCTGGATAGGTGTGGATTGTTAATTTTTCTTGACGTAGACAAGGGCGTGGTGAAATAGTTGGTTGTTGAGGCGTGAGAGGTGATCATTGAGAAATATGTTCGTGCCTTTCAGTGACTTGCGGTTTTTCATCACCTCTGCTCGTTTGTCGTTGCAGTGGAATTGTTTGATGGCTGGGGTTGTTCCATTTCATCGTTATGGTAGGTCATGGATTGCTGTTATCTCATGCTCAGGTATATTGATATGCAACTTTTCCCGAGCAAAGGCGATGAAGTTATGTTTCATAACGGTTACCTCACTGGTTGACGGTTCAGATGGTGGGGTCGATGTTGAGCCGGAGCCAGAAGTGCGTGTTGTTGGTCGGGCGGCGACACTATTCGCAAACGAGTGAAGACTTAATCCAGTTACAATCACGTTCTTTTCCTTTGAGTGTTGCTCAAGGTTCACGACACTTGATTCGAGAGTTTCCACTCATGTGTTCAGTTTGCTGATCACGTCATCTTTAGCTTCCAGGAGCTTAAGCAGGTTGTCGAGCTGCGTTTCATGTTTCCTATTTGTTTCCTTTATCTCATCGAAGTTTGCACACAGATGGTTCAGGGATTGCTTGATTTCAGCAATGTCCGCGTCAATATGTTTCGGAGCCATGGCTGTATCAGAAACGATCAGTCGAACTGTGCAATGCTCGTATTATCGCCCAATTGTTATTTTGTAGAGAATTTGTTTTAAATTTGAAACTCTTCTTACATCAGTTCATCCGCGTGTGATTCACATTTTACGTAGTATAATTGTTACTGGATTTTCATTTTTCAAAGTGCAGATGCTAATGAATAACTTGCAGGCACCCGAACTGTCCACACAACCTGAACTATCACATGTACACAGACGACACACAGCTGTACATCACATTTGACATCACTGATGAAAACAACAGACTGTCATCGTTGTATACAATCGAACACTGCGTATGCGACGTCCGCACGTGGATGACCACCAATCTACTGAAAGTCAATGAGGACAAAACAGTCGCGCTCGTCTTGACATCACGCACTAACCAGAAGAAACACAGCATGACCATGATAAACATCACTCGTAGTTCGAGTGCCTACAACATCGGCGTTGTATTCGATGTTGAAATGTCGACGGTACGTCACGTGCAACACGTATGTCGTACCGCATACTATCACCTGCGTAACATTGCTTCCATACGATCGTGTCTATCGGAGAAAGCAGCGGCTCGAATAATTCATTCACTGGTAATTTCGAGACTTGACTACGGGAATGCTTTGCTGTTCGGCATCCCTCAAGTTCGTATCTCTAAACTGCAGAAAGTGCAGAACTCAGCAGCTTGATTGGTAGTCCGCTGCAACAGGCGAGAGCACATCATCCCGGTGCTGAAGAAGCTCCATTGGCGTCCGGTGAAACAGTGTATCGTGTATAAAATACTGCTGCTTTTGTTCCAAGCCCAACATGGCATCGCACCATCGTACATCACCGACTTGCTCGACGCGTACTGCCCAGCGCGTGCGCTATGTTCTGCCAACAACAACGACCAGCGTACCGACCAGCAGCACATACAACGATCGCTCCTTCTCAGTTTCGGCCCCCGCCCCTCGGATGTGGAACACTCTTCCGTTAGAATTAAAGACAGTCACAGCGCTAGGCACATTCAAACAACTTTTAAAAACTCAACTCTTCCGTGAAGCATTCCATGTTTAGTTTAGTCTGTGATCTCGTACATGACATAGTGTTTTTAAATAACTTATTAACTAATTTATTTATGTCTTATGATGGACATATTATGTCATGTTTTAATTAATGTTATATCCTTTTACCACATAATCTTATTGCCTATACACCACGATTTTAGTAATTTATTTATTTTCATTATCATTTATTTAACTTGCTAGTTTTAACATTCATGTATTAATGTATTTTAGCGCTTCTGACTGGACTTTTGCTTAGACTTATGGTGCTCTAAAAGTTGACTCATTATTATTATTATTATTATAAGACAGAGCGCCATGCTGGACTGAAACCCGCTGCATACATACTTGAAATCTGAAATTCTTCCATTTTTTTTAAAACTTTAACAAAACTTAACAGTTAGTTTCTCTGCTTTAAAAAGTTATTTTTTGTCGATTGTTTGACAGTTTCCTTCCAAAGAGAATCGTTCACTTTTACCCATCACTGAAAAAAAAATTTGTATTTAGCAAATATGAAAAATATACAAAAATAAAGTATATATAATCAAATTCCAATATTTTATTTGTTTTCGTTTAGCTAATACGATGTAGCACATGGGCTAAAACTACCATGAAAATCATTTAAACCATTTTTGTTGCAAGCATTTTCATGGCATATTTGCACTATTATTAAAAAAAATTATTACTACATCCGTATTTTGATGCATGTTACTACGGGACCACATGCTAATACGCTAAATGTATTTCATTCATGCATATTATTTAAAATAATAACCAAATGTTTATATGTACATTTTTTGGGGAAAAGACACTGATATTTTACTTCGAAAAAACATTGATTATTTTAAATACAACTACTATGGTAAATAGGCACCCATAGGACACACATAACTACTCCATAACATCACGCATTACCACATAAATGCGTCTTCCACAACATCCGCATGTAATAAACGGCGATGCCATAATAAACATTGTGGTGTTTTTGTCATATAGCCGAATTAATGTACATAACTTACAATACAGATGCGTAAAGATTGATTTTACTTCTTGTAGCATAATCTAACTGGTACCGCTGACAAATAATATGAGTAGTATATAACTTAGAAGAAACCGGATGTCGTAATAAACATTTTTAAAAAGAGTCAAACCATTTCTGTGATTTCAAACATGTCTGATGTTTTTGTTTGGAAGTAGTATAGATTGTTTTCATACACTAACCATACCCTGCTACATAGAAATATTACGTCCTTCCAATATCATGATTCTTGATTATTTTATTTATCTAGAATGTCAAAATATTTAAACAGAAAATCTGTGGACAACATAAATTGGTCTCTCAAAAGAATGTTTTCAACATTTCCATAGATTGAATGTATACGTGTCACAATGTCATGTATTTTGTGAAACTCCGACGAAAAAGAGAGGTTTAATGTCACAGTAGTTAAAATCAGTAGTGTATGACGTGGAAAATCACAAAAGACACCCGTTTTGGGGGCACTACTCATTTTTAGAGGCTATATCTCTAAAATTATTGGACCGTTGAAGTAGGTTGAGAAGGCAACTTACAGTTAATTGGACTACAATTCCAAAATGGCTGTACGGTCATTTTTGTGGCGTCACTGACTTCAGGTATGGAACACGCCATGTTAAATCAGTCTTGTGTTTAGCAGTTTGTCTTTGTAATCGTCCACTATGATGGGTGATTACCTGTGTTGTGCGCTACCTCTACAAGTCTAGATAACATCTCCTTCACGCCAGGGTCCATAGGTACTTTGAGTGCTTCTCCTGTCACAGATATCAACACATTTGGAGGATCCATGTTCCAGTGTTCCTTCAGCACGGTCGCCATCTTGTCCATATCTGCGTCCTGGTCAATGCGAACGTACTGCAAGTAAAACGTCACTTGTCAACACACCTACCTGCAGCAGAGTTTCAAATTACCACAACGTATCACACTTATGTTTCAATATTTAGACACGCTGTTGGAAAACACACACACATATATATATATATGTGTATATATATATATATATACATATATATATATATATATACATATATATATATATACTCCTAACGGGGACATATGCAGACCAAATATGCCTTTATGCATATAGCTCACCGTTAGACAAACTGTTGTTTTTAAGCAACCAAAGCCGGTCTCTTTAAATGTTTGACCCCTGGTTTTGTGGAAACGTTTTATTTAAAAATGTGAACTGCTAGCACAACCAGAAATATAATTATATGAATTATTATTTGTACAAAACATTATTTGGGTGATTTTAAGCAAGTTGTTTTTGGACTTGATGGACCGGTTGATTTACAATTTTGCTATTTTTGCTACGAGATTTTTATAGAATTACTACCGAATTTACAACAGAAGATATCCTTTTTACAGTTCTTATGAATGATTGTATACCCAGGAAAGTATTATGTGTGATATAACCCTGAAGGATAGAAACTGTATATTATATTTTATCAATTTTACTGAACTTTTACCTGCTGGATCTTACTGGTGGTCAATAAGACTGGTGTGAAGTTGGCGATTTGTCTTTTATATGGTGTGTATTACTGTATCGAAAAGTACAAGTGGGTTGGCTAACCTTCCCTAGTTAATTGTCAAGGGTGAAGCATTATTTCCTTTGATCAGAGATTCAGGTACCAGAGGGGAGCCCTCCTCTGGGAGTGACACAATTAAAATGAAAGGTACCCCACGAAAGAGACGGGCTGCCGGTCGTGCAATTATGCCCAAATCAGACAAAAAAGACTCTGGCCGGACACGTAATTCCACATCCGCTCAGGCAAACACACACATACCACTGCTGCAAACCATACCGCAAAGTGCAGTGGCCCGATTTGGCGCTACACCGCCGCCATCGCATCAGAAATCTGTCAATCTTCACCGGGTGAATTATTCCCTCAAGACAGATAAAGCTATGAAAAACAAACTCGACGCGTTTAACAGGATCAACCCCATTGAGATAACTCAAACACGTGTCGGAATTCGTATATATTGCCAGGCTGCCCTATACGAACTCTTGCGCGCGGAGATACACTCGATATATACTGGCCACGATGGCCAACAACCAGAAATCACACAAATAAAGGAACTGAACTCACTCGGAGGAATCCACCCTGATGAAGTTGAGCTACATGAGCACAATACGGGTCAAGCTGTTATGGTGTGCGACCGGGGTATGGCAATCTCAGGTATAGAATCACCGACTAGAACCCCCGAAAGTGAGCCAATAACCGAACAAGTGAATATAAAGTGTATTGTTTGTCGAAGGAACTGCCTCAGTCGCGCCACCTACTGCGATCAAGGAGACCACTGGGTCCATTACAAGTGTGATAAACTATCTCCACTACAGATTCTGACTTTGGAACAGAGCGAGGGATCATACACATGCAAATCGTGTGGAACCCTCACAGACGATCTATTGCCCCCACCCATGGTAGTATATAGTCCTGGGCCTGATACCCATACTACCAATGCCATCGATAGCGTCCCAATAGTGGCTACTGATATTGCCAGTATTGGCCCTGCAATAACTACTATATCTAACACTGCAGCATCCAGCTAAAAAAATCAGCTGCCACCATCTAGCCAGAGACAATACCAAGCTAATCTGGACCCCCCAAATAGATCCGGCAAAACGCCGTGAGAATATGCTTTCTGAATGGGATAAGGAGCTGAGGCAAAAAGAGAAACAATTGGGCACTAGGGAGAAAAAAGTGAAACAACAAGAGGCGGGGGTATCTGAGCAGTCACTACAGATTGCCTCCCTAAGGTCCCTTGTGCTGAAGCTAGAAGGCGACATTAAGACAATGAAACAAGAGAACAACTTACTTCGCTTAGCACAACCACTCAACCAAGAATTAGCCCCATGTATCTGGTGCGTGTCATCCCAGAGCACAGCCTGTGTACAATGCCGACAATGCCAATGACCAATACCAAGCCTTGCTTGACGAAGTACATGAACTCTGTGAAATGTACTCCTATTCACATGACATTATCTGGATGGGAGATCTAAATGGCGCCCACTCTAGACCCGAACCCCATAAGAGAGACCATCTACTCAAGGACTTCTGTAAAGAAATTAACTTTGGCCACTCTGGAGATATAAATACACCAACTTTCTATAGCTCACAGAGTGGGGATGGTTTCAGAATAGATCACATCATGCAACAAGGGCCTGGTCCCCATAGAGCACTCGACACTAGGGTTCTAACTCGTGAGGCACTCAATCTATCACCACTTCAGATATAGAAACACCAACTTTCTATAGCTCACAGAGTGGGAATGGATTCAGAGTAGATCACATCATGCAACAAGGGCCTGGTCCCCATAGAGCACTCGACACTAGGATTCTAACTCGTGAAGCACTCAATCTATCACCACTTGAGATATAGATACACCAACTTTCTATAGCTCACAGAGTGGGAATGGTTTCAGAATAGATCACATCATGCAACAAGGGCCTGGTCCCCATAGAGCACTGGACACTAGGGTTCTAACTTGTGAGGCACTCAATCTATCACCACTTGAGATATAGATACACCAACTTTCTATAGCTCACAGAGTGGGAATGGTTTCAGAATAGATCACATCATGCAACAAGGGCCTGGTCCCCATAGAGCACTGGACACTAGGGTTCTAACTCGTGAGGCACTCAATCTATCACCACTTGAGATATAGATACACCAACTTTCTATAGCTCACAGAGTGGGAATGGATTCAGAATAGATCACATCATGCAACAAGGGCCTGGTCCCCATAGAGCACTCGACACTAGGGTTCTAACTCAATCTATCACCACTTGAGATATAGATACACCAACTTTCTATAGCTCACAGAGTGGGAATGGTTTCAGAATAGATCACATCATGCAACAAGGGCATGGTCCCCATAGAGTACTCGACACTAGGGTTCTAACTCGTGAGGCACTCAATCTATCACCACTTCAGATATAGATACACCAACTTTCTATAGCTCACAGAGTGGGAATGGTTTCAGAATAGATCACATCATGCAACAAGGGCCTGGTCCCCATAGTGCACTCGACACTATGGTTCTAACTCGTGAGGCACTCAATCTATCACCACTTGAGATATAGATACGCCAACTTTCTATAGCTCACAGAGTGGGAATGGTTTCAGAATAGATCACATCATGCAACAAGGGCCTGGTCCCCATAGAGCACTCGACACTAGGGTTCTAACTCGTGAGGCACTCAATCTATCACCACTTCAGATATAGATACACCAACTTTCTATAGCTCACAGAGTGGGAATGGTTTCAGAATAGATCACATCATGCAACAAGGGCCTGGTCCCCATAGTGCACTCGACACTATGGTTCTAACTCGTGAGGCACTCAATCTATCACCACTTGAGATATAGATACGCCAACTTTCTATAGCTCACAGAGTGGGAATGGTTTCAGAATAGATCACATCATGCAACAAGGGCCTGGTCCCCATAGAGCACTCGACACTAGGGTTCTAACTCGTGAGGCACCCAATCTATCACCACTTGAGATATAGATACACCAATTTTCTATAGCTCACAGAGTGGGAATGGTTTAATAATGGATCACATCATGCAACAAGGGCCTGGTCCCCATAGAGCACTCGACACTAGGGTTCTAACTCATGAGGCACTCAATCTATCACCACATGATCCTGTGATAGCAGATGTGATTTCCATTATCCATCACTCGGATTGTATGCCCCACAGCCGCCCACAGCTGGAGCAATCAATTAAACCTATCCAATGGAAGTTTGTTGATAAGGACTTGTTCTATCAGCTCAGTAAGATGACTCTACAGCCATTGGTCCAAGTCACACAGGATGTATCTCTTCCTTCAGTGGAGAAACTTGTTGACCAAATCAACCAAGTGCTCTATAAGGCCTCAGTCGAATCCCTCACCAGGAAACCAAACACGAAAACCGGCAACCAGCGGACACTCCCATGGGACGAGGACTTAAACCCATTGTGGCTGAAACCAAGCATACACACTGGGAATGGAAATGTGCTGGTAGTCCAGGTGATGTTGACCACCCAAAATGCAATGCCATGAAACGTGCCAAGAAATTATTCAGAAGTGCGCAAACACAGATACAAGCCACGAGGCGTAAACAGAAACAACAGGATATCACGGACGCCTCGGAGGAGGACCATAATCTGTTCCATAAGCTTGTTAACCAGCAACGTGCAAATGGTCGCCAGACACCACATGAGATAACCTTCTCAGGTCAGGTGCTCTCCGAAGGTGACGCTATTTTAGCCTAGGCATCATATTTCGAGAACCTGGCAACACCAAGGGACAGCCCAGAATATGACTCTGATTATAAGACCATGGCGGAGTCAATGTTCGACTCTCTCAGCACTCTATATGCTAGTGAAGATAGCAGTAGTGTGCACATATCTACCTTGACAGGTGATAACATCACACACCAGATTGACACTATGAAGAACAATAAAGCTGCTGACCTCTACGGCCTAGCGTGTGAACTCTTGAGATACAGTCACCCAGTACATGAATCTATACTCGCTACAAGCAGAAAAACTCTGATAAGGACCCGGATAATTATCGTAGGATATCGGTGACCTCAACAATTGGCAAACTTTTTGAGAAAGTCCTTGTCTCTCCAACGAAATCTATCCTCGTGGACAAACTTAACCGGCTACAGAGAGGTTTCTGTGCAAAGTCATCATCGATCAACACTGCCTTTATCATCTCAGAAGCAGCAGCCAAGGCCAAGGACTGTAAGCGCCCATTATTTGCGACATACCTTGAGCGTATGTTCTATATCATACATCAATGCTTGTGAAACTTCATCATCTAGGCATCACTGGAGAACTCTGGCAACTGTACTGTAGCCTGTATGACAACATGACTAGTCAGGTGAAGTGGTGTAATTTCCTGTATCAGCCCTTACTCGAGCTACTGTGTGTACGTCAAGGGGGCATCCCCTCGACGGAACTGTTTAAAGCCCGGTGTGACAAGTTACTACATGTGCTGTTAAACTCTGCGCTTGGATATAATATTGGATCAGTTGACGTGTCGGCTCCCACCTGTGCCGATGATACGACCCTGCTGTCCGACCGGGCTATCAACCTCCAATCTATGATTAACCTGGCATCGCCTGACTCCAGTCGGGAGATATATAACTTCAGCACTAAGGAGACTAAAGTTATGGTAATGAACTGTAAAAATAATGCCTGGACTGAATCACCCATGTGGAAGCTTGGTAACAGACCCATTGATGTTAGTAGCTCAGAGGTACACCTGGGTATTATTAGGACCCCAGACTGTAAAGCCAGTAGCATTGTAAAGCTAAACATCCAGAAAGCCAGGAGGGCAGGTTACTCGCTCATGGGAGCTGGTGTGTATGGCCTAAATGGACTCCATATACGTACAAACTTGAAGAACTTCACGAGCTACCAGATGTCAAGGCTGTTGTATGGACTGGAGGTACTGCCTCTGCTAAAAGAAGATAAGGGTGCACTAGACCTGTTTCACCGTACTGTCCTGAAACACTTGCAGCATTTACCACTGGGCACATCAACAGCAGCTGTGTAACTTATACTTGGACAGCTACCTGTATCAGCCATACTAGCACGAAACATTCTAACACTTTATGTGAGCATTATCAGAGACCCAGCAAGTGTGGAGTGGAGATCATCCAGCGCCAGCTAGCAGTCGAAGTCCTGGAGTGTGACAGTTAAAGAGTTGATCCAGATTTACAACTTGCCATCATCCTATGAGCTCTTTAACAACCCACCCTCTAAGAGACAGTGGAAGCATACACTGAAAACGAACATAACTCGTGTTGCATTCGAACAATTTAGAGAGGAGGCTCGCACGATAGTGACATTACTCCATTTAAACACATTCAAGTGCAAACCAGGCTCATTACATCCAGTCTGGGGCACTGTGGGGGACTCACCGCATGATATTGTGAGAGCCTGTACTAAGGTGCGTGTGTTGACAGGACAATACAGGCTCCAGACTGACGTAGCCAAACAGTCTGGTGGCTCGCCGACCTGTCAGCTGTGTCACCAAGGCAGCGAGAACTTATCACACTTCCTCTTAAGCTGTACTGTCCTGTACCCTGAACGAACCAAGTTCATGAACAAACTGGAGAACACTCTACTCGTGTTAAATTATCCTGTGATTCGAAGTTCCAGGGAACAAATGATTAAACTTTTTATGGACTGTACTATGCCAATGCTTTCGATACCAGGTGAACTACATCATGAACTAGAGACCTTAACCACAGTCTATATCTACTCAATAAACATTAAGAGGTCCATCCAACTAGGAAGCCATGTCAATCCAGTGAAGTCATGAGAGGTTCTTCTTATAGAGAAAGGATTGACTACAACAAGGACAAGGATAAGCATATTGTTCCCGATAAAGCTGAACAGCTGAGATCGCAGGTGGCAAACATTCTGAAACCTACACAATTACCGACCACGCCGAATATTACCAAGAAAGAAAGGCAAGTCCTAGCAGAACTGAGGAAAGAAAAGAGCATAATTACTCTGCCAGCAGACAATGATTAGACACAGTAGCAATGGACACAGACGAATATGTACAGAACGTTATAGTCATGTTGTCAGATAACAAAACCTATGAAAAGCTAAAGAAAAACACTACTCTCGAATAGATTTAACAAGAACAAGATTTAACAAGATTGCCACCCAGAGAATTAACTCTAGATGGCAGGTGGAGAAGGAAGCCTTTGGCTTTGGCTTATCGAGAGTCCAACCCTTTTACTTACATGTATCCCGCCCTTCTGAGGTATGTGACGAGTTTATTTTTAAACATATTCAAATTACTAGCACCCACACAATCAGCAGATAATCTGTTCCATTCATTTACATTCCTGTGAAAATGAGAACTTTCTTATATTTAATCTACACTGATCCTTTCCTAATGTAACTTCATGTCCTCTAGTCTTTCTATCTTTCTTAACTGACAAAAAATATTTCTATCAATATTTTCATAACTATTCAATACTTTAAACACTTCTATCTGATCTCCTCTCAATCTCCTGGTCTCTAGTGTTGATAAACCACATTCTTTTAGGCGTTTTTCATAACTAAGATCCCTCAGATTTGATATAATTTTAGTCGCTCTCCTCTGTACTCTTTCTAGCATATCTATGTCCTTCTTGCGGTACAGCTTCCACGCTTGTATATAATATTATAAAGGAGGCCTAACTATTATTTTGTACAGCGTGTGATCTTTAATTAGTCTTTCTAATAATTTGCAAATCACCGATGTTAAACTCACTGGTGTATAGTTCTCCGACTTATTTCTCGAACCTTTTTTAAATAACGGTATAATGTTTGTTTCTTTCCATTCTAAAGGAACCACTCCGTCTTCTAATGACAAATTGAAAACTGTGGCAAGCGTAGTTTGGGTATAATCCCATCCACTCCAGGTGATTTATTATCCTTTATAGCCCTTATTGTCTTAGCTACCATTTCCAGAGTTACAATTAACTGTTCTAAATATTCTGATTCTGCCCCCTTGAACTTACCCTCTGGTACTGGCAGTGAACCTTCTCTGGTAAACACCGAACTAAAATACTCATTCATGTCTTCTACCATTAAGAATCCCTCTGATATTATACTTCCAGCACTATCTTCTAGAGGACCGACCTTATCCTGAACTTTTTGTTTGCTCCGAACGTACAAATAAAAACTCTTGCTGTCTTGTTTTATATTACAAGCTAATATTTGTTCATACAATTTCCAATAGTAGTTTGGGAGTAATGCCATCCACTCCAGTTATTTATTATCCTTCGTAGCCCTTATTTTCTTAGCTACCATTTCCGGAGTTACAATTAACTGTCCTAAATATTCTGGTTCTGCCCCTTGAACTTACCCTCTGGTACTGGCAGTGAACCTTCTCTGGTAAACACCGAACTAAAATACTCATTCAGGTCTTCTACCATAAAGAATCTATCTAATATTACACTTCCAGCACTCTTGCTGTCATGTTTTATATTACAAGCTAATTTTTGTTCATAGCTTCTCTTTGAATTTATAATTTCAGCTGTAGCTTGGTTTAATGCTTCTTTATAAATGTTGTAGTCTTCATCATTTCCAGTACGTCTATATGACTTCCACATCATTTGTTTGTACTTAATTTTTCTAATGGCTTCTTTCTATAAGTCTTTCTTTTTGGACCATTTCCCTTTTTTTAAGGGAACAAATTTATCAACAATGCACTCAATTTCATTCTTTAAGATATTCCAGCATCCTGTTGCTGTCTTATTCTTCAGTGTGTTATTCCAGTCTATCTATTTTTGTTAAATATTTCCTCATGTCCTTATGTATCTTCCTTTGTGGAAATTTCTCCTCTACTGCTTTTTACTATCCCTTTCTGATTTTAATTTGATGATAAAATGTATCTGGTTGTGATCACTACTCCCCAGTGGCTCACATATCTTAACACTGTCAACTAATTCATTCTGTGAGGACAAAACTATGTCTAACACATTCTCACCCCTGGTTGGTTCTAGCAAATGTTGAGAAAGGAAACTATCTTGTTCTAAAACTAAACACTTGTGGTCCTCACTACCCATACTCTGTAGAGATTTCCATTGTATATGCCCATTGTTAAAATCCCCCATAATAACACAGTCCCGTTTGCTCACTTCCATTACAGCGTATTGTACTTATTCATTCTCTTCTATGCTTATGTTTGGACTTCGATAAACTAACCCAACCGTTAACGGTGAGTTTCGTGTATCTATGTTACACCAAACAGCTTCTTCGCAATCTGCTTCTCTTTCTAATGTTATTATTGTAATGCTAAGGGAGCGATTTGTATCCGGGGTAGCCAACGAAATGTAGATATCAGTATCATCAGCATAAAGATGATGATCCTAGTTATGTCCTTGTATAACAGAGCTTAGTGACGTGGTGTAAAGAGTAAAAAGCAAAGGCCCAAGAACAGAACCCTGGGGAACACCAAATAAAGTTGGCAGCGCAGCTGAAAAGCAGTTACCAATCTTTATAGTTTGGTATATATTAGTTAGGTATCAAGAAAAGCAGCTTAGAACTGTGGCCAGATATGCCGTACCACTTTAGTAAGCGTTCAATGAGAATGTTGTGATCAATCGTGTCAAAAGCAGCAGAGAGATTTAGTAAGGTAAGTGCAGTCACTTTACCATTATTAATGTTCAAGTTAATGTCATTGTGAACGTTTAAGAGGGCAGTCTCTGTTGAATGAAACTGACTATATGCTGATTGTAACATCAGTTAATGCATTTGTGCTAATGTGAGACCTTAGACGACTTACTAGAACATTTTCTAGTATTTTGGAAATAAAGCTGAGGTTACAAGTAGGTCTTGTTTAGGCAGAGATGACTTCTTAAGAAGCGGAGTGACATGAGCGCATTTGAAATCATCAGGAAAACAGCCAGAGTAAATTTATGCATTTACAGGCCTGATATTTGTTATAGGTCCAATTGATGTATAGAAACCTACTTTTGTCACTATTGTTGGAAAAGGATCAAGTTCACAAGACTTATTTGGGGAGAGCATAATTATTTTCCTAACTTCATCAACAGTTGCAGGTTCAAATGATACAAGTAGAGAATTTACTTGTGGAAAGTCCACATTAACATTACTTATAGTATGATCTGGGAAAGCAGAACGAATTGATTTTAGTCTTAAAGTGACTAGAGAACGAGTCACATATAGACTTAACTGATACATGATCAGGTAACGATGGAACAGCCCGTCTGTCTTATCGATGACCATATTTGACCATATTTGTATAATAATCTCATTTAGCTTTGGCCATTTGTGTGTTACAGAGGTGACATTACTTAGAATAGCGCGAAGTGTCTAAAGGCGAGCATGATTTGTGCCATACATGGTGGTCCGAAAATACGTCGGAAAGACTAGCACAGTATATAGAAAATAACAGAGCGCCCAAAACACTGCGCTGTGGAACTCCATGTCGTACTCGGCTGTCACAAGAAAGATGACCGTCAACGCTGACGCACTGTGTTCGGTCGGCAGGGTAAGAGGCGAGCCAGCAAAGTATGTC
Source organism: Paraescarpia echinospica (assembly GCA_020002185.1). Classification (NCBI taxonomy): domain Eukaryota; kingdom Metazoa; phylum Annelida; class Polychaeta; order Sabellida; family Siboglinidae; genus Paraescarpia; species Paraescarpia echinospica. The sequence goes on from CM034532.1 coordinate 25,171,950, forward strand.
GCCTTGCACGCCGATTCGGTCTAGATCAGCGACAAGAATGTCATGGTCGATCGTGTTGAATGCAGCGCTGAGAACTAGTACTACATGCATACGAGCATCCAGTGATCTTAACACATCGTCTTGAATACAAAAAATCGCTGTCTCAACGCTGTGTGACGGGCGGTAGGCGTTCTGAAAAGGATCTCCAATGCCGTTGTGTTGCACATCCAAACGCAGTTGGGCAGAGTCGGGGCATACGGAAGGATCGAGATAGGTCGGAAGCTGGCGTAGTCGTCGACGGGAAGACCAGAACGTTTAAGAAGAGGCGTGATGACTGCGTACTTCAGGCGGACGGGAACAGTGAAAGAGTCGTAGGACAGGTTGATCAATTTCACGAGAATCGGCGCCAAGATGGATGTATTCGCCTTCAGAATAACGGACGGCAGTGGATCAAGCTTGGACGACTTTGTCTTGCCACTTGTGATGAGTGTCGTTACTTCTTCGAGCTAGCAGCGGCGAAGAAACCATACGTGGCTGTGCGTTGTCAACATCAGCTGACAGAACCATGATTCGGCTGCGGATCGAGTTGATCTTGTTGGCGAAGTGGTAAGCGAAACGCTCAGCAACAACGGCAGGGCCACCAATGTCGGTGGGAAGATGGTTCACACACTTATGGCCAAGAAAATGGTTCGCAATACGAAACATTGCCCCGTTATCGTTCGAGGCAGACTCAATTTATTTACTTTAGAACGCAGCTTTCGACGGTGGTCGTTGGTCCTGCTACGTCGCCACGTGCACTCAAGCAGACGGACCTGACGTTTCAGCTCATCCACTTGCCGACACCACCACGGAGTATGGACAGGACAGCTCTGAACCGTACTGATCGTACAAGCCGCCTACGTAACAGACAGGTTGAGTAACAAAATCGCACCCACATAGATCTTTCGTGAAGGTGGTGTTGTCTATCGCAGCGTATCGACGGTATTCTATCTTCTTGCGTGGCGGGTGGGGCTTGGTGGTGGTGAGGTCACAAAGAACGGCAAAATGATGTGTAACAAGATCCTCGACGGATACTCGCGAAACAGGCGATGAAGAAGAAACAATGATGATGAGGTCAAGCACTTTACCCTGGTTGTGCGTCGCGAGACGGTCCGTAGACATAAACGAGTGCACCTGTGAAATTGCAGATGACGCAGAAACTGCCTTGCGTAGACCGTCATGCCTGAAGTGTAATGTCACGCTTGACCACCAGTAATGTTTGTGTTGTTGTTCCACAGGTGCAATCCACTGAACTTGAGATAAAAATCACTCAAATACTAAAAACTATAAAACAACCAGTAAAACTGCTCAGTCCAGGATCGCCTAGACTCTTTCATAAAAAAACAACTGTAAAACTGCACTGTGTCTCCTCGTTAAAAACTGGTCAAATGCAAAATATGCACGGAGCTTATAGCGGTGCAGCCACATGCTGGCGCGACCAATAGAAGGGATTAGCAGGAACTTTCTATTATAACAAACATAAAGGCTAGGCAAGCTATGCTACATTGAAATAGAATGATGATTCTAGTGTGATTAGGAAAAAGCACATTAAAATGATTAGACGTCAATGGTTTGCATAAAACAAAATCTTTATCCCTTACGGCAACGGGGCAGAATACGCAGAAAACATCCAATAAGAATAATGGGGACATAATTATATCAGACTATTAACATATTCCGTTGAAATTAATACAGCAAAAACATGTAGCCACAATACATAAATACTAATGTTTAGCCATGAGTAATAATTAACAAGTAACAAATGTGATTATTTATTGTTTAAGCCAAAATATCACTAAATAACAAGAAAATAAAAGCAGTAATTATATTATCCAAAATGCATGCACAGTCTGTGTTAACAGAACAGCCAGAACAAGTCTAAACTAGCGGACACAAGGCATAGGTTAAAGGATATTAATCAAATGGCATATAGATTACAATTTTTACTTGGGGCAAATCAAGGAGCTATAACATCTCAGAAAAGCCATGTTAGTAAAAAGCTTTAGGGCATGATATCAACTATCAACCTAGACAAAGCTGCAATTTGTATAGATAATGATAACAATACGAAAAATCAATTGTACTAGGACGTTGACGTTGTTACGTAAATGTAGTGTGGAGCAGCACTGTAAATAGTTCATACACCCAAGATAAGTACGCACAACCGCATTACCCCCCCCCAAACAATACACACACCCTATAAATATCCGTACAACAATAACAGACGCCACTCTGAACTGCCGCCGCCGTGATCGCCCGTCCCCCGAGACCCGCAGTCCCGTCGGTCCTTCAGCCTCGTAGATGTGCGACTTTGTCTTCGCAGTTCTGCACATTGTGCCTGCCCAAGTAAGAGCTGCGCACAATATTGGCGCTACGAGCAGGGTTCCATTTACTTGCGAATCTTCGTTAAATTTCAAGTGAATTTCAATACAATTAGCCAGGAGGAACCCCTCGGTTCTCGAGTCCTAATTGTTTTCAATTTACAACGCGTCAGTTTCCTAGAAGCGTAAGTTAGGAACCTGCCGGTTCTGGCTACGCTTCAATGAATTACAATTGTAAGTTAAGGTTTAGCTAACCATTGTAATGTAAAATTACAATTGTAAGTTAAGGTTTAGCTAACCATTGTAATGTAAAATTACAATTGTAAGTTAAGGTTTAGCTAACCATTGTAATGTAAAATTACAATTGTAAGTTAAGGTTTAGCTAACCATTGTAATGTAAAATTACAATTGTAAGTTAAGGTTTAGCTAACCATTGTAATGTAAAATTCGACCACTAAAGTTGTTTGAAAGTAAGCAAATAAACTAGAACTGGGTATAACCCTTTAACCACGTCGTTGCATTTGCATCGTGAATACTTTGTTATGTAATTGAATTATGTCTTAATTTGTGTTTATGTTCTTTATAACGGTGTCGTGTTTATGACATTCTTGTTCATCATAAATCTTGCTGTATTTTTTTTTTGGTTATGTGAAGCTATACAACGTTGTTTAAACCTGCCAATTGGGTATTATCGCTGACTAATTGCTACTGCAACCTTTTGGGATAACTTGCTGGAAACAGGACGGATCAGTCTAGAGAAACCCCAGACAGGAGGAGCTACTTCGATATATTCTAGTAGCAATATGTTAAAAGATAAACTGGAAAGGAAGGAAGCACAATATCAAAACTTGATGAGAGGGATTACAAAATCAAAAAATATGAAAGAGAGAGATCAAACAGGGCCAGATTTAGTAGTGACAAGGATGAATTCCTGAGGGCGAGGGAACGAAAGAGGAGAAAACTGGAAGAAAGAATGAGGAGAGATATGGAAGAAAGAATGAGGAGAGAAATGGAAGAATGGGATCACAGAATGAATAAACGCAGGTCACATGAGATAGGTGATGAAATGAGATGGGAAATGTATGAGAGTGAGGAGAAGGGGTATGAGAGCCCTCCCAAATCAATGGGTCATCCTTTTGATGACAAACCTCTCCTTCATGCACATCACAAGGATTGCATATGCAGCTGCGGTCCCTCGCGGTTGTTGGGACAAGGAGCACACAGGAACGATATCTCACTACAAGATAACCCCACATTGCAGCACGAACATGACACCACCCAAGGGTATCGCACACATGACACATCCCATGACCACTACACACATGACACCTCCCATACTAGATTCGCAGGGGGGACTCACAGAAAAGCCTGAAAATGGAGACATAGATAAAGACAGCACAAATAAATCAGCAAATAACAGTCTGGAAAACTCTTCTGAAGCTGGATATAAATGTGTTTGTTTAAATGCAAGGAGTATAGTAAACAAAAGAAATGAACTAAACATTATGGTAGAAGATATTGACCCTCACATAATAGGTATGATTGAATCATGGGCCACTACCGATATACCAGATGCCGAATTGGGGCTGACAGGCTATACAATCTATAAGAAAGATAGAATAGGATGAAGGGGAGGTGGAGTTATTTTATATATTAAACAATCTATCCAGGCTTATGAAATAAAATTAGAAAGAGAAGCAGATTGCGAAGAAGCTGTTAGGTGTAACATAGTTACAGGTAACTCAACGTTAACAGTTGGGTTAGTTTATCGAAGTCCAGACATAAGCATAGAAGAGAATGAAAAAATACAAAACGTTATAAGGGAAGTAAACAAACGGGACTGTATTATTATGGGGGATTTTAACCATGGGCATATACAATGGAAATCTCTACATAGTATGGGGAGTGAGGACCACAAGTTTTTTGTTTTAGTTCAAGATACTTTCCTTTCTCAACATGTGCTAGACACAACCAGGGGTGAGAATGTGTTAGACATAGTTTTGTCCTCACAGAATTAATTAATTGACAATGTCAAGATATGTGAGCCACTGGGGAGTAGCGATCACAACTATATACATTTTACCATCAAAGTAAAATCAGAAAGGAATAGTAAAAAGCAGTATAGGAGAAATTTCCACAAAGGAAGGTATAAGGACATGAGGAAATATTTAGCAAAGGTAGACTGGAATAACACACTAAAAAATAAGACAGCAACAGAATGCTGGAATATATTAAAGAGTGAAATTAAGTGCATAGTCGATAAATTTGTACCCTTCAAAAAACAAGGGAAACGGTCCAAAAAGAAACACTTATCGAAAGAAGCCATTAGAAAAATTAAGCATAAACAAATGATGTGGAATTCATATAGATGTACTAGAAATGATGAAGACTACAACAGTTATAAAGAAGCACTTAACCAAGCTACAGCTGAAATTAGAAATTCAAAGAGAAGCTATGAACAACAATTAGCTAGTAATATAAAACATGACAGCAAGAGCTTTTATGCGTATGTTCGAAGCAAACAGAAAGTTCAAGATAAGGTCGGTCCTCTAGAAGATAGTGCTGGAAATATAATATCAGAGGGATTCTTAATGGCAGAAGACCTGAATGAGCACTTTAGTTCAGTGTTTACCGGAGAAGATATTAGATCACTGCCAGTACCACAGGCTAAGTTCAAGGGGGCAGATTCAGACTATTTAGGACAATTAATTGTAACCCCGGAAATGGTAGCTAGGAAAATAAGGGCTATGAAGGATAATAAATCACCTGGAGTGGATGGGATTCCGCCCAAACTACTATTGGAAATTGTAGAACAAATTAGCGTACCGCTTGCAACAGTTTTCAATTTGTCATTAGAAGAGGGAGTGGTTCCTTTAGAATGGAAAGAGGCAAACATTATACCGTTATTTAAAAAAGGTTCGAGAAACAAGTCAGAGAACTATAGACCAGTGAGTTTAACATCAGTGATTTGCAAATTATTAGAAATACTAATTAAAGATCACATGGTGGATTTTCTTGTTAAACATAACTTGATAAACCCATCTCAACATGGTTTTTTTAAAACGAGGTCATGCTTAACAAATATGTTATGTTTTTTGGAAGACATCACTAAGTGGGTAGATGAGGGATCACCGGTAGATATCGTCTACTTAGATTTTCAAAAAGCTTTCGACAAAGTACCACATCAAAGATTACTGCTTAAACTAAAGGCCCATGGCATAGGAAATGGTATAATAAACTGGATAGAACAATGGCTGATTGACAGAAGACAACGTGTAGTAGTTGATGGGGAGGCTTCAAACTGGAAATCGGTATTGAGTGGGGTACCACAGGGATCAGTATTAGGACCTATATTATTCTTAATATATATCAACGATTTGGATGATGAAATAACAAGCAAGGTGTTGAAATTTGCGGATGATACAAAAGTGTTTAGAAGGATTAAAAGTGATGGAGATAGACAGCATTTACAAGATGATCTTGACAGGTTGATCAAATGGTCTGAAAAGTGGCAAATGCTGTTCAATTTTGGGAAATGTAAATGCCTCCACACAGGACATGGGAACGAAGAGGTAGAATATACTATGGGGGGTACTGTACTAAGTACTACTGTAAAAGGAAAGGACTTAGGGTTAACCATTAATGCTGACATGAAGGTTTCAGAGCAGTGCGGAATTGCAGCTTCAAAGGGAAATAAAATCCTTGGATTAATTAGGCGAAACATAACGTATAAGGAAAAAGAGCTAATAATACCGATGTACAAAACAATAGTTAGGCCTCATTTAGAATACTGTATTCAAGCGTGGAGGCCATATCGCAGGAAGGACATAGATATGCTAGAAAGAGTGCAGAGGACAGTAACTAAAATGATACCAAAACTGAGGGATCTTAGTTACGAAATACGCCTAAAAAATGCGGATTAACAACACTACAGACCAGGAGATTGAGAGGAGATCAGATAGAAGTGTTTAAAATATTGAATGGTTATGAAAATATTGATAGAAATTTTTTTTTTCAGTTAAGAAAGATAGAAGGACTAGAGGACATGGAGTTACATTAGTAAAGGAGCAGAGTAGATTAGATATAAGAAAGTATTCATTTTCACAAAGGACTGTAAATGAATGGAACAGATTATCTGCTGATTGTGTGGGTGCTAGTAGCGTGAATATGTTGTAAAATAAAATCGACACATACCTCAGACGGGCGGGATACACATAGATAAAAGGGTCGGACTCTCGATAAGCCAAAGGGCTTCCTTGTCCACCTGCCATCTAGAGTTAATTCTCCGGGTGGCAATCTTGTTAAAAGACCACGAAAGGGGGGAAGAAGGAAGACGACAAAGGTGTAAAATTGCAGAGGCAAAGATATTCTGACAAAGACTTGTCCGCGAGGTCTTCATCGTCTTTTTTATCGGATTTTCTTGATACCAACTCAACCTCATTGGACGAATCCTTATAAAGTAATAGACGGGGGAATGATACACGATATCGTCGATGAATCAGCCCCCCAGGACCCAAATTACCAACATTTTCAGGGAACCCTATAGAATGGGAAACATTTCTTTACCTGTTTAATATCATTGGGGTAGTCATCAGAAACTACAGAGGCTAAAGGAATGCCTGCGCGACAAAGCCATTCATTGTGTATGAACACGCTACCGCAAGGATCGGAATGATTACCGTAGGCTTATGAAATGTCTGAAGTGCAGATTTGAAATGAAGGAAATCTCCACGATATCAAACAGGAAGTCAACGAATCTCTGGAAGATTTAGCAGATCGGGTCCAACATGCCATCTCGTTGGGGTAGAAAGGAGCACAACACAAAGCCATACACAAATGGGCCACGGAGCTGTTCCTCAAAGGTGTTAGGGAGAACGGGGCAGTGTTAGCAGTCAGTCAGAAACAGACAAGGTCTATTAGGAAAGCCCTAAAAGAGATGAAAACTGGCATCAGCAATCAGAAGACTGTCCTTGGTCTGTCAGTATCACCGATGCAGGTTGCATTTGAGGACGATGTATTAGTACGCGCAACGTATGCTTCACCTCTGGCTGCCGGTCGCCATACAACAACACCGTCGGAGAATGGTAAATGTCAGGAACCGACAACATTACAAACAAAGAGGAAAGCAAAACTAACAAAATATTGAGAAGGCTAATCCAAGTGGTGCAATGTCTAGATCGAGAGCGACAGACGTCACCCACTAACAGTCAACCTCAATTCAGAAGATACAGTCGATCAGCAAGCAGATACCAATCACCAGATCGAATGCAATCACCAGGCCATGACCAGTCACCATCTATCACTGGCCCGTGTTACAACTGCGGTGAAACAGGGCATCTGAGTCGCAGTTGTCCTAGAAATAGGAGTAGGTCCCCATCAACCGCTTCCACGAATGACAACATGCCATTAAAATAATAGGGGCTACACTAGACGGCCGGAGTCTATCCGCAGAGAAACAAGGACTGACGCATGACAAAAACGATACTGAAATGCTTATTTGTTTTGACAGTGACTCTGAGTTAATCACACATGTGAGTACCTCTGTAAATCAATTGGACAATGGAACGGAATGTAAAAATAACACAAAAATAAGGACAGATACACCAGAAAATGCCGGCTGTCAACAGAAATAACTGATGGTTTATTGGATTTGCCCAATGATGAAACCGAACTAACAGAGCTTAATACTGTGCTAATGCCAAGTTAGGCTCTTAGTCAGAGCCGGCTAACAGTAGGACGTGAAGGAGGACACCAGGAACAACTGGCCCGAATCACCCATGGAATATAATCACCATGGCAGGGAGGATGGCCTCGTTGAAGAGGTTAACCACTGTTATGGTGGTGGAATGTCTGAATGCGTGCCAATTCTACGGCCTCCATGCACGCCTCCTGTACACTATGATGGATTAACATCGAAATGGGCAATGCACACCACACGCATACACACGCGCGCACACACACACACACACACACACACACACACACAAACACACATACACATAGACACACAAAACACACACACACACACACAAACACACACAAACACAAAAACACACAAACACACACACACACAAACACACAAACATACACAGACACAATCTAGTGGCCTAGGATGGTTGTCGGTGTCCGGGTTCTAGGACATACATATTTTCTAGTAGATAAATTTTTTGTAAATATTTAATTATTGGAAATGATATTTCATTTTCTTTTTTTCATATTATGTCAATATTGACATATAGGGATTTGGGTTTAATTAACTGTATTAATAATGAAATTATATTGGTGTTCGTGTTTAGTTAAAGTAGTAATACGGAAATATCCTTTAAAAATATAATTTCTAAAATTATAAAGCTCTATATGTTTAATTGTCACATTGAGCGAATTGTGTCTTTGTTTATGGAGTATGAACGGTTTTGAGTAGTAATCAACTGTTACATTTTATATTATAATTACTCAATAATTACAAAATATTAAGGATATATTCCCTGTAATACATTCCGTTCCTTTTATGATGGGGAGGAATGTAGTGCGGAGCAGCAATGCAAATAGTTCACACACCCAAGATAAGTACGCACAACCGCATTACACCCCCAACAATACACACACCCTATCAATAATCGTACAACAACAATACACGCCAGTCTGAACTGCCGCCGACTCGATTGCCCGTCCCCTGAGACCCACAGTCCCGTCGACCCTTCGGCCTCGTAGATCGGCGACTTCGTCTTCCCAGGTCTGCACATTGTGCCTCCCCAAGTAAGTGCTGCGCACAATATAAACAAGCCACAAGCCTACTAAGCCCATGACAACAAATTAGTAATAATGGCCACGTAAGCAAGCTCTTGTAAATGAACATTTACAAAAACACTTAAACAGTCATATATAATTATTCAGAACTTATTATGCATAATTTAGCAAAGTTACAAAAGCAGTCATACAATCATTGACTAAAAGGGACAGCTGCACAACCAATTCATAACTGTCAAATAGGCGAAAATAGAGTAGGTTAACGTATTATGCAAACTAAGCCAAAACTAAGCAACCTAGAGTTAAAATACTTATCCTGCTATGTAATAAACCAGTATAAAACTACCAATTACATCAAAGCTATTTAAAAAGGCATATATAACAAAAATAAAACTGTTTAAAGAACATAACATTTTTATTTTTTTTATTTTTAAGGTACCGCCCCTAGCGACTATCAAATAATCATATTATCCAAATTGCATACAATGTTATGTTAGTTTTACCTTAACCTATCAATGTTAGTAGATGTTTTAGACTAATTTTTTTATTGTATTTATGTCGATCATAGCAATAAGGTATCTGTATCTATACTATGTTTCAAAACACACAAGATACAAAATCATTGTTATGCAGCACGCGAATAGATTAAAGTATCAATCTGTATAATTATTAATACGCTAACGTTGAAGCAATGCAAGTGCATATCCTCTCAAGCGCCCAGGTCCAATTGCCTCTTTCTATATTAATTTGATTCCTTGACTTTTGACCTCTGATCTACTAATTGGCGATGGATTAGAAAAATCACAAAGGCAGTTGTTAAGTTTTTATTTTGCTTTTAGTTGTCAATCATTCCCCTGGCTGAGCCACTGGAGTTATTTAACAATACTACCTGCTGCAAGTTTACGTTCAACACACTGTAATGTTGACAATTGCTGCCCTCGCTTTGTTGTTCATGTGTTGATTGTTACTGTAATGTAGTCGCATTGCTAGGAACAACTACACGGTTTACGTCGTTTTATCAGAGCCGCAGTAGTAGTATATCCGCCGGCTTGTGTGTTTTTGGTTTTGTTCCGTTCATGTTAATAAACGAATCCAGCTTCAGTCAGTCTGATTATATCCTGAATATATGACAGTTACTAAATATGCCTGCCCGTCGAATGCCTACCTTTCCGATGAGTTGGCCACTCCCCGTTCCAATTACTTGTTTTCCATATTTCTCGTCAAGGAATATCATTTCTCCGCAGGCAACTGTTTTTGTGATGCTCTCCGGATGAGTAGATCGACATCGGTGGCATATGTCACTATTAATAAAAAATCGCACATACATACAATGCATACGCCAATTACTTGTTTTCCACGTGCATGTAGAAGTTCAAATTAGGAAGTGTGAACGCACGTGCACACACTTGATCCACAGATATATGCATTCTGTTATCTCCATTTTAGTTCGATCGTAAACGTCCTGCCCTTTTCAATAAAACAGGTGTCAACTCTGATTGCATACACGTACACCTTGTACTTCTTACTGATGATTATCGGAGAGGCATAAACAATATTCCTTACGATCTGGGAGCATACAAATTAAGAGGTTTCGGGGTGTCCATTGAAGGAGGATCTACTATAAGAAAAAATAAAATTTAGTTTTATATCAATATCAGTAAATATTTAACTCAGTACAATATTTCCATAGATAGGAAACAGAACTGTATTTTAATATGTATCGTGAATAAAAGGTATGAATTAATAAACACAAATAAATAAACATACTTGGCAGTATGAATGCGGTTCCACGCCAGCGCCAGTCTCAGTAGCATCTTGTCTACTGCATCGTTCTTGTTAACTAAACATATTAACCAAACTTGTCTTAACGAAATGACCATAGTATCATACGTAGAGAAAGTATGTTTTTGTTGTACCGGGTGTCGTTCAAAATAAACAGCCCACCATTGTGAGCACATTACATCTATATCATCAAATAATACAGCCATTATGCCGTAACCAGTATTATGTACAGATTTTAATAATCAACCAAAGTTCAGTTTTGAACAAGAATATTCGCTCTTTCCCAAGTTGTCAGGTTTTACGCGATTAAAACCCGGGCACATATTTGAACATTTGAAGTTGATTCGTGTTGAATTAAATGAATGGCGGAAACGCCATTAATGGTATGTTTGCAGTGCTGTTGCATCTGTAAACCGACTGGCTAGACTTTTTCAGCCTCTACAGTCCATTACAGTACCTAGAACCACGGTTCTATTTTTACCTACTTTTTTGCTAGACCTGGTCAACTAAATTCAACAGTATTTTTGGACGATTTCACTCAAAATTAAATAACAATTACACGAACGAGCTAGTCATTTTAGAGCAGATATTAGATATATTGGATTGCTTGCAAGCATTAGTATGGACCATGACAACACTGGATTATGGAAGCTGTTTTAATGGACAAGTGTTTTTTTGTGTTTAAGAATGTAATTAGTCACGAAAACAACGCCATACATTTATACAATGTTACAAATACACCGTAATTCTGAAAAAGGACACCAATATTTCAAAAATGACAGAATTGAAAATTCTGGTTAATATTTTTTGACGAATAGAATATTTTTTATATTAATATATTCTAGTAAAATTCCAGTCGTGATAGTAATTTTGACTTAATATTAGAAAACACATAACATTGTTGCATAGACACCATAACGCGCTGGCCGATAAGGTCTACTCGTTGTTTGGTCAAAATGACGAAGGTCGGAGAGAATTGAAGTTCACGTTCATTGTTAGGCCTTAGTCGTGAGAGTGTAGAATTGTCAAACAATATTGGTATTGCAATGTTATTGGCATCAGGGTAGATGTAAGTGTTATTGTGTCAGCGTGTACTTTATGTTGCCAAGTCTATGAAGCCAGGGCCGTTTTCCCGAAGTATTTGCCGCGTGCGCGTGGTTCCTGCGATTGTTAGGTTACGTTTTACGTATTACGCGCACATTACGTTTTTCCTTCCCAACAACTGATTTACCCCATAAAAGGTGAGAATCTTGCCATATAACGGATTCAACGATTTTTTTGATAAAGTTAGTGTTCTCAGTTAGACGGGCAATGATTGCCTGATTAATCAAACCAGCGACAGTCGCGATTATCTGGTCGTTGTTTTGGATCAGGGAGATAATCGCATTTAGCATGTCTTAATTCAGTGCTTCGGTGATTGAAGCGCTGTCAGTCTGGCTGCCCTTTTTGTGTCCTTTAGCATTGGACATGATCAGTTTGTGATTTAATAAGGTATCATCAGGTAATAAGGTAACATCAGATAATAAGGTATCATCAGGTAATAAGGTATCATCAGGTAATAAGGTAACATCAGGTAATAAGGTAACATCAGGTAATAAGGTATCATCAGGTAATAAGGTATCATCAGGTAATAAGGTATCATCAGGTAATAAGGTAACATCAGATAATAAGGTATCATCAGGTAATAAGGTAACATCAGGTAATAAGGTATCATCAGGTAATAAGGTAACATCAGGTAATAAGGTATCATCAGGTAATAAGATATCATCAGATAATAAGGTATCATCAGGTAATAAGGTATCATCAGGTAATAAGGTAACATCAGATAATAAGGTATCATCAGGTAATAAGGTATCATCAGGTAATAAGGTAACATCAGATAATAGGGTATCATCAGGTAATAGGGTACCATCAGGTAATAGGGTACCATCAGGTAATAAGGTAACATCAGATAATAGGGTATCATCAGGTAATAGGGTACCATCAGGTAATAGGGTACCATCAGGTAATAGGGTATCATCAGGTAATAAGGTAACATCAGGTAATAAGGTAACATCAGATAATAAGGTATCATCAGGTAATAAGGTATCATCAGGTAATAAGGTATCATCAGGTAATAAGGTAACATCAGATAATAAGGTATCATCAGGTAATAAGGTATCATCAGGTAATAAGGTATCATCAGGTAATAAGGTATCATCAGGTAATAAGGTAACATCAGATAATAAGGTATCATCAGGTAATAAGGTAACATCAGGTAATAAGGTATCATCAGGTAATAAGGTAACATCAGGTAATAAGGTAACATCAGGTAATAAGGTATCATCAGGTAATAAGATGTCATCAGATAATAAGGTATCATCAGGTAATAAGGTAACATCAGATAATAAGGTATCATCAGGTAATAAGGTATCATCAGGTAATAAGGTAACATCAGGTAATAAGGTAACATCAGATAATAAGGTATCATCAGGTAATAAGGTATCATCAGGTAATAAGGTATCATCAGGTAATAAGGTAACATCAGATAATAAGGTATCATCAGGTAATAAGGTAACATCAGGTAATAAGGTATCATCAGGTAATAAGGTATCATCAGGTAATAAGGTAACATCAGATAATAAGGTATCATTAGGTAATAAGGTATCATCAGGTAATAAGGTATCATCAGGTAATAAGGTATCATCAGGTAATAAGATAACATCAGATAATAAGGTATCATCAGGTAATAAGGTATCGTCAGGTAATAAGGTATCGTCAGGTAATAAGGTATCATCAGGTAATAAGGTATCATCAGGTAATAAGATAGATAACTCAATGCTCTTCAATATAACACTTACTTGTAATTATAGAATACATCCATGAAATGTTTTTGGTGAATCATAGTTACAGATCATTAAGGGATATGATGGAAGTAAAATGTTTACATGTTTAGTAGTGACTATATGCACGCCAGTGAAGATACACTTGGAAATAACATATTCGATTAGTTGTTCACAAGGTACATATACATAGCATGCATTTTGACTTAAAAAACAGTAGCAATTAATGACATAATACTGATTGAATTGGAGCTGCATATAACTGGATTTAAATTTGCCGAGTGCACACCACAAATCCAGAAACATGGGGCAGGGGTCAGTTGCTAAGATTGTCTCACTTTCTACATAAGTCTGATATACTGCTGTGTTTAAACATGTTTTAAGGTGGTAGGCCAAAGGACAGCATTTGGGAGCATTTTTTGCCTGTTGATGAGAATGGCAGTAAGTTGGCAAGATGCACAAAATGTGGTACTCAGCAAGGATGTAAACCATACAGTAATTTTGAAGTTCATTGAAATTGTTGGAAAAGTTGAATTTGCATTATGCTTCTGTGATCAGGGTATTTAATTATTTAGAAGGAAAAATAGATTACTCTAGTTACTCCAGGCTTTGAGTTTACATAGCAGCAGACACTGAGACAGTGTGACCGCTGCCTGGCTAAATGGATGCAATGGTGCTTTTAAGTTAGTTCTTCTGCCAACTATCCTTTTCACACAAGCCTATAGGTTTAGTGGCTGCCAGCACACTACTGAGCCTAAACTACCATGCAGGTGTGAAAAACGTCCTGATTTATTTGAACTTGAGCCACTAATTAACTGTCCACCAAGCTGTAGCAGAGCAGTTTTATAATAATAATCCACAAGTTAAGTGGCAGTGACCTTCCTTTAATCATTCATGTGATCTTTCTTGTTTATTGTAAGCAGGGCGGACAAGTGGTTATCATAGGTAGACACGTACAGAAAGAAACTGACTTTTTCTATAAAAAGAACACGTTTGCCTATCAATGGCATGCATATCCTATTGTTGCCGTTTCTGCCGGGCAGAAATCAAACAACCCTGTAGGTAATTATTAATCAAATGTTTTTTGGTGAATCATAATTACACATAATTAAGGGTTATGATGGAAATAAAATGTTGACATGTTTACTGTTCACTTATTGCACCATGTCTTGCATTTAGAGGAATCATTATAATAGAAAAAAAAATGTTCTGGCACCTATTTTTAAATACATGCATTGATGAGAAACCGGGAATTATTTTTCTGTGGCCTAAGAATAACTAATTTCACAAACTTCCTGCTTATAATTACATAACAGAAAAGACAACCTCCATATAACACAACTGCATAAAAATAGATATCCATGCAAGACACAGACTCTGCATGTGACATATATTTTGGGAAGGGGAATAGCTGCCAGGTTCTGTTTCTGGCACAATACACAAAATCTACTGTTAGGAGATAGTCTCAAGGGCCCTTCTCAAAACCACATCACTAGATAGTGTAAAAAATGTTGGGGGCCCCTGGGGTGCCCTTAGAATGATTCAATCAAATACAGATTTTTTTGTGTATAGTGGCACTCTAACGTGTTCTAATTATTAGCAAGAGACACTAGCATAGCGATAATGAAACAACACCTATTGACAACTAGACTTTATTTTCTCTTGTTTCCTTATGCTACAAACCTCACAACTGTCCATTTGGTTCTACCTGTTTACAGTCTCTACAGATGATCCCGCGCCAGTTACGAATGTAACGTTCTTGATAATCAAATTACCAACCCGATCCCCAATCGGTTTGGTTTACGCACTGTTCTTGTGGGCCTAGAACGACCACCATTTCTCCCTCCATTTGTCATTTTACAATTGTCCATCTTATCGGTAACTTGACGGGTCTTACAATTGGTGTCCATCTCATAAAACGGACGTAATCTGTCAACAGACACATTGTCATCCTTGTGTTGGAAGCGTAATCGAAAACACTTTCCCCAAAGGCACAAAACACAAAAGGGACCAGTATATTTCGGTTCGAGTGAAGGCTGGACTTTATCCACACGAATGAGCACTTTCTTTGCGGTCCAAAGGTCCTGCAGCACATGGGTGCGCACTTTAGGCCTCCCATACTACTGGTTTTCTGGGAACCGTTGAGCTGCCATTGCCGACGCCAACTCTCTGCCGAACGCTGAAGCATTGTTGATGTTGGCTCGCTGAACGACTAACTGGCCCGGCAATGCAGGCTTTTGGCCAGTTACCATTATGGATGGTGAGACACCCGTGTCCAGGTTTGTCGCCGCACGCAATCCGAGCATCACCCATGATAACTCTGCAAGCCAATTTGTCCTGCCAAGCTGCTAAGCAGACGGGCACAGAGCGAGTTTTTGAAACAGCGATTCATCCGCTTTACTTTTCCATTGTGTTGCGGATGATAACTGGTAGTTGGGTCGTGGGTAATTCCCATCAAACGACAAACCTCCCGCCACAAATCAGAGATGAACTGTTGTCCCCGGTCTGACGTAATGATGTCGGGGACGCCCCATCTGTCGGGGACGTACCAAAACTTTAGCACAAGCTTTTGCGTTCACCACCTCTCCGTGCATTGCCATTGGAAACGCTTCCGGCCAGGCCGTCCATCTGTCGATCACAGTGAGCAAGGTGTTCTTCCCTTCACACACTGGGTTCAGTGGGCCTACGAGATCGACGTGGATATGACTGAATCGCCTAGTCGGTGCTGGTAACCGTTCAAACGGCGTTTTCGTATGCACTTGGACTTTCGCTTTCTGACATGCATCGCATGATTTGGTCCATTTAGTGACATCTTTCCCCATGCCTTGCCACCAATATGAACGTTTGACGAGTGCCAAACCGGCCTTTATCCCTGGATGTGCCAAGCCGTGTCTTTTCACAATGGCGTTGACGGCCGCAAGATCTCCCGCGTTGACTGCAGATACTAGCTCGGTAGGAACTTCTGTGACGGTGGCTATCGTCGTGGGAGGTAACGTGACATACAGTGAGTCGGCCTTTTGCAGAAGCTCTTCCATAGAGAGCTGCAGTGTGGGAAGCTCAAGACTCATAAACAGCGATGCCGGCAGCCAACGGAGAAGAGCCCAGCGTTCTACATCTCCTCGGTCCCAACTAACGCCGACTTGACGAAATGAAGCCATCTACTGAGATGTTTTCTCGTCTGCTGCGATACCTCCCATGGTCATTGCTCGCGTCAGTCTCTGGTGTACGGTTGGTTCATATCGATCAACGAAGAGAGTCTTCGCCGTGTCGAACACGTTTGCCAAACGGTCCTCCCCATCGTAAGATCTCGGATCACGAAAGCCTCTTCTTCCGACAGCAACGTAGTAAGTGCAGCAAACTTGTTGATTTGCGATGTGATACCCTGCACACTGAAGACGTCCTCTAGCTGTTGAAACCATAGACGGCAGTCGTCGTGTGTCTTCGAACTAAAAGATATCTTGTACCCCTTCGAATCACTCGACGTGGCAACTGTGGGCGTAACCGCGGGTGGATGAGCAGGATGAGTTTCGATGTAGCGGCTTGCTTCGAAAATAACATCTTCTGGCTTGGTAATGTAAGTCTCAGACATCTCAATGTCCTGAAGAACGGTCCGTTTCCCTGAGGGCGCACCGCTCACTTCTGCAGCTTCCAACAACGGCAAGAGCTGACAATCGAGGTCGCGAAACTTGTCGAGAGCTCCAAACATGTTCTTGAGATGGACCTGTATGGTTTCCCGAGCATCACTCTCCCCTCTCAAACTATAAAACCGGGTAGCGATAGTCGTTATGCGTCTCTTTGCCGACGACCGACGCGACAAAACCGTCTGTAAACGCTCAGCCATCGCTGTTGGCAATCAAAGTGCAGTCTAGCGTGACGCGACGAACAAAGCAGGCGTGCGCGATCAAGCGTGACGTGCACTTGGCCAAGCTGAGTGCCGGTTTGCACTCAGCCGTGACGAGCCAGAGCAAACTTGTGGATGGACTAAGTAATTGATTCTTTTGATGTTGTCTCACCTCTGTCTCCGAAAAATGCATATGGCGTATATACACAGATATCACATCAGCGTCACCACTTCTAGCGTGTTCTAATTACTAGCAAGAGACACTATCATAGCGATGATGAAACAACACGTGTTGACAACTAGACTTTATTCTCTCTTGTTTCCTTATGCCTCAAACCTCACAACTGTCCATTTGGTTCTACCTGTTTACAGTCTCTACAGCACTAACACATGTAATGTCTGTGCAAAATTAGAGATAAAGATACTGCAGAGTTTTTGAAAAAACAGGGCCAGGCTGTGTCAGCCTTCTTCTCATGTGATGTAGAGGTACCACAAGGAGAAAACTTGTCTCCTTTGTTATTTGCTATTTACTTGAATGAATTTGAACACTGTTAATCATAATTATAAGGGACTTGACATGGCAGCTGGTTAAATTTACAAGTCTCTCTCCATTGCACCTGTCTCCTTGCTGATTCTCATCTCCTTCCCCTTCAGTCTCACAGTATTCCCAACTCTCTCCCTGTCGTCTCTCTCCATTGCACCTGTATCCTTGCTGATTCTCATCTCCTTCTCCTTCAGTCTCACAGTATTCCCAACTCTCTCCCTGTCGTCTCTCTCCATGGCACCTGTCTCCTTGCTGATTCTCATCTCCTTCCCCTTCAGTCTCACAGTATTCCCAACTCTCTCCCTGTCGTCTCTCTCCATTGCACCTGTCTCCTTGCTGATTCTCATCTCCTTCTCCTTCAGTCTCACAGTATTCCCAACTCTCTCCCTGTCATCTCTCTCCATTGCACCTGTCTCCTTGCTGATTCTCATCTCCTTCTCCTTCAGTCTCACAGTATTCCCAACTCTCTCCCTGTCATCTCTCTCCATTGCACCTGTCTCCTTGCTGATTCTCATCTCCTTCCCCTTCACAATATCTACCAACTTCGCTACCTCCTTCTCCAGACATTCCACCTTCCAACACCCTTGAACTGAAAGGTGAATCCCTCTTCCTTAGTCTCTGTCCAAGACTTCCCACAGCCAGATAAGGCAAAATCCACCCAGTCGTCGCAAACCAAGCGTCTCTTTCCCTTGACTTGCCGCTTGCATGGTGCCATATCAGAATTTGTTTAATAATAATAATCTAATTAGCTATTTAAAATAGTTTAGTCAACTGTGTTTACACTATTCACTGTCTATTAGTGCTGATATGAAGGTTTCAGAGCAGAGCGGAATTGCAGCTTTGCGTAGATAAAAAGGGTTAGACTCTCTACAAGCCAAAAGGCGTCCTCGTCCACCAGCCATCTAGAGATAATTCTCTGGGTGGAAATCTTGTTAAATCTTGTTAAAAGCACAGTGTGTGTGGTATAAACTTGTGGGATCCGCTGGACTATCAAACACAATATGCCAAAACTGTTTTTCCAGAAATTGTACAAAAGTAAAATTTTCCGATATTATCGATTGCTGGTTTGATGTATTGACAATATGCAAGAAACAAAAAATACTATTTTATTATGTTCACATTATTATGTTTTTATAATTCAAACTGTTCATATATTAGAACTGTGATTACTATTTTGAAAGGGGAAAGCACTTCATAAGTATTAACCTTCTGCTTTCTCCTTTTCTACAATGATTGTGAATTCAATTAAAACTTAAAATCATGCATGTATTATAATGCTATTGTGGAAATAAAAATGTATTATTAGTATCATTATTATTACAGTCGTTATTATTCTGGCTACATATAGTTAACTACCATAGTCTATATCTCAGGAATTACTCCCCATTATATTACAACTTCTGCTGACATATTTGATTAGTTGTTATTATTTTGTGTTCGGGAACTTCGTGAAACCGTACATTGGCAATGATTCGGATAGAAGCAAATTATATGTTACAGTATGTAGAAATCCACAGTGTATACTCATCTACTGCATGAAGTACTTGAAGTACAAACTTTCCAAAACATTTAACATAAAACTGGAATTAATGAAGTAAAAATGGTTTCAATATGGGTAACTTGGTATGTTTGAGAAACTTGTTAAAACAAACAGATCACCACTATAACTAACCTTTCTGAAGAGCCTGAAGAATTGTTTCATCAATTTCCATGGCAGAATCAGAAGAGTCCAACTGGAAGATGGTCATGAGACCTTTCTTGGCAAGACAGTCCATCACTGACTTCACTGATTCGGTCAATTTCGCGTTGGGAAAGGTAGCCTCTACTTGATCCTCCACGTGTTTATGAACAGTCCTACGGTAGACAATTAAAAGTGCTGATAGCTAAAGAATAATGTTGCCAATAGGTATATTAAAGAACCATATTTTTGCTGGGGAGTGGAGCTCTGGAGATATGGTTAGTCCCCCCAACGTTTGGTGAGCTTCAATGGGGGCGTGCAATTGGAAGCTTTTGGAGAACGTCAGGGGAGTGCACGTGAAGGTTGTTTGTGCAATTTGATTTTTTTTTACTTTCACTGGGGTGCAATTGGAGGTGTTTGGAGAGCCTCAACCGCGGTGCACTTTATGTTTTTTTGGTTTTTGGAGAGCCTATGGTAGGTGCAGTTGGAGGTTTTTGGTGAGCCTCAGTCCTCCGAATATTCACCACATTCAATGGTGCATGAACATACTAATTTTGTACTGTTGTTCTGCACACCATGATGCTTTGTGTTCCACTAGATGAATGGCATCATTGAACAATTGGTGTCCTACTCAGTACACACCATGATAAATTGTGTCACTAAATACGACACATTATGCCACCACTATATAACTGACATTTTACACACCATACCATATTGCGTCACCACTATGTGACTGTTGTCCTATACACCTTTTTGTTACCAGTACATGAAATCAAGTCTTACTTACGCAATGTCGGCTCCTTCCATTGACTTCTTGTACGCAGAAGCAAGAATGTCGGCAGCACGGCCAGATCCCTGAACATAACCAGATAATGATTACTTACACTTTCGTAGCAAACCAAAACATTCATTTAACGAAATATCTTATCAGCAAAAGTACCTGAAACACCTGATAATGAAGGTAATCACGAACAGACAGTTATGCGCAGGACATGTACATATCAAGGGAAAGAAAATACAAAGACTAACATATATATACTAATTTATTGCAGTCTCTCTCTCCCCCTGCCTGCTTGTCAGCCTCCCTCTCCTTCCCTCTCCCAAGCCCTCTCCCTTTCGTTCTTCCTCTCGCAGTTTCTCAACCTCCCCCTCCCTCCCTCCCTCCCTCCCTCCCCGCGCGTTAATTTCCACGCAGCTGGATGCTTCCCACAGAAGTTGAGATGGTGTTCGACTGAACAGGTCTGCCAGTGAATAAAGTGTAAAGCACTTTGAGCAGTCCCGAGGCCTGGATACTGCAGTATATAAAAACTTACCTTTACTTTATTTTTTTCACACACACGTATGAACCACTGTACGTGAATAACAGCTGCAATATGTTATAATACTAACCTCAACGATGACAACTGGCATTCCTTCTTCGATTGCATTCTGTACAGTGCTTATGGTTGCGATCCCACCACCTATCACCACACTCACAATTGGGATACCTGAAATAGTGTAGATGTATCATATCATAATAGTTACGATAAGTATAAATTACATGAATATTTACAATTTTAATTCCTGTTTCCTACTAAGTTATGCGTAATCGTCATTACCAGTCGCATGACATTCACTCACTCAGTCACTCACTCATGTCGGCCACTGGGGTCGAACATTAGTGGCTTCAATCATCCATCTCCAGATCCCTCTGTCTGCCATTGCTGTCTTCAGCTCCTCCGCCTCTAAACCCACATCTTCCGTTAAGCGGTCGGTGTAAGTTGCTGCTGGTCTTCCTGCCTTGGTTCTTCCATGTGTCGGTTGCCACAAAATGGTCTTAGATGCCATTTCATCCTTAGGTCTGTAGCAGTGTCCAGCAAATCTCATTGGTCTTCTTCTTATTTTGTCAGTGACTTTAAACATTCCACTGTATAGTGCTATGTTTGTTAAATGCTGTTGCTAGTGAATGTTAAATGCGGCTCGAAGCATTCTTGTATAACATCCGTCTAGTTATTTGTCATGTTTTTCGTCATTGTCCATGTTTTGCATCTGTAGTCTAACACAGACTCTACTGTTGCAATAAACAGCCGCTGCTTGCTTTTGCGTGGGAGAGTAGATTTCCATATTAGGTTTACTTGGTTGAGTGCTCTCCACGCCATTGCCTTCCTGGTTTTCATATCTTTCTTTCTTGTGCAGACCCAGGAGCCAAGGTATTTGTCTTCGGCCTTCTCTAAAACAGCTCCTTCCCTGGCAACGATGTTGGTGTTTCCTAATTTGTTGAATGAGATATATTTGGTTTTCCATGATTGATCTTTAAACCAATTCTTCACAAGATGTTTCCACTCGTGTTAGAAGCTCCTGTGCCTGATTCATCACTTCTGATAGCAGCACAATATTATCGGCAAATTCGAAATCGGTGATCAGCTCATGACATTAGGCTTTTAGAACAATGCAGAATCAGTATAGTTATTGTACCACAACGATTAGGTATATGAGAAAGTGTTTAATCATATCAGAGAGTTGATAATTTAAACTAAGCTCGTTTATGCTAAATATAATGCTCTGCAACCATAAAGTTGCTCATTTAATCCCATTCCTTAGTTGGAAAGTCCTGTTATAATTTCTTCAATTCAATTGCGTTTCCAATATGAGTTCGTTGGTCTAAGTTATCAATACGATTTGTTTTACTGCAGGTGGTTACACGTATAGCATATTAAACACATGAATAAAACAAATAAGTCACTCATTAGATGTACATTTGTAACGCATCCCTCACGGAAGGTCACATTATTCGAAAGAACACCATTCAAAATAACTTCATTACTCTGATATAACACACAGAATAGTTTTAATGTCCTTGGTTCAAACACAACTAAATCTCTGCTCATTTGTGTGACTGCTCCATCAAAGCCACAAGCATGGATCGAAACAACTGTGTAGAACGTTTCGTTTTGAAACATTATTCAGAACACTTTGTGACATGATTATTTCAATGGTATCAGACACGGACTGGCCGTCTTATACACACCATCATTTCTGTATTTATTTGAGATGTGTGCCTCAAGTTTGGCCCTGAACTTCATTTCCCCTCCAAACTTCTGCTGTGTGCCATCGTCAACAAGGATGAAATGGGAATGATTTGGATCAAGTGGACTGCAACCCTTCTTTTGGTCCATGACAATCTGGTAACCATCTATTATCTGCAACAGTGAAAACTGAATAATTCAATTATCACATTTACTTAAAATTAATCTAACTTATGCAGATTGGTGTTTGACATATAACAACACTACGCCAAGCATCTATTCACAGCATTTATACAATTTTATTACATGAAAGAATTGTGTAGATTGTAGCAGAATTCAAAATTACAGTGTCTTTTCTAAAAGGACTAAAAACACGAAGTAATATTAGTGAAGGAACAGTGTAGATTATATATATCTGGGAGTACTTGCTCTCTCTCTCTCTCTCTGTCAGAGTACAAAAAAATGAATGGGACAAATGATCTACTGATTGTATAAACGCTTGCATGTTTACAAATATCTCAGAAGTCTGGTATGTACACGGATCAATTGTTCTCAAACTGGGGTTCACGACCCCTTGGGGATCGTTGTGCAATTTCAGGGGGGGTCATCCCATGTCCTAGTTTAATTTTTTGTTCTAGTTCTAGTTGTTTCCAGCACTCGGCAACGTTCTATTAACTGACTAGTCTCTATATTGTGTGGTTACAATGTTATGACCTTATGAAGTCTCATTCAACTAGTCAGCCTTTTTTAGAACATTATCGCCAAGCCGACCTTTCTATGCTGGCACTGAGGGTGGTCACTGCCAGGGTGCTTGTCATCCTCAGTGGTTCTTTTACGTCCCAAATTGAATGTACACTAAAAAAATTATTAATTGCACACAATTTACTAGATGCATTAGCAATGATGGAAGCAACATTGTCTTGTCTCTTTAGCAAAGGAAACGAAACCTCACACTATTGCGGACAGCTGACTTTACTTTTTTCCTAGACGATGATCGATCATGTTTTTTGGGAGAATAGTGCTGGCAAATGTTGTTAAATTTCTATTTTGAAAGCAACTGTCCACCACAGAATGTGCACACATTCTCTGATATCAAAGATCAGGTGATCCAAGAAATATAAATTACTTTTCGCATGCCTGCATCTTCCGTCATTAAATTTAATAACCCTGTTTGATCTAACTGTCTGGTGTGGAGCTTGCGCTAATTTCTGTGTATAACAGTTATTCCTAGTTTCCTAGTTGTTTCCAGCACTCGGCAACGTTCTATTAGCTGACTAGTCTGTATATATTGTGGTTACAATGTTATGATCTTATGAGGTCTCATTCAACTAGCCAGCCTTTTTCAGAACATTATCGCAAAGCCGACCTTTCTATGCTGGCACTGAGGGTGGTCACTGCCAGGGTGCTTGTCGTCCTCAGTGGTTCTTTTACGTCCCAAATTGAGACGAGACCGACATTAACGTGATCTCACATTCACGAGGGATACACAGTACCCAATGTTGAGAGCCAGGTTTTTACACCAAATATACCATACCTGCCCGGTCCGGGTATTGAACTCGGGGCGCCGGCATGTCAGGCGGATGTGCTAACCACTACACTATCACGCGTATGTTCTCTGTTATAACAGAGAACATATGTATGAGTGAGAAATGGCATTCAATTTATTTAACACAGTAATCATAGGCATGGAAGGCTCCATTCTTTCAAATTGTGAGGCTGTGATATTACGTCCTACACATCAAGGCAACATTTTGAAACAAGTTCCATGCTGTTTTGTATTCTCTCGCTGTATATGCAAAACCCATAATAAAAAGGCTTGCCATTGCTATGCTGCACCATCCATTTAACCGAAAAACATATATTCTACAAACATATTTTGTATGCACCCGCTATAAGGAAAACTACAAATAATGGTTAATTATATGTAATCATAACATTTATAGTATGTGGGGGGGGGCATTTTGAATCAATTTTGTCAAAAAGGGACAATAGCACAAAAAGGTTTGAGAACCACTGATGTAGATGCACAAGTGTACATCGAATCGAATCCTGAACTGCCGTTTCGAACTTTGGCAAGTTCTTTCATTCTACATTACTCCAGTTCATTCAGCTGTATGAATGAGTACCACGCTATCGACAGTGGTGGGCATTTGTGTAGGAATAGTCTTCGCAAATTAATTGCAGCATAGCTGAATGTTTCCTAGAGAAGTCGAGATGGTGTTCTGTTGAACAGTATGCCTGGGTGTAAAGTATATTTGCTTTGAGCTGCCCTTTGTGCTGTCCTGGATAATGCACTATATAAGAACTTACAATTTTATCAATGTTGAACTCTCGATAAGCTAAAAACATTTCATCCACTTGCAATTTGAGTGTTTTGTTCTGAATGAGTAATTTGTGAAATTTGTTTAAATAGTGTAACTTACACCAGCGTTAATCAGCGACTCCTTCCCTTGTACACACTCCCAAGTTGCTATTCCTATAGCAACCAGACCAGTCTTACTTCCATCGGCCACCAAACGATCATGCACGGCTTCGCCGACTAGTTTCATGACCCCTGCTTGCATCCCGCCAGTTACGATCCATGTCCCTAAGGAAAGTAACAAAACTGCATTATTCGTAAACAATGTTTTCACTGTGCAGTGGATGCAGTAATCTATGCAATTGTCTACGACAGCATAGAATTAGTAAGGCATCGAATGAGATTTGTTATTATCAACACAGAACGAAATACATGCATTGATATGTAGAATTCATTCTGCACGTCAACAGTAATTATAATAACAATACATCCTTATCGTCTTTATCACAAAATGTCTTTATTTCTTCCTTGTCGTCTTTATTACATTATCGCAGATCGTGGAAAATATCTACTTGATTGAAGGGTGCATCTATTGAATTGAGATAATTTATTATTGTGTGTGGGGGGGCAAGAGTTGTTTCGCAAACTGAACAAATCAAAGATAGCTAACATGGTGTAGTTCATAGATCTAAAACATTGTAAATACCACTTTTGTGTGGCGTCCGCCGGAAAATCATACTTGTTTTAATACTTTTTGGTGATGATTATTACGACAACCACCACGATTGGTAGCAAAGTTTTGTTGTGAAAATACATAAAATGAAACTTCCTAATGTTATCTGAATGTGTCTAATACTATACCTTTGGAAAACCATAAAACCGAATGGGCTAATTCTCACTTACATGACAAAATACTCAACTCCAATTGATAACATGACACGTTTTCATTATTTACACAAACTATACGAAACGTCATTAGATTTATCTTTTTAACGGATATCCATAAAGCGCTATTGCTTATCACACATCTTGCTTGGTGTATACGCAAGACATACCTACAATGACAATATCATTGGTCAATATTTCTTAAAACAACGGTTACGTTTTAGAACGTTCCATTTGGATGTCGTAATAAACATGAATACCTCATTGTTTCAAAAGTACCTCCATCTTTATCAAACACATTTTCACCTTCCATTGTATATTATATAACCAAAATGTCGTCAACCGTATGATTTAGCGGCACACGCTTGTACGTTTATTTAATATCAGCACTGGGCTTCGACGGGTGTGGAAGTCAACAACAAATGCTTTACTATTTCCCCATAGTCTGCATTTACTGGTCACATGATAGCATTAAATGTTGGAGAAAAAGTCATCTGCACTCTGAATGGCAAGGTATGTGTGTCCTTCTTGATGGTTAGATTCGGACTGTTATTTTTATGTTGCGTGCGCCGAAAAATATTTTATTTCTTTCAACACCTGTGTGTGATGTTTATTACGACATCCGCCACCCTTGGTAACAAATTACGTCGTTTTTCGTACTCCGAGTATGATAATACATAAAAAGGAAAGTTTGAAATGTGTCCGAATGCTGCCAGTACTATTGCCTTTCATAAAACAATACATAGGGAAGTGGTTGTTCTTGCATTCACGATAAATACTATACTCTTAATGATAGCATTTTTCTGCACGATACATTTTACTCAAACTACACCATACATCATTCTCTCTATATATTTAACGGGGGAGTGAAAATTAAAATACCTATTGTTTAGCATACATATTGCCTGGTGTATGTACAAGACTGACTTACTTACTTAATTTAATTGGTGACTAATTGTGTAAACAATGGAAAATGATGTAAATTTACCATTTGGATGTCGTAATAAACATGAACATCTCATTGTTTCAACAGTACCAACAATATACTATATAATGTTTATGCTTTCCATTTGGCAATATATCATCAAAATGTCTTCAAACATGTACACTGGGTACTTTCTGGTGGGTTTGCTTAGCACCAGTACTGCATCTTGAAGCAGCATGTAAGAAACAACACCACCAACTTATTCACGATTTCTGTGAAGTCGCCAAGTTGAAGAAAGAAGTTCGCGACATTCTGAAAGAGGAGATGTGCATCTCTCTTGGTGGCTACATTGATATTGCCTTTCAAGGCAACTTAGACAACATGGTAGTGGTCTTTCTGAAGTCCTGATTCAAACAACTGCTAGGGCTACTTCAGCCCAAAGACTACTCGATCGCGCAACTGCGAACGACCTAACCGACCGGAACCAGTCGGCCTATCGACCGTACCACTCAACTGAAACTGCTCTAGTGCTTGTACAGAATGACATTCTTCAGGCATTAGACCGGCGGTACGGGGTGATACTCGTTCTACGCGATATTTCTGCCTCATTCGACACCGTCGACCACGACATTCTGATCTCGCGTCTAGAAAAACGCATCGGTGTGACTGGCTCCGCGCTAGAATGGGTCCGCTCATACTGGACCAATGGAACACAATCCGTGATAATACCAGGCGGTGCTTCCGACTATTCAAATATCGCTTTCGGTGTCCCCAAGGGCCAAGGATCAGCATTGTGACCATTGCTTTTCACCATCTACACGTCCCCAATCGGCGATATCATCAAACAAGACAACTTGAACTATCACATGTACGCAGACGACACGCACTTGTACATCAAATTTGACATCACTGACGAAAACGACAGTGTATCATCGTTGTATACAATCGAACACTGCGTCAACGACGTTCGCGTGTGGATGAACACTAATTTGCTGAAAGTCAACGAGGACAACACAATCGCGTTCGTCTTGGCATCACGCACCAACCAGAAGAAACACAACATCACCATGATAAAGATCGGCGACTGTGACATCACTCCTAGTCCGAGTGCCTACAACATCGGCGTTGTGTTCGACGATAAAATGTCGATGGTACATCACGTGCAACACGTATGTCATACCGCATACTATCACCTGCGTAACATTGCTTCCATACGATCGTGTCTATCAGAGAAAGCAGCGGCTCGAATAATTCATTTACTTGTGATTTTGAGACTCGACTACGGGAATGCTTTGCCGTTCGGCAACCCACAAGTTCTTATCTCCAGACTGCAGAGAGTGCAGAACGCAGCAGCTTGATTGGTAGTCCGCTGCAACCTTTTCCGTATAGCATTCCATGTTTAGTTTAGTCTGTGATCTCGTACATGACATAGTGTCTTATTATCATTTAACTAATTTATTTATGTGTTATGATGCACATATATATGTCATGTTTTAATTAATGTTATATCCTTTTACCACATCATCTTATTGCCTATGCACCACGGTTTTAGCAATTTATTTATTTTTATTACCATTTACTTAACTGGCTAGTTTTAACATTCATGTATTAATGTATTTTAGCGCCTCTGAATGGACTTTTGTTTCGATTTATGGCGCTCTACAAGTTGACTCATTATTATTATTATTATTATAAGACAGAGCGCCATGTTGGACTGAAACCCGCTGCTTACATACTTGAAATCTGAAATTCTTCCTTTTTTATTTTAAAAAAACTTAACAGTTAGTTTTTTCTGCTTTAAAGTTACTTTTTGTCGATTGTTTGACATTTTCCTTCCAAAGAGAATCGTTCACCTTTACCCATCATTGAAGGACAGTTTAGCTAATACGATGTAGCACATAGACTAAAATTACCATGAAAATCACTTCAACCATTTTTGTTGCAAGCATTTGCATGGCATATTTGCACTATTATTTAAAAAAATATATTACGACATCCATATTTTGATGCATGTTACTATGGGATCAATTGCTAATATTCTAAAAGTATTTGGCTATTTTATTAAGCTAATCATTCACATGTACATCATTCATGCATATTATTTAAAATAATAACCAAATGTTTATATGCAAAAAAAAGACACTGATATTTTACTTCGAAAAAACTCTGACACTAAACTAATGATTATTTTAAATACAACTACTATGGTAAATAGGTACCCATAGGACACACATAACTACTCCATAACATCCCGCATGACCACATAAACGCGTCTTCCACAACGTCCGCATGTAATAAACGGCGATGTCATAATAAACATTGTGGTGTTTTTGTCATATAGCTGAATTAATGTACATACATTACAATACAGATGAGTTAAAATTGATTTTACTTGACTTCTTGTAATATAATCTAATTGGTATCGGTGACAAGTAAAATGAGTAGTATATAGCTTAGAAGAAACCAGACGTCATACACTAACCATACCCTGCTACATAGAAATATTACGTCCTTCCAATATAATGATTCGTAATTATTTTATTTAACTAGAATGTCGAAATATTTCAACAGAAAATCTGTGGACAACATGAATTGGTCTCTCAAAAGAATTTTTCCAAAATTTTCATAGATTGAATGTATACGTGTCACAATGTCATGTATTTTCTTAAACTCCGATGAAAAATAAAGGTTTAATGTCACAGTAGTTAAAATCAGTAGTGTAAGACGTGGAAAATGACAAAAGACACCCGTTTTGGGGACACTACTCATTTTTAGAGGCTATATCTCTAAAAAAAATTGGACCGTTGAAGTAGGTTGAGCAGGCAACTAACAGATAATGTATATATATATATATATATATAATTATAATAATAATAATTGAGCCAGTGGGTGTCTGTGTATGTGTGTATGCTTGTATATATATATATGTGTGTGTGTACACGAATGTATGTATGTTTGTGTGTTTGTGTGTAAGTATGTATGTTAACGTCGTTTTCTGCAAACGTTTTTGCAGCGCCGGCCGGCAGACGTCACTGACTTCAGGTGTGGAACACGCCATGTTAAATCAGTCTTGTGTTTAGCAGTTTGTCTGTGTCATCGTCCACTATGGTGGGTGATTACCCGTGTCGTGTGCCACCTTTACAAGTCTAGATAACATCTCCTTCGTGCCAGGGACAATGGGTTCTTTGTCTGCATCTCCTGTCACAGATATCAACACATTTGGAGGATCCATGTTCCAGTGTTGCTTCAGCTGGGTCGCCATCTTGTCCATATCTGTGTCCTGGCCAATGCGAACGTACTGCAAGTAAAACATCACTTGTCAACACACCTACGTGCAGCAGCGTTTCAAATTACCACAAAGTATCACACTTATGTTTCAATGTTTAGATACGCTGTTCGAAAACATATATATACACACATATATATATATATATATATATACTCCTAACGGGGACATATGCAGACCAAACACGCATATATGCATAGAGCACACCGTTAGGCAAACTGTTGTGTAATAATAATATAGGTCCCAGTACTGATCCCTGTGGTACCCCACTCAAAACTGATTTCCAGGTTTGAAGCCTCCCCATCAACAACTACCCATTGTTTTCTGTCAATCAGCCATTTTTCTATTTAGTTAATTATACCAATTCCTATGCCATGGGCCTTTAGTTTAAGTAGTAATCTTTGATGTGGCACTTTGTCGAAAGCTTTTTGAAAATCTAAATAGATGATATCTACTGGTGATCCCTCGTCTACCCACTTAGTGATATCTTCCAAAAAACATAACATATTTGTTAAGCATGACCTTGCTTTTAGAAACCCATGTTGAGATGGGTTTATCAAGTTATGTTTAAAGGGAAAATCCATCGTGTGATCTTTAATTAGTTTTCCTAATAATTTGCAAATCACCGATGTTAAACTCACTGGACTGTAGTTCTCCGACATGTTTCTTGAGCCTTTTTTAAATACAGCTATAATGTTTGCTTCTTTCTATTTTAAAGGAACCATTCCCTCTTTTAATGACAAGTTGAAAGTTGTTGCAAGCGGTATGCTAATTTGTTCTACAATTTCCAATAGTAGTCAGGGCGGAATCCCATCCACTCCAGGTATTATCCTTCGTATTCCTTATTTTCTTAGAGCTCTACCATTTGCGGGGTTACAATTAACTGTCCTAAATAGTCTGATTCTGCCCCCTTGAACTTAGTCTCTGGTATTGGCAGTGAACTAATATCTTATCGGGTAAACACCGAACTAAAATACTCAGTCAGGTCTTCTGCCATTAAGAATCCCTCTGATATTATATTTCCAGCACTATCTTCTAGAGGACCGACCTTATCCTGAACTTTCTGTTTGCTTCGAACATACGCTTAAAAACTCTTGCTGTCAT
The DNA here is from genome assembly GCA_020002185.1 of Paraescarpia echinospica. Taxonomy (NCBI): domain Eukaryota; kingdom Metazoa; phylum Annelida; class Polychaeta; order Sabellida; family Siboglinidae; genus Paraescarpia; species Paraescarpia echinospica. Next base: position 25,203,210 of record CM034532.1, read on the forward strand.
GTTTTATATTACAAGCTAATTTTTGTGCATAGCTTCTCTTTGAATTTCTAATTTCAACTGTAGCTTGGTTTAATGCTTCTTTATAAATGTTGTAGTCTTCGTTATTTCCAGTACGTCTATATGACTTCCACATCATTTGTTTGTACTTAATTTTTCTAATGGCTTCTTTCTATAAGTCTTTCTTTGTGGACCGTTTCCCTTGTTTTTTCAAGGGAACAAAATGATCGACGATGCACTCAATTTCACTCTTTAAGATATTCCAGCATTCTGTTGCTGTCTTATTCTTCAGCGTGTTATTCCAGTCTATCCTTGCTAAATATTTCCTTATGTCCTTTTATCTTTCTTTGTGGAAATTCCTCCTGTACTGCTTTTTATTATTCCTTTCTGATTTTATTTTGATGGTAAAATGTATCTGGTTGTGATCGTTACTCCCCAGTGGCTCACATATCTTGACATTGTCAACTAATTCATTCTGTGAGGACAAAACTGTGTCTAACACATTCTCTCCCCTGGTTGGTTCTAGCACATGTTGAGAAAGGAAACTATCTTGTACTAAAACTAAAAACTTGTGGTCCGCACTACCTATACTCTGTAGAGATTTCCATTGTATTTGCCCATGGTTAAAATCCCCCATAGTAATACAGTCCCGTTTGCTTACTTCCCTTATAGCGTTTTGTACTTGTTTAATCTCTTCGAAGCTTATGTTTGGACTTCGATAAACTAACCCAACCGTTAACGTTGAGTTTCCTGTAACTATGTTACACCAAACAGCTTCTTCGCAATCTGCTTCTCTTTCTAATGTTATTTCATAAGCCTGGATAGATTCTATAATATATAAAATAACTCCACCTCCCCTTCTTCCTGTTCTATCTTTCCTAAACATTACATATCCTGTCAGTTCCAATTCGGCATCTGATATATCGGTGGTGGCCCTTGATTCGGTTATACCTATTATGTGAGGGTCAATATCTTCTACCATAACATTTAGTTAATTTATTTTGTTTACTTGCATTTAAACAAACACATTTAGGATTCTCTGTGAGTCCCCCTGCGAATCTAGTTTAAATAGATGCAACCTGTCCCACTGTCTACAGATCGCAGCAGGTTCTTTGAGAATACTTCTGCCCCCTTTCCACTTAGATGGAGGCCATCTCTCATGTATATATCTTCCCTCCCAACAAAGTACCCCCATAAATATGTGAATCCCACCTCCTCTTCTTCACACATCTGCTCAACTAGTGCGTTGATCACCATCCTCTTGCAGTTCCTGTATGTTGCCTCTCTTCCTCCCATTACTGGCAAAATTCCTGAGAGAATAATCTGTTCAACTCTGGTCTTCTTTAGCTTCCTCACTAACTGTCTGTACTTCTGTACTATCCCAGTTGTTCCCTCCCTGTCTGCATTATTTGTTCCTACGGGTACTAGTATAGACCTCCTTTGCCATGCTCCAATACCTTCTCTACCCTGTCAGTCACATGCTCTATCCTATCCCCCAGTAGACAAACAACGACATCCTCCCCTCTCTTATTTGTCTTTCTCAGAATAGAGTCGCCCACGAATAACCTCTCTTTTCTCATTGCCCCCTCAATCATTGCCTCAGAGTAGCTCCTTCTCCGGTTTGCATCTGTCTGGTTGTTGTCTTCCCCCTGCCGGCTTCTTTCCTGTCACATTCTCTTCCGTTCCATTCTTTCCTGTCGCTTTCTCTGTTGTCCCCTTTCCTCCTGTCATCTTCTCTTCTAGCACATTTACTCTCACTTCCTTTCGTCCCTTCATCTTTCCTCCCATCACATTTTCTTCTCTCCTCTCCCATCCCTTTTCCCATCCTACCTCCTTCTCTTCGGTCACTCTGTCTTCTTCCTTCTGTCTTCTTCTCCGTCTTCTGTTTCACAGTCTTACCAACTGCCTCTGTGGTATCTACCTCTTCACCACCTGTATCGCTGTCGCGTCTCTCCTCGTTCTCTACAGTCTGACCACCTGTTGATCTATCCCCACTGACCCGTTTTCTTTTCCTCTGCCGAACACTTTTCCTCCGTCCCCCTGTCTTCTTCTCATTTCCTTGTTCCTTCACACCTATCAACTTCCCTGCGCTCAGTCTCCTTTCACCAGTCTCCGTGTCACAACTCTGCCCCTTCTGTGGCGTAGTATTCTCAACTCTTTCCATATCATCCCTCTCTGTTCCATCTATTTCCAAGTTGAGTCTCACCTCCATCTCCTTCATTATATCCGTCAACTTATAGACCTCCTTCATCAGCAGCGTTCGAAATAGTACTTATAGATTGTCCGGGACAAGTGATTTTTGGCCCGGACAAGTAAAATTACTCTACATGGTTATTCGGTGGACAAGTGAAAATTTACTGTATGCCCCTAACTAGTTACGCGTGTAACATTGCAAACTTTTTATTTGAAGAAATGCAAACGTAAATGAAGTTCGCTAACAATCGCGCGCGTTGCAATGTTGTTAGTGTGTCGGCGTCTTGTCGTTCCGCCGCCAGTGTGTTGTACGTCAGTGTTCAACCGAGTTTAGTACCTGCGTTAACAACGTCATCCGCTGAGCGCACCGACCTAGCTATGTCATACCCGTAGGACAGACTCCGCATTAGCCATCGTTGATCGAGGCTGTATTTCACAAAATCGTAAATCGTTCAGTTTGGCCGACGTACAACTTGCTTCCACTCAAGGATCATATTTGATGAACTTTGGAAATAGTAGACTGTATCGCTACCTGTTATTTGAATAATTATATAATGTTAACCATTAATACGCCTAACCCACGCAGACGCGGCAGCGGGGTGCCGGCGGTCTGCGCGCGGCAGCAACGTTACGACGTAACTAAATCTATAAAGTATATTCCGCCTGGTAAATGTAATTCGGGCACCGTTAACACTGTTTTGACATCATTGAAATTGTAATATATCATTTAGGAAAAATATGCATTTGTTTGCTGATGATCAATTGAATATTATCTTCGTTGGTAAAATACAGAACTTTGTTAATATTGAAGTTCATAGAGATTGAACAAACTAATATCAGATTATAGTTGAATGGCATCTTCAATGACAAACTGTTGCCAACATTTTATGGCAGTGTTATTTGTTATATATATATATATATATATATAGACCGTTGACCTCTGATCTACCAATTGGCGATGTATTAGAAAAAACCCACAAAGGCAGTTATTTTTATTTTTATTTTGTTGTTGTCAATCATTCCCCTGGCTATAACTCCAGTGGTTCAGCCAGGGGAATGATTGACAACAACAAAATAAAAATAAAAATAACTGCCTTTGTGGGTTTTTTCTAATACATCGCCAATTGGTAGATCAGAGGTCAACGGTCTATATATATATATATATATATAACAAATAACACTGCTATAAAATGTTGGCATCAGTTTGTCATTGAAGATGTATATATATACCATATTAAACATAAACAGTTTTTGCAACATTATAACAAATAGCAAGGAAAACAATTGTCTAATTTTTTATCATCGTAAAAAAGCGTCCATATCAGCATCACAAAAATATTGGTATACATCATGTAACGTGTCTACTTTTAATACTCGTGATGAATTATAATGATAATGGACCTGGAAAATAGTTGCAAATATAATTTTGCAATTTCCAAATTTGCAGATTAAATCAAATTGTGTATTTGATCACAAGTCACTCAGATGTACATGCAAAGGGAAGTAAAACAGACATGTCGGAGCCGGCTGTCAACAGAAATAACTGATGGTTTATTGGATATGCCCAATGATGAACCCGAACTAACAGAGCTTGATACTGTGCTAATGCCAAGTTAGGCTCTTAGTCAGAGCCGGCTAACAGTAGGAAGTGAAGGAGGAGGAGGAAGCGGTCTGTAGTCTGGAGCTCAACAAGATCAAAGTGGAGTCAGATGCGCCATACCTTCCACCACCAGGAACAACTGGCCCAAATCACCCCATGGAATATAATCACAGTGGCAGAGAGGGTGATCTCGTTGAAGGGGTTAACCGCTGATATGGTGGTGGAAGCGAGACTTCTGAATGCGTGCCAATTCTAAGGCCTCCATGCACGCCTCCTGTACACCATGATGGATTAACATCGAAATGGGCAACGCACACCACACGCATACACACACACACACACACACACACACACACACACACACACACACACAATCTAGTAGCCTAGGATGGTTGTCGGTGTCCGGGTTCTAGGACATACATATTTTCGAGTAGATAAATTATGTGTATAACTGTATTTCATTATTGGAAGTGATACTTCATTTTCGATAAATTAGTTTTGTTATATTATGTAAATATTGACATATAGGTGTTTGGGTTTAATTAACTGTATTAATAATGAAATCATGTCGGTGTTCGGGTTTAGTTAAGGTAGTAATACGGAAATATCCTTTAAAAATATAATTTAGTTAATTATAAAGGTATACCTGTTTAATTGTCACATTGAGCGAATTGTATCTTTGTCTACGGCGTATGCACGGTTTTGAGTAGTAATCAAATGTTACATTTTATATTATAATTACTCAATAATTACATAATATGAAGGATATATTCCCTGTAATATAACCCGTTCCTTTTATGATGGGGAGGAATGTAGTGCGGAGCAGCACTGTAAATAGTTCACACACCCAAGATAAGTACGCACAACCGCATTACACCCCTAACAATACACAGACCCTATAAATACCCGAACAACAATAACAGACAGTCTGAACTGCCGCCGACTCGATCGCCCGTCCCCTGAGACCCACAGTCCCGTCGACCCTTCGGCCTCGTAGATCGGCGACTTCGTCTTCCCAGGTCTGCACATTGTGCCTCCCCAAGTAAGTGCTGCGCACAATATAAACAAGCCACAAGCTTACTAAACCCATGACAACAAATTAGTAATAATGGCCACATAAGCAAGCTCTTGTAAATGAACATTTACAAAAACACTTAAACAGTCATATATAATTATTCAGAACTTATTATACATAATTTAGTAAAGTTACAAAAGCAGTCATACAATCGTTGACTAAAAGGGACAACTGCACAACCAATTCATAACTGTCAAATAGGCGAAAATAGAGTAGGTTAACGTATTATACAAACTAAGCCAAAACTAAACAACCTAGAGTTAAAATACTTATTCTGCTATAATTTGTATTATAATAAACCAGTATAAAACTACCCAATTACATCAAAGCTATTTAAAAGGCATATAACAACAACAAAACTGTTTAAACACCAGAACATAATTTTTTTTATTTTTAAGGTACCGCCCCTAGCGACTATCAAATAAATCATATTATCCTAATTGCATGCAATGTTATGTTAGTTTTAGTTTAACCTATCAATGTTAGTAGACGTTTTTAGACAATATTATACTTATTTTTTTATTCTATTTATTTATATATTTTTAATTGTATGTTCGTGGTATGTTTGATATGACTGTATGTTTTAATAAAACGACACTTTCCTAATTTACATGTATTTTATGTCGACCATAGCAATAAAGTATCTGTATATGTATCTATATTATGTTTCAAAACACACAAAATACAAAATACAAAAACATCGTTATGCAGCACGCGAATACAATGGACTACAAGTATTAATCTGTATAATTATTAATACGCTAACGTTGGAGCAATGCAAGTGCATATCCTCTCAAGCGCCCAGGTCCAGTTGCCTCTTTCTATATTAATTCGATTCCTTGACCGTTGACCTCTGATCTACCAATTGGCGATGTATTAGAAAAAACCCACAAAGGCAGTTATTTTTATTTTTAGTTTTTTAGCTGCCAATCATTCCCCAGGCTGAGCCACTGGAGTTATTTAACAGTATTACATGCTGCAAGTTTACGTTCAACACACTCTAATGTTGATAACTGCTGCCCTCGCTTTGTTGTTCCACGGGTGGGTGGATGCTAGTGTGTTGATTGTTACTAGATATGCCTGCTCATCGAATGCCTACCTTTCCAATGCGTTGGCCACTCTCGTCACGGAATATAATTTCTCCGTGGGTATCTGTCTTTGGGGTGTTCCATGGATTGCCACATTTACTCTCCGTATGAGTAGATTTTGGAAGTAGGCTATTAATAAAAATCACACGTACATACAACGCATACGCCAATTATTTGTTTTCCACGCGCATATAGAAGATCAAATTAGGAAGTGTGAACGCACGTGCACACACTTGAACCACAGATATATGCATTCTGTTATCTCCATTTTAGTTCGATCGTAATTAAGCGCCCTGCCCTTTTCAATAAAACAGAGGTGTCAACTCTGGTGGCATACAAATACAACTTGTACTTCTACTGACGATTATCGGAGAGGCATAAGAAATATTCCCTACGATGTGGGAGCAAACAAATTAAGAAGTTTCGGGGTATCCATTGAAGGGATGATCTACTGTAAGGAAAAGTATAATTTAGTTTTATATTAATGTCAGTAAATATTGCACTCAGTACAATATTTCTACACATAGTGTATAAAAGGTATGAATTAATAAACACCAATAAATAAACATACTGTAAGTAATTACAGCGTACTCCAGTAACATCCAAAGAATAGATTGGATTAAACAATTAAACAACCTATGTCTAAATTATGGCCATGCCAAATGACGTTTTCGAGTCACAACTGATGATATCAACACACTAACTGTTAACGGTCAAAACAGTACCCGCCTAATATATAAACAATTTTACCTGTCATCTTCTTGATATTTGACAGACGTCTCTTCGTTGATTTCAGGAAATGAAGACATCCCACTTGGTGGATCGATGCGCTGTAGAAATAAAATGATACAAAAAGAGATAAAACTATTCATATTAGTTGTAGAATCCAAAATATACAAAGATAAATAAAAACACCTCAAAAGCTGGCAAAATATTAGAATAATGTCCACCACGAAAACACATAAATAAATGAACTTCGTTGAAGAGATGCATCTATATAAAATGACTAATAAAAAGGTGAATCTTTATAGATTTACCAAGACCGGTCAGTGTTCTAAATGAGCGAGTGTCTCCTGACAGTGCATTGCACAGTCGAGGAACTGTTAGGCTGTTGTATTTCTGCTATATTGTGTCAGAATATTAATATTTGCTCGTCATTATGGGATGTTAGAACGTAAACGTTTTAAATGTGAAGGATCGTAATAGCACCTAGATAGTCGGCCCAGACGGGTCTTATGTAATTTATTTGCAGTAGATATTGTACTCCTACACATAGAAGCATCGTTGTATGTCTTTACATACTTAGTAGTTAGGACTATCATATTCTTTAAAGTAGGGTTGTTTCTATTATAATGAAGCAGAAAGTTAAGGGGTGTTTTCAGGTTTGTATAGACCCGCAAGAGAGATGGATAACTTAGGGTCAGATGTTATACGTCACGAGATTAGTAAAAAAAAAAGGAGTGCATAGACGATTTTGTTGTCAGGATACAATAATGGAGAGACTATATCGTACGGATACAGAAGGGTCGTAATTGCCATGATTGGTGCCAAGTTATCTATGGAAGCATGTGTAAACTAGCAACGTGACACACTTAACGTTTGTTACAGAAGGGTAGTAATTGCCTATGCTGGCGCCCTGTTCGATGGCGTTTACATGATATCGCCAATATAAACGGGAAGCATAAAACGTGTGCTGAAGTGACGGCGACAGAGGACGCTCATATGTACGTTCTGCATCGCCTTGCTCTCGTTTCTCGTGGATTACACCCTGTAAGACGAGGCAAGACAGAGCGTACTCCCTTCAGCCTGCTGGGAGGCACAATAGACCGTACATCCTTTCCAGCTGAGACCAGGCGAGACACCGCTTTTCGTTTCTGGCTGATACGAAGCGAGACAGACTGTACTTCAATTGCGGCCGAGGCGTGGTGAGGCAGAGTGTGTTATTCGCGGTTAGAAGCTGCGGGACCTGCTGCTATATCGGTCTTTCTCAACTAACCCGGAGACAAGAGGTACGCGAACATCCAAGAACCTCATCGAAATAATCCCCGTTGAGACATTAATTATAGATCCAATTCGTTAATATATTCCAGATTACATAATTGAAATGTGAATGTTATTCAGAGTTAAGTTGATGTTTCATATTAGGCCTACCTATGGTAATGGAATCAGTAGAGTTGATAAAGCTTAATAAGGTAATTACCATTCGGGCGGAATCGACTGTCGACTGTTGTGTGAATATTTGATGTAGCCCCGGTATCGTTTCATTTTGCTGTAATTTGTCAATTCTCTTTTATATATTAAATTGTTTATTGCCATAGTTATGCTCTTCGTTGCATGTCTTCTTCTTCTGACGGCGGACGGTGCTATTAACCGGTCGATATCCTTCCCACGGCTATCAAAAACACATACGGGTTCCACTATGACATCGCCCTATACGTATTCCACCTCCCGTATACACCAATTCGGATAAATACCGATTCGTTGAATTCATAAAACCTTTATTAATCGCGCCTTATTATAACACCTCAATATACACTCGCTTTCATCACTCAAACCAACCGCCCGCTCCCTTCGCAAACCCGCGGCTTACGGGCTACCAACGCCGGTAGGTGGCGCCGCCCCCGCGCCGCATCTTGCCACGCTCCAACGTCTCTGGAGTGGCATGTGACGGTGGGGGGCGTCTTTGTGATTCACTTATGAAAAGCTAAAGGGCGCTTTTAAGCCACGCCCAGCGCGCTCGTGATTGGTTGCTAAGGCAAGGAGCGTTTGATACATGTGTCGCGCGTTTCATTTTGTTTTTCGAGCATGGAGACGTCAGGGCTTGTTATATGTTGGCAAGGGGCTATACGTACGCAGACTAATTTTACGAACAGGTAGGCAGGACTAGACGTACACAAACTAATTTTACGAACAGTTAGGCAGGACCGTACATATATGTACGTTCATCCAGATTATAGTATTTAGCGTTCAATTTAGATTTATACTGATTAGGACAGTCGCGAAATCCATAAATGGCCATATCCTGGAATAAAATGTGCTCTGTCCCTTAATAACAAATGGTTGATGCTCTTTCAAATGATGGTATTGCCAAAATGTTTAAATATCGTATATGAGCATACGACATAAAAAGAGCCTTTAAATTTGCCATTTTACGGAACCTCCCGAGCAATATTTATGCTCCTACCAAGATTAGTAATGAACCTGTTGAAGTTGTGTTCAGTTTTTAATATCTTGGCACTTTTTATGACAGCAAGCTGTCTTTCACTGATAACACTGATCACATTGTAAAAAAGGCAAACCAGCGCCTCTACCTTCTAAGGAAATTGAGATCTTTTGATGTGAGCCAATAAATTTTGGAAATGGTGTATAGGAGTTTAATAGAGAGTGTTCTGACCTTCAATGGTGTTGTATGGTTTGGTAATCTGAACATGAAAGACAAAGGTAGGCTGTCTCGCATTGTCAAAGTCGCAGGAAAAATTATTGGGTCAGGGCAGTACTCGCTGGAAGACTTGTACAATGGCGCTGTCAGAAGGAAAGCTACTACTATTGTCTGCGACCCCACCCATCCTCTTTTTGGTCAATTCCAGCAGCTTCCGTTAGGCCGATGATATAAGATGCCCCTTGCTCGAAAGAATCTCTTTAAAAAATCTGTTATACCAACTGCAGTATCCATTCTTAACTGTAAGTGAATGTACTCTGTAGCAGTATTTTGATTGCGTTTAGTTTTTAGTTTTATGTCATTATACAGTTTTTTTAATATGTAATGCCGACGCCAGATATCTAGTCATGGTAACGCCATTCTTCTTTTATTTGGATTATTATTTAAGTTAAGGACTGAATGCTCATGATAAAAGAGTGCATGTGTAAATGAATCTTAGCAATTTTAAGCATGACTATGATGTCATAATAATCTCTTGCAATATATATGTGTTTACTTGAATAATTATAATCTGTGATGGTATGCTTACCGTTTTATAATGTTTACCATTTTATTATGTATTTATTCTGACCACATGTATTAGCCTGATTGTTTACAGTACTACTTGTATGATAGACATTCTCCTCCTGTGGTTTACTTGTTTACCTGTTTATTTATTTACTTATCTATTGTGGTTTACTTATCTATGTGTATATGATCTATCACTATATCCTATTGTGCATGTGATATGAATATTATGTGATAACCTCGCTCTTAGTACTTATCTTAACCTTGTATACATACATATGTAAGATTTTATATGAACAAGACTAAAGGAAATTTTCTGTAACCCAACAGACAATAAAGTTATCGTATTGTATTGTATTGTATTGTATTGTATTGATGCCGGGTTTGCATTTGTTGCTGAAACGTGACGTCAGTCGTGGTTCCGCCGTGTGTTAGTGCAGCGGCTTCACGCCTGCGGCCCTGCGCAGTCGCGCGGTGTCATGTAAACAACACGATACAAAATTATGGCGGCTTACTCGAGTAGTTCAGAGAGCGATACCAATTTTGACGCGGATCACGAAACGTTTGATCATATATATTTCGGTGACAGTTGATGTTAGTCAGCACGTTGTGGCACCGTATAGACACGAACCAGTGGAGAAGCTCCGACAACTGACCGGGCCCACTTGCGCAGATTCGCCTGTAACCGATTCGCCTTAGGCTTTGCCTCTGTTGTGTTCTTCGAAGGAACGGCAGATTTCTTTACATCTGACTTACGCCTGAAACCCATCTTCCATTGTACGAAGCCTTCGAAGTCGTCAGGCGCAACGAAATGCGAACCACAAATAATGCTAGTTGCCGTAGCATGGGTCCAGTCGGCCCTGCCGTTTCGAACAAAACGTTCCCATTTCTGCCGAGTAACTGGCTCTTTGGGAAATTTGTGCACATAATGGCCAGTCAGATTCGAACTGTTACAGTTTTCAACAACACATTTGTTCACCATTTCGAATGTATACCAGTTCAAATATCCACCAAAGAAATCCAGCCGCCGAGAACGCTTGCGATCCCGGGAATGTTTTCCACAACTGACGTCACGATTCTGCCCCTCGCGGCATTTCCGGAAAACAGGCTTTTCGAAGCCTGCACCAGGACAGGTCCCGTTTAATGTAAATTTTAGAAATGTTTCAGCAAACGTGTCGTTTCGGTGTTGTCATTATATTGCATAACACATATGCACATGCATATTGTTATACTTATTAGCAATTTTCCCCCCAGGATATAGCCTTTAACACATTGTAAACACGAAGCAAATAGGTGCAATGTGGAATGACAATTACTTTTGTATTTATATAAAACAAATTGTAGAACATGCACAAAACTAATAACTAATTAATTTGACTTTAATCGAGCTAGCATATTATTCTCAATATTTTAATGTAATCGCGGTCTTCAAGTTTTACAATGAATATTTGCGATGGGATGGGTGTAAAATTATTAGAATGTTGTTCATTTGGAAGAAGGATATATGTGGAAATATTTATAAATGCTACCCAACTAATGTGTTGTAAGTTGTATTCAGCACAACTGATCTACAAACTGACCAAACACATGAGCTTTTCATAAGTGAATCGCAAAGACGCTGGCGGGCCCCCCGCTATCACAGCCACCTCGATCTACCGCTAACGCCAACAACTGTGGGGGCTCCCTGACGACGACCAACCGATTTTCCCACGGTGATGACGTCATCACAACAGAAAACCAGTGGCGACCTCTACCGTGTAGTTCGTCAGATGGTAACAAAATCAGCAAAAAGGGCCGTGTTAAAAGATAGGAGATATCACGTGATTTTGCCTAATTTTACTGATTTAAGTGACGAAACTATACACTATTACTACTGACGGTCACTTCTAGCATGTAGGCCGTATAGCAAATATGTATAAACCGCTGCACGCCGTAGTTATGGGAGACGGCCTGGTGTCATTAACGAGTGTAGTGCATACTCACTTGGCAGCGCGTGCGAAAGGTTATGGATGTTATCAAAGATCTTTTGCTTGTAGGTTATGAATGTTATCAAAGATCTTTGCCAGTTGTTTCTTTGGTTCGTTACCAACGCACTAGGTGACGCCACTGTTCCAGACTGCTAACATTGTACAACTTTGATTAGCCACGCCCCCCATTATTTATGGCGAATAAATAATTACTACAAAAATTAAAAATATATTTACAAACAGTGCATCATAGTATACAAAATGATTTGGTTTATATTAGTTCGTGAAAACATAAAGAAAAAGAGTGTAAAGAAAATCAATGGTTTGCATGGTGTCAGGATTGAACCGGTGTCACCCGAATGTAAAATAAATGACAAGAAACCAACGCATCTACCAACTGAGCTAGCGGTACCAGCGGAAATTTACAGATTGATTTAAGTTGTTATTATAAATTGTACAACTCCTTTATATATCGATATTCTAGTGATATTATGAGATTATACACGTTATTTTCTGTAGCTGGATACAATATCTGTTTGCTATGTATATTTATTGGTGTAGATTATCTCCCGTTGGTTGCTTTCGATATAATTATTCTGAAAACGAGCCCAAGGCCAAGCTCGGCGAATCCTAGTCGTCATTGTTTTGAGAAAAAAATCGATTCATATGGAACCGTAAGATAACTGCTTGTTCCTCTATGATGACTAGTGTTTGTATTACGTCGGAATATTGCACACTAACTCATTCTGACACTCGTTTCGACCCAAAAGCTATACCTGTAAAGTGCTCTGAATGCATAGAAAGGGTCGGCCTGATGCGAGTGTGTCATAAGTGACGTCACGATACCACGTGATCGCCTAGCTCATTAACATTTTATTTTCCGCGGGAATCGCTTCACAGACGGGTTTAAAATCGAATTTATGCTACAAATGTATTTTTGTGTATTTTTTTAATGTTGTCAAATGTTACATACAATGTTAAACTTTGTATACACACGGAAAAAGGATTTTAGCTAATGCCTTGTTTTTATTTCCTTTAACAACAGTTAACAATGGTAGATCAACTCAGATTGAAACTTTAACCGTCCCTTAAAGCGTATACGAATGTATACAGCTGCACAAGTTTATTTCGATCAAAGAACAACAAAACTCGAGAAACGTCTCAACCGGAAACCGGAAGTTCATCGACCACATTAAGGGTGCAACACAGAGTAAAGGCTGAATGTCTCAGGCGTTACATCTACTTCAAACAAAACCCGCTACTTTTTTTTAGAATCTACCTATCATTAAAAGTAATCGGTCGCGATAAATTTTTCATTCGAATGTGTCCTTGTGTGAGGAACGTAAGAAAATCAGTACTTGGTCACGATTTTTACATTTGAGGAAAATCCGCATTAATACATGACAGCCATACAGTCGTATTCCTCCCTCTAAACATGCGTGCGTGTGTGTGCGTGTGTGCGCCTGTTTGCTTGCTTGCATGCGTTCATGCGTGTATGCTTGCGTGAGTTCGTGCGTTTGTGCGTGCGTACGTGCATGCGCATATGAGTTTCCACGCGCTTGTCAATCGCATCCATCGACCAAGAACAATCCACCCGTTAATGTTAATGTTAACGACCTGAAGCATTGATAGGCATAAAAAGAAGCCATTTCAAAGGGAGACCTGCAGGGGCCGGTTTCATGAAGCGTATTTAAAGTTACGCAATTACTTAGCGTCACGTGTTTTGCGTAATTCCTGTTTGCTCATATTTAAAAAATCGTGTAATTAACTAAGACAATCATCTTAGCGTTAAGAACGTTCTTAACCGCTTCATGAAACCGGCCCCTGACTCGCAACTGCGACACGGTCCAATGACATTAAAGCATAAATTAGTTTACGCTGAATAGACTCGAGTGTCTTCCCTCGGTGCTACGGCGTAGCTAATAATAATAGCTGGACAAAGCCGTCCTCGATGCCGCACCAGGAACTACACGGATAACGTCAACGAAGGGACGAAGACTGACAAAATTGATTAAAGAGTCGGTGTTAAAATTACCGCTTCATCTTGACCAGTCGACTGCCGATTTCTTCAGCGGCGTGTACCACGCATTGCTGGTGAGTGAGTTAGTGAATGAGTGAGTGAGTCATCGTGATATCATTCAGTCTTTACACCCTAATTACTGTAACGCATTAGAGGGTAAATTACTCCGGGGTGGCTCCGTTAGAACGAAATGGGGTCCATTTGCACGGTAGCCTCTTTGTAACGAGCATTCGTTATTGATCAACCACTCACATTCCGGCAGTGGCTGCGATCGTTTCGTTTTTTTTCAAACCCCATAGTTTTATTAAACCCACATTAAACTCTCACGATAAATTGTTTTTTCAGGCTAAAGTGTCTTAGCTACTTGATGATAATGATAATAATTGTATTACTACATATAACCCGCCCTCGCCAGATAGTTATCAATTTTATGTGTTAACATATTCACACTGCTAGCATTAACACAATCATCGTATAATTTGTTCCAGTCACTTATTGTCTTCTGAGAGAATGAGTACTTTCTCATATCCAACCTACACTGTTCTTTGACTAATGCTGCATTGTGCACTCCGGTTATACTGCCTTGTTTCAGTTTGAAGAAAATATTTCTATCAATATCCTCATAAACGGGCCATTCAATATCTTTAAAAACTTCTATTTGGTCTCCTCTTAGTCTCTAGTGTTGTCAACCCACATTCTAATAGGCGTCTTTCATAACCAAGATCTTTCAGTTCAGAAATCAGCTTAGTTGCTCTTCGTTGCACTCTTTCTAGCTTATCTATGTCCTTCTTACGATATGGCCTCCATACTTGTATACAATATTCCAAATGTGGCCTAACTATTGCTTTGTACAGTGGTACAATTATCTGTTTCTCCTTATATGTGATATTTCTCCTAATTAGCCCTAGTATTTGGTTACCCTTTGAAGCAGCAATTCCACATTGCTCCTAAAATTTTAATGTCAGCACTAACTGTTATTCCTAAGTCCTTTTCTTTTACAGTTTTACCTAATATATTATTCCCCATTATATATTCTTTGTTCACATTTTCATGTCCTATGTGGATGCATTTACACTTCCCAAAATTGTATAACATTTGCCATTTTTCAGACCATTTGACCAATTTGGCTAGATCATCCTGTAAAGTGTGTTTGTCTGCATCTGTCGTAACTGTTGTGAACACTTTTGTATCGTCTGCAAATTTAAGTACTTTGCTTGATACATCATCATCTAAATCATTTATATGTATCAAGAATAATATAGGTCCCAGCACTGAACCCTGTGGCACACCACTCAAAACTGGCTTCCAGTTTGAAATCTCCCCCTCTGGTATTATTATTATATGTGATATTGATATGTATCTTAAGTAAACGCTCTGTGTGCGTGCGTGCGTGCGTGCGTGCGTGCGTGCGTGTATCTGTGTGTTTATTTATTTTATTTTAACATAACACACAATTTGCTTTAATCTACTGATTTTCAGTATCTTATTTTAAATGTATTTTATTTGTATGTAATCTATCCAAATGTACCCAACGTCATACGTATAGTCGTTAATGTCTATTTCATTGCGTAGATGACGTAGTTTTTCTTGAATAATTGGGCAGATAATTATTCGCTGGCATGATCTTATATTATATATTTTCGACTAGAATCGGGCGCTCAGGAGGTGTTTTCATTGAGTGCACTGTCAACCAGTAGCGCAGACGACACGTTGTATCGTAGCACGGACGGTCACTTCTAGTATGCAGGCCGTATAACAAATATGACATTGTATACTACCGCTGCACGTCTTTACTATGGGAGACAAAAAGGTTTCTATTGAGTGCACTCTCAAGGATCAACAGTGATGTGGTTATAAAACAACATAGTAATAACTAATAATGTGCACACATGTCAATGTGGCTTACATGTGGATCCTACATTTGCTCAATAGAGACAACGTTGACAGAATTTTTTCGCAGATTTTTGTTCGAAGGCAAAATTGAGATACTGTTTGCAATACACACGTAAGACATTCTCAAGACGTACACTCAACATAACTAAATCGTATTCCAATGTAGCATATTGTTTTCAAACAGACAAAACAAATATGTCGTAAACTTATACCCAATTGAACTGGGGGAACACCGGGCATAGTATCACGTGACTGTGTTGGGGCGGTAGCGTAATATTTAGAACATCGAGTTCTAATCCTCTTTCTGTCGTTTCGAAGCTTGTGCAATTTTAATTTCGTCCATTCAACGTTTACTCAGTTCACCCAGCTGAACAATAAAGTACCTGGCAACAGGCAATGTGGATGTAACGTGAAATAAGTAACTGCAGTCGCGCAGATTGGTTGAAGGCTTCCCAAAGAAGTCGAGGTAGTGGTCAAACGAATAGGTCTGCTAGCGTATGACGTTGAGTAGCTAGAGTACGGCACTGTGAGTTGTGTGTTAGGACACGACACTGTCAGCTGTGTGTTAGGACACGACACTGTCAGCTGTGTGTTAGGACACGGCACTGTCAACCGTGTGTTAGGACACGGCACTGTCAGCCGTGTGCTAGGACACGACACTGTCAGCCGTGTGTTAGAACAATGCACTGTTAGCTGTGTTTTTGGGACACGACACTATCAGCCGTGTGTTATGACACAACACTGTAGGCCATGTATTAGGACACGACTCTGTCAACCGTGTGTTATGACATGACACTGTCAGCCGTTTGGTAAGATATGACACTATCAGTTGTGCGTTAGGATACGCCACTGTCAGCCAAGTTGTAGGACATGATACTATCAACAGTGTCAATAATATCAGCCGTGTTAGCACACGAAACGCCTCTGAGCTCAGCTTTCTGGGGAAGTATGCGCTATATAAATTTGTCATTATTAGTATTATATATATATATATATAATATTTATATAATAATACTAATAATGACAAACTTCTATAGCGCATACTTCTCCAGAAATCTGAGCTCAGAGGCGCAACGTACAAGAATCGTTGGGCAAAATCGTTAATATGGACAATCAAGAATCGTCATTAGAGCAAGTGACTGCCGAACGTTAGGGTGGGAATGCAATTACACATAAATAAGTATAATATTTTAATCTCATATGATTAAGCGATAGGGAGTTGATTCCAGATTTTGGGTGCAGCTACATAAGACGCACGTTTAACAATATTAAGCTTGGTTTGCGAAACAAAAAGTCGTTGTCAAACAGATGATCTGAGATTCCTGGGAATATCGGAAAAACGAAGGAGACTAAACAAATAGGATGGGTGTTGCGTAGACAGGGTACGATATGTGATAGTGGCTAACTTGAATTGTATTCGATATGCAATTGGAAGTCAATGTAACTGTTTAAGTAGGGGCAGAGATGGTGAGAAACGAGGTGCTTTTGGTACATGTGCTAAACAATTATGTACACGTTGGAGTTTAGCAAAGTCCTTTTTAGCAATATTGTTTAGGAATTAGTTGCAAGTCAAGGCGACTGCAAATTAGAGATACTGATATTGTTTTAGCAGTAGATAAAGTCAAATGACGCCGAGTTCGACGGAAATCACGTATATGGTAGAAACAGAATTTATATACTTGAGAAATGTTTCGGTGAAAGCTGAAATCACTGTCAAAGGTAACCCTAGATTACGAACAGTATCTGATGGTGATGTATCATTACCAAACAACTAAACTAGAATGTAGGTAACCACATTTTTTCGTTTTGTGCCAACAATAATTAGATCAGGTTTATATGGATTTATCTTAAATGTACGTGCTTCCATCCACAGCAAGATGTCAGTGAGACAGTCATTTAAAGTTGATAGAGATGTCTGTGCATCAGTTGGTGAAAGTGATATATAAACTTGTTTGTCGTCAGCATACAAGTGATGATTTATATGATTAGTTATGACTCGACTAAGGTAGTGCATAAGCTAAACAGATCAGGTCTAAGGACAGAACCCTGTGGAACACCAAATGAAGAATGTGTTGGACAAGACAGTGAGCCAGGTATATTAATGTTTTGGCATCGGTCTGAAAAAAATATCAACTAAACCACTGAAGAGCTGTGTCAGAAATCCCAAAATATCCATGAAGGCGACATAAAAGAATATCGTGATCTATTGTATCAAAAGCAGCTGATAGATCTAGTAACGTGAGAGCAGTCAATTTGCTATTATCCATATTGCATACAATGTCATTGTGTATTTTAAGAAGAGTCGTCTCAGTTGAATGAAATCGGTTATATGCAGATCTACATTTG
The DNA here is from genome assembly GCA_020002185.1 of Paraescarpia echinospica. NCBI lineage: Eukaryota > Metazoa > Annelida > Polychaeta > Sabellida > Siboglinidae > Paraescarpia > Paraescarpia echinospica. The sequence goes on from CM034532.1 coordinate 25,221,335, forward strand.
ATAAGTTCTGTGAATAAATATATTCATGGAGTCGATTTGCAACATTTTCCAATACCTTCGACAGAAAACTAAGATTAGCCTTTGCCCTGTTCACCTATAGAAAGTGCCACTCTACAAAAACGGTCCTATCCACGACCTGTAGGCCCGACATCCCTCCAGCGTCTGCGGCTACTGCGAAGTATTCAATGATGAGTTCGGCCAATGTGTTCGTCTCGGAAATTATACGTCCATTGCAACCCTTCTTTCGAGTGATGTACAACAGGTGATTACGCATGGTTTACAACTTTTGTCATCGTGTTAACAGTTGCTTCATGCGACACCAGAATATAATTTATTTTTATTTAAAATCGCCTACCAGCCAGCGACGCCAAGGCACTACAGAGGGATAACAGTTATCATAGAACTACTCTTAGCGAATACAAGCGTGACGCAAGTGTTCGCGTGTCGAGAATGTGCAATGTTGTACCAAGAATGACATGAATTCAGTGTTTGCGATGTTTGCGATTTGATGAACGGTTGCCTAAAGTTAAGTAAGCGGTGGCGTGTCAACATTATCACGTTATTTAAATACTACCAAGGGGTTATACTTGATAATGAAGCTAGGGCAAAGGTCAATTCCGTATGTCATGGCAAGAGTAAATGTTATCTTTGGGGATGGTCTCAAAAACACAACATGAAATCAAAGTAGTTTAAATAGTATCTTGGGGGAATACTTCAACGTAATAAAGTTAACAATAAATGGTTTTGAATAGAGCACATTTCCTTGCTAGTTCAAAGCGCTTTTCATAACATTATAGGACAAAAGAACCACAGCCATGTTATGTAGATAACATCACGTGGCTGCACCTTGTAAGAGCTCAATAACATTGCGATGTTTTATAATTGGTGATTGTCGGACATCGATACTGTTTAGCAGACGTGATTGCGAATATACGTGTAATTATATAATGCATGTGCACTGTGATCATGTAATATAATTGGGGTATTTTTAATAACAATGTACACACGTTTTCAAATGTTTTATTAAATAAATGGGATTGTCATTGTGCACCATTACTGAGACTCGTTCACTTTACGAAATGAGCAAAGTGCAGCCTAATTATCATATGATATTTACACAATTAATTATAGCTAAGAATGCATGCGTACATTTCAAAAAATCTGTATGGGCATAAAGATGTAAGCAAAAGCCCACTGGAGTCTACTTCAATAGTAAACATGCCAAATGGCTACGTGAGTGAACGGATATATAATAACTCTTGAAGGATTATATTCAGTGTACATTATGTTATACATCTACAAGAACACATTTATTATCTAAAATATGTTTAACTAACTTTAAATAAATCTCAATTATTTTAGCACCAAATGTGTGGTTTGGCAGTTTGTAGATTATTTGTGCTGAATACAACTTACAACACATTAGTTGGCTAGCATTTATGAATATTTCCACATATATCCTTCTTCCAAATGAACAACATTCTAATAATTTTATACCCATCTCATCGCAAATATTCATAATAAAGCTTGAAGACCGCGGTTACATTACTATATATTGAAAATAGTCTTCCCTAATATGCTAGCTCGATTAAAGTGAAATTAATTAGTTATTATGTTTGTGCATGTTCTAGAATTTTATTATATAAATGCAAAAGTAATTGCTGTTCCATATTGCACCTATTTGCTTAATGTTTACAATGTGTTAAGATAACAGTATGACAACATTCACAATTAATGGATTACGCGACTGTTCTAATCAGTATCAATCTAAATTGAACGCTAAATAATATATAATCTTGATGAACGTACGTATACGTAGGGCCCTGCCTACCTGTTCGTAAAATTAGTCTGTGTACATATAACCCCTTGCTAACATATAACAAGTCCTGACGTCTCCCTGCTCGAAAAACAAAATGAAACGCGCGTGACACATGTGTCAAACCCTCCTTGCTCTAGCGACCAATCACGAGCGCGCTTGGCGTGGCTTAAAAGCGCCTGTTAACTTTTCATAAGTGAATCGCAAAGACGCGTCCCGGAACCGATTCAGTGAACTATGTCTTGAAATGTCTTTCTTCGATGCCTATGTAAACGTCATCCTGATTTAAAATGTTTATTTGTGGTTAGCATTGATCCATGACCATGCATTGACTATTTTCGTTGATTACTCGATATTTGATGAAGTTGCGGATGAGAAATTCCTATTTGTTAAAATATAGGCGTTCTCAAGCCGGATATTTTCCAAAGGATCACGTGATTTCAACATGTGCAAGTCCCGAATAGACAAAATCAATGACAAATGCCGATGTCGAGTCGATAGCGGCAATGGCCGACTGACAATGGTCACTGCCACAGACTGTGAGTGTGACTGAGACCTGAGAGTGAGTGACAGCCAGTGACAGTCTGCCAGTGTCGTCTGCGTTTTGTGTCGTCTACAACAACTACATTTTACGGCTAATGCTGGCCGTACACTGTACAACTTTTGTTGCGAGTTGCGTGTTTGATCAACTAGCAACAATTTGTCGTTTTGAGGTTGTGCAATTGGGACATCGTACACTGTACAACTCTAATCAACTGATCATTGTACACTGCACAACAAAAGTGGTCGCAACTAGTGTGCGCACCGCCGCGATCGTAGCGTTAAGTTGTGGAACTGCATTTGCGCGCCGTCTGGTGTTGTACTGTAATGTCTATCGTACAATGAATGTCTTTAATAATATGTTAAAATAGCGCATACGTCAGAATATCGGAAACGATTGCTGTGCACGACAGCTCTGATTTTGATTCGGCGATGTCGCAGAAGGACGTCGAAAATTGGACGAATGTGGGCGAAAGACTTTTTAATCACTTTGTGGAGCGACTGCGCTTGAAGGAAGAAGCTGCATTTGCACTGATGTCACGTGATCTGCGTTCGCTATCAAAGTATGTCTCAAAAACATGTTTGCCTCGTTTTAATTTGAAACAAATAACTTTGTTGCAAGTTTGTAGACGTGTTTTGCTCGCAGTGACCGATACATCTGACAAAAGACGTATCTAATCTGAGATCCAGCGAAATATCAAAAATGCAGCAAAAACCCGACAGGTGACTATAATTAATCACAACACCTTTATCAATTGCTCATTTGCTCACCTTACAGTATATTTTAGAAAACCAATTATACGTAATATTTAATATTGTTATTTTATATTGTATCACAGTACGATTAGACTTAAAACACGTGGACACAAAGATATATTCAAATATCAACACCTGTAGTACCGAACACCTCGGCCATCTCAGTAAGCGCGGCGAAGCGCTTGGTTCTGTGTGAGAAATGAAGGTCATCTCGCGCTCCTCGTCTAGCAATTCCGCCATGTTGAAAGCCGGTAATGGATGACCACGAACAGAAATTGCTACGCTGTCACTGGCCCCTAGCATAAACAGATTTCTGCTGACCAACTGACCATCCTACACTGCGCGACTCTGCGCAACGTCTCGTCTGACCCCATCGTATATTAGTCATTATACAACTTTTGTTGCTGCGATTCTATTTTCAAATCGGTTCAACAACTGTTGTGCATAGTCAAATCAACACGCAACTCGACTTTTGTTGAGTTGCGAACCATTGTTCAACGTTTGTTGATCAAACACGCAATTCGCAACAAAAGTTGTACAGTGTACGGCCAGTAACGACTAAACTAGGCGTCAGAAACGTCATCATTTTTAAAACAATCTACGTCTTGTACAAATGGCGGCACCTGCGTCGAATCCGGACCCACCTGATTTTCGCCGCTATAACTTGAGTTTTGCCTAACATTGATATCTCAGTGCGTTAGTTCCATAATTCAACATCATCCCAGGCATATTTATATTACGATAATATTGTGTCTTAACGCACGTTTGTCTTGAAGCACAAATAGCATAGCGACTCGATTTGCACTAGTCTGTCGTGTGTTACCGCATCTCGCGCGTAAAATGAGCGATATAGCAGCGTATGTAGAAGCAAACCGGGACGCTGTTTACGTCTCAAAAGTGAGCTAAACCGCAATATTCTTAAACGTTAGTATGCCTGGGATAATGTTGAATGGTGGAACTAACGCAGTGAGGTATCAAAGTTAGGCAAAACTCAAGTTATAACGGCGAAAGTAGGTGACTTAGGATTCGACACAAGTGCCCAAATATAGGGGAAGCCGGGGCACAGTGAATCGGAAAAATTGTTTTGTTGATTTTCTCTTATCTGTTTGTAATTACATTTCCATTCTATGCTGCATTTGAAAGAGGGGGTGTTGTGTATAAACACAAGCCAGCAGATCCTTGCCAACTCCCTCACGTTTTTGGTGAGAGATATTTAAAAAAATTCCAAGTGATTCACTGTGCCCCAGTACCAGGGTAGAGAGAATCGGCTTCCAGGGCACAGTGAATCACTCTCATTAACGTGAATGGAATTCACTTTAATTTACTTGAATAAAATTTATGTAAATTTTTAACTTAATAATAGATGCCACATAGGCTGGTTCATGGTAGATGGACAAAATAACTGTATGACCACACATTTGCGTTCAGAAATGTCCAGTTACAAATGGAGGTATGAAACTAGAGGATGTTATTGAATCCCCCAGGAGTGTCAAATGTAATGTTGGGCAGTCACTACTGATCGATAACTTGAGGTGGTGTGAAACTGCAAATAAATATCAATTTATTGCACCTCCACCCCCGGTAGCTGGACATTTCTGAACACAGACATGGCAGATAGTTTCTAATCAATTAATGAAAATCAAAGTCTACCAACGAGTCATGGTGAGGACACTTCTAAACACTTCAACTTCTACCTTCTAAAAGCAAATGATTGTGTTTGCAATCGTACCAGGCCTAAACCTAACGCAGGACATCAGAGTCACAGTCCCAGTCCACTGGAAATATCAGGTGTCGAGCAACTCTAGCAGTGCCACCGTGTACAGTTGGCTTAGGCAATCTGCCCATGATATCCTCGTACGGGACCTCTGACGTGTCATACACTGTATGGAACACGAAAGTGAATGTCTTGGGTGTTTTGCGTCTCAGATATCAAATGAAGATTCGTCATCGTCTTCAGCTGAATAGATGCGTTGGATCTGCCCTGCGTTCAAGACCTAAGTTTTCTTAGTACTGAATTTGACTAAGACGAAGTCGTCTGGGTTCAGATCATCGACACCTGGCAATTCTAGATCTTCCAGTTGTTGCTCTTCACGCTCCTCGTAATCTGAAGCGTCATCATGATCCGATGCCAACCATTCTTCAACTTCTCTGGTCTCGCTATCGCCATCATCTCCTGTCTTATACTCTTGCCATATTCACCATTCAGTTTCAACTTTTGGGTTTTCTGCCGCCTTTTTACTTTGCCTTGCCCGTCTTTTGCATCCTATTTTCATGAGCTGCCCTTAATTGTTCCTTCACAGGGGTATCGGTGAGGATGGGTGACTTCCCCTTCTTCCTCTCTCTCCCTTTCTTTTATGAGGTCCTGCTTTGGGAAATGGGCTGATATCCTCAGGTCGCACTGCCGGGCTGGATAGGCTTACTTACTCTTCATTGTTGGACGATGTCGACGCAACTGGCTCAGGGATGCTTGGTGTTGATGCAACTGGCTGCTCCTCAGGGATGCCTAGTGTAGCCACACTTGCTGATGTAGCCGACGCAGCAGGAGGCTGGGGAACTGGTAGGCCTACTTCTTCGCCTGGGTCTTCCTCGAGGTCTCTGTCGGTGACACATGAACAGAGAAAATTTTCGTCAGAGCAGATATTCGGGTTGTACTGTACACTTGAAACCGGATACAATGTTCATCGGAGTGAACGCCAAGGGGTATGCAAAGCCTACTATCTCACCAATATCATAAATCGTGATCGGCTGTCCAGGATGGTTTACTATGAACGCGTCGTCTGCGGATTTGAAGGCGGATTTGAATGGCCTGTACACTGTACGGTCAGCGGCTGTAGCCTATGGCTACAATGTGGGGGAGGGTTAGCATAACTCATAGGCAGGAGTGTTCCGGTGAACACTTCGTGAACTTGATGAAATGTTTCATGTACAGAACAAAGTTCTCAGCCATCGTCCAGCCATTTTCATGAGCAGCTCCAACAGTGCCTGGCGGGGCACCGTGCAGCATTCTCTCCTTGAAAAAGACAGGCGGGAAAATCATGAATGGGGGTTTGAGTTCCCAGCAGCATTGATTGTGCATAGCAAAGTTACCAAGGCACCCCTCTCTCCCGAAGTTATATTCCCAACCTGTTTCATTTACTTCAGGGCCACCACTCTGCTGATGGTAACCTTTTGCACTGTGACCCAGTTTCGTCGGCGTTGTGGATATCATTTGGGGTGAACGCGTATTTCTTCTGAAGCGTCTCCAAGTTCTTGTAGAATTCTCTTCTCCCACATTCGTTTTATTGAAGCTGGTTGCTCGGGAAAGGCTAGTTGCTTCAGGGCGACGTCAGGTTAACTCTGTAAATCGTTTCATGTAGCTAGAAAACAAATCCTCACCGGCACGCTTGTTTTTGCTCCCATGACGCATGAAAGTTCTTCTTGTTCTGAACGGCAAGATCAGAGGCTAATTTCCTCACTTGTGGGTTAGTCAGCTCATATTGAATTTCTGAAGCTTTCACGAGATAGTCCTTCAAAACCACCTCTTCTTCAGCAGTGAACACCTGCCTGCAACTATGGTTCGGCGCATAAGCCATCAGATTAAACTTTTTAAACTTCTCCACATAGCGACGCAACGTCGAGTTCTTGATACCAAAGGCCCCTGCAGCTTTTCTGGTACTCATCCCATCAACAACCACGGTTTGCACGGCTTCCTTCATCGTTTGTTGAACAGTCTTGCCAATTTTCCTCTCGTCTCTCTTTCTGTTTCTAACCATTTTAGGCCTTCCTGAAAAACATAATTCTGCTATTACAATACTGAAAGCACATCATCTATAGTCACAGAATGATTGTGTTGGACTACATCATAACAATATTAGACAAGCCCTTTGTTACCTTAATTCAAAAGGAGTCTCGGCCCTTGTCTGATGGACATATTCCACAGGGGGCTCAGTGAATCACATGTGTATGATTCACTGTGTCCCGATTCACTGTGCCCCGTGTACACTCATTGACCTAAACTGCCTTATCAGCTCACATGCCGCTTTAGTTCGAAGGAAACACCCATTCAGTAATCTCACAAATAAACACTATAAATACTACATCATGACTGGTATAATACTTCTGGATGATCTCAAAGATGTGGCACACAAACCTAAGTTGTGGAAATTTACTTTTGATGCCTAAAAACGTACTTTACCTTGCTATTTTGTCGTATGTAGATATCTTGAGGCCACAAACTGACAATTCATGGATGGGTTTTCCCTAAACACAAATAGTGATGATGTCATCTCGGGATTCCCCCTTGTAAATTTTCCAAAATAGCCCCTGATTCACTGTGCCCCGGCTTCCCCTATATATATATATATACATAAATTATAAAATGTTTGCTTCCCACAGGCAATTTATGTCATAAAACAGTTTCCTCTCCACGCATACGTCACGTGACTTACTCTTATACTTGGTCACAAATCTGAAACAGCAAATTATAATTATGTACTCTAACTATAACGCTCGTGTTATGACAACAAACGAAACATATATAACTACTTCATATTATTTATCACTTCCTGATCTACTGGTGCCAAATATTATGCCGTACATATGCACATAAACAACTCCCGGATAAAATTTAACGCCCGGATAAATGTAAGCGCGACGGCGGTTCAGCACGCTTCCCGTGTCGATTCTTGACATCTGAAGACGAGGGGATGCTACTGGAGATTTTTTGCCGGTTATTCAGCGGTTCGGCACGTCTCCCGTGGTGTCGTGTTGTCTCGAAGACGGGGGGGGGGTGATGTTGGAGATTTTCAGCGAAAATCCGGGAGATTTGCCTGTATCCCGGGAGACCGGGGGATACACCCAAACTTGGCAGGTATACACCACTTATATTAGTTGCCAGTTTCCATTAGCTCACTTCTCACCCTGGTTCTGATGTCTAGATAAGTGTTGCACAATAAGCAATATTAATTATACAATCAAAGTAGGACTAGTACAAGTAGATTTCTAATGGACCTAGTAGAATGCCTGCCAACTCTTCCGTGAAATCCGGGAGTCTCCCGGATTTTGGGTGTATATCCCGGTCTCCCGGAATAATATGTACAACGAAATACCCCATCTTCGGATGTCATGATCTGAGACAGCGCGACACGGGAAGCGTGCAGAACCGCTGATGAATCTCCCGGATTTCAACAAAAAAAGTTGGCAGGCATACAGTAGTCTGTTGCTGAGTTTGACATAACAATATGCGAAAAAGAATGTATAGATATCATGTTATAATGGATTTAATAACTATTTAATGTATTTCTCAACACTTAGCCTCACATTAATTAGTTGGTGTTGTAATTAGTGTTGGACTTAAATGGAACATAGTTACATTGAACACGTAGGTACTCAGTTATTATGTCAGGATTTAGTTTCACATATATAATACGAATGATGCACATTTCATCGGCTATTGGCGTGCATAAGTTTAACTTGGAATTTTGGGATATATCAAGTAACATAATATATTGTGACCATTGTGTGCATGTAACCAGATAGCTCCCACAATGCTATTTTATGTCAAGAAAAGATTAAACATCCAACTTTGGAAGCAGCTTATTTCTACCTGACTGTCGGAAATAAATTGTAGATATACATGTTTCCTGTCTATGGAGCATAATTGGATACAAGCAGGTTTAAATATATATTTTATACGAACACCTGCATATTTGAAATGGCTTATCAAAAATTCTGTAGATAAAATACATGTAATGCCAACTGTACTATGCATCAGTGACTGAAGCAAGCACTGCTGCGGGCCTTTGCAAAGAATGGGTCCCCCCTAAAAAAGAAGAATAGCAAACATCATTCTACAACGTGGAAAGCTGCATAAACAATGGGACGAATTGTTCCTTTGGACATGGGCTTAAATGTTCACAACTTTGCTTGACTTTAACAATACAGATGGGTAAAATCCGTGTCACTTAGTATCATCTGAGTGGACACTTATTTTTTACCTTCCATTCCCACTTGAAGTGACGCTTCGTTCTGTCCACTTTCTTCTTCTTTGGTGGATCGTCGTGTATGTGGTTAATCGTTACGTTAAAAGAATGGACTTAATTATGAGATTGCGAACGCCAATAAAAACACCATTCGGCTACCTCCAAAAGATCACTCAACTTCGATATGAGCACATTCCCCAGGTGGCGCCACTACTCGATTCGGATAACGAGAGACGGGTGTTTCATTGGTGTAATAATTTCATTTATTCTATATTGATCTTCTTGATCATAATTCTAAATATAAAACATTTACACAACATCAATTAATTAGATATATGTATACTTTTTATGATTATAATGAAGAATTTGACCATCTTGACCTATTAATTATCCCGAACGTGTTTTGTTTTACTTTTTCTAAGCCTGTCTGAAACATTCACTAATTATTTCTCACCGTTTATTTTACCAAATAAAGCTAAACGCCAAATACGCCGCCGATCTTCTATCTTTGCCAATTTCACATCTTGTAATAATTTAGTAACACTTATTTCATAAGAATATCCAGACGTTGCCTGCCCTCTAGCAGCACGCGTCTGGGTTGCTTCCGGTTGCTGTCTTTAACACGGCTAACAGAAGGTAGATGAATAGGCCGAAGGAAGAGGTTGCGATGTTGGTCGGCTGAGCGGGAAGAATAATAACAAGGCAGGATGTTATGCGCAGGTCATTTGATGCAGAATGATTACATACCAAAGAAAGAGAGGCGATGTTAAACTCAGGCCGCAGGAAAAGGAACAAACTGGTATACTAAGATGGGGGGACTTGGTAAAGAGGGTGGTGTAAAAAAAAGGCAGGATGATAACTGGAGGAAGACGGCTGACAATAAGAACAATGAAAATGGATAACAGTTGGGGCAGTGCCGCATTACATGATCTAACCTCGTCCCTCTATAAAGGAAGCAACGAGGAAGAACGCAATATAACTTTCATGTATGTAATGCAATACATGATAGTACTCTTTTTCTCGCCAACTAGACGATCAATATAATTATTATAATATAACTAAAAAACAGGGGGGTCAAATTACTACGGGGGACGGGTGTCAACACACTATTACAGTATTATGACCATAAATGCGTGAATAAGTGCATATGTGTGCATGTCGGTGTGTACGGCCTATATGTCAGGTTGAAGAACCAACCAATAAAGTAACAGTAAAGCATTCATTTTGAAAAAGCATTGAATACAATTATTCTGCGTATGATATTGTGTTTGCTTCTGACACATATTTACGTATGATATTGTGTTTGCTTCTGACACATATTTACGTATGATATTGTGTTTGCTTCTGACACATATTTACGTATGATATTGTGTTTGCTTCTGACACATATTTTCGTATGATATTGTGTTTGCTTCTGACACATATTTACGTATGATATTGTGTTTGCTTCTGACACATATTTACGATTGATATTGTGTTTGCTTCTGACACATATTTACGCATTAACATTCCGCACCTTCAAACACTCGTGGAAATAGAAGCTCTCTCCTTTGTCGTTGCATATCCCCTGTGTGAAGCACAGGGGATATGCAAATGGTGCTGTTGTGAACTAACACAGCTTCCGAAGAGTTCAGAAAAGCTGATATTTATCCGTCTGTGCTTACAATGAATGATATGCCGTATTTACTCATAGACGTTTTAATAATAAGTCATAAAAACGACTTATGTTTAAACCGGTTTATGAAATACAATTGTTCGCAACGCCACGCCAAATAGTTGCCGCGCAGTTCGCCATTCACGAAAAGCCAACATGTTTCCGTCATGGAACGCGATGAGTATTATGGCCGAGATACACTGGCACTTTTCACCAGTCCAGACCAGACCAGACCAAACAAGACTCCCTCCGACTGCAGAGTACCCACTAAACCGGCCGACACCGACTGCGATATAACAGGAAGCTGGCGCGACGTCATAACTACGTAAACTTGAAAACTGTCCACTACTTCGATTGTAGTCGGGGCTAGTCGGTGTCCGACTGACGTATTCGGAAGTTTTCCAACTTACATGACTATAACGTTACGCCGGTTTCCAGTATAACGCATTCGGTGTCGGTCGGTGTAGTGGATACACTGCAGTCGGTGGTAGTCTTGTCTAGTCGGGCGAAAAGTGCCAGTGTATCCCGGTCTTTAGGCACGCAGAAGAATAGTTACCGCGAAAACATGAGCAGTATAGAGGGACTTTTCGGCCTAAAACTCCTACTTATAAAAAACGTTTTAATGACCACTAATCGTTTTCGGGCACCTACTTATAAAAAAAGATCAAAGGCTTTTTTTGACACTAATCGTTTTCGGGAACCTACTTATAAAAAAAGTGATTGATTACCCCCTCTAAGTACATTTGAGCTGCCACCTAGCGGTGAGTGTAGAGAGCATTTTGTTTGTTCCCTAGCGACCAACGCCGTACCTAGGGCGTGCTGACGTAAGCACTATATGACGCGACTATATAACCACGATAAAACCACTGTGTGCAGACTCCCCCCGTCATCGAAAGTTCGGGAACCTACTTATAAAAAACGTGATTGATTACCCCCTCTAAGTACATTTGAGCTACCACCTAGCGGTGAGTGTAGATATCATTTTGTTTGTCCCCTAGCGACCAACGTCGTACCTAGGGCGTGCTGACGTAAGCACTATATGACACAACAATATAACCACGATAAAACACTGCTGCTTCTGGAGTGGACTATGGCCCCGGCATGACAGCATTGCTGCCACCTAGCGGTGAGTGTAGAGATCAATTTGTTTGTCCCCTAGCGACCAACGCCGTACCTAGCGCGTGCTGACCTAAGCAGATTGTCCCCTAGCGATCAACATCGTACCTAGTGCGTGCTGACCTAAGCAGATTGTCCCCTAGCGATCAACGTCGTACCTGCTGAGTAGAATGTACACAAGCACGGATTAGCGCGTGCTGACCTAAGCAGATTGTCCCCTAGCATGAAACCACTGCATAAGCTGAGTAGAATGTACACAAGCACGGACCGCAGAGTAGACCTACCGCAGAGCAGACCTCTCAAAGTACCTCTCAAAGTAGCCTGATTGTGCGGCAATATAGCGGCGAGGACAGTGTGCTGACCTAAGCAGATTGTCCCCTAGCGATCAACGTTAGTGCGTGCTGACCTAAGCACTATATGACGCGGTTATATAACCGCAATAAAACACCTAGCGGTGAGGACAGTTACCTAGCGCGTACTGACCTAAGCAGATTGTCAAGCATGTGCTGACCTAAGCACTATATGACGCAACTATATAACCACGATAAAACCACTGTGTGCAGATTCCCCCCGTCAGCCCTATGTGGGTGCCCCACTGTACCCTATGTTTACAGCAGTGACGTTGCGATAAGCGCTGCTGCCGTTGGAGTGGACTTTGGCCCCGGCACGACAGCATAGCTGGCTAGAGCTGTGCGTTCTAGTGGTGCGATCAAAACGAAACCAATGCGTTGTGCGTTTAAATAAGTAAATAAATCTAGTAGTACGATTAAATCGAAACCAATGCATAAATACACTATCGTTCAGTGAATAGGTTGGTGGCACTGTACGTAGGGTGTTTATGCAGTGGATACAGACGAGTGGAAACGTGAGTAGTAGAGAGAGTATTTATTCTAGACTGCTGTGTGCATTGTATATTCATCACGGTGACACTTATTCCAGCGTTTGTCGTCGAATTGGGCTTTGTCGCTGCTGCTGTTGACAGGGCGGTTGTAGGCAGTCGGATCTCTCTATGAAAATAAACCACAATACATGTAGGTGTGTTTAAACAAAGGGCGCCAAAATAAAATGAGAACTATGCATGCATAAAAGCAGGCTTACTGAAATAAACCACAATACATGTACGCGTGTTTAAACAAGGGGCGCTAAAATAAAATGAGAACCATGCATACATGCACGCATGCATGCATGGCGAGGGCGGTCACTCCGATCACGCCTTATTTTAAAAAGTGTTGTAAGCACGCACGCGTACATGTATTGTGGTTTATTTCATAGAGTACTGAAGATCCAACTGCCTACAAGAACGGCCCTGTCAGCAGCAGCAGCAGCAAAGCGGGTATGCTCGGTCGCTCCCATATCACGGAGTGACCCCCCTCGCCCAATCACTCTACCACCACCACCACCACCACCACCACCACCTATCAGCCACGACCCCGATGACTTCGATGACGACACCAGCCTCGTGTCTCCGTTCTTAAGAAGAGGAAGCAATGGATCGTGGTACACGCCTATCCCACCGACCGAACTATTACACTACCCTGACAGACATCCACACAAGCTAGTGGTGTTCGTTGACTACACTACCCTGACAGACATCATCACAAGCTAGTGGTGGTAAGTTGACTACACTACCCTGACAGACATCCACACAAGCTAGTGGTGGTAAGTTGCCTACACTACCTTGACAGACATCCTCACAAGCTAGTGGTGGTAGTTGACTACACTACCTTTGCAGACATCCTCACAAGCTAGTGGTGGTAGTTGACTACACTACCCTGGCAGACATCCTCACAAGCTAGTGGTGATAAGTTGACTACACTACCCTGACAGACATCATCACAAGCTAGTGGTGTTAGTTGACTACACTACCCAGACAGACATCATCACAAGCTAGTGGTGGTAAGTTGACTACACTACCCTGACAGACATCCACACAAGCTAGTGGTGGTAAGTTGCCTACACTACCTTGACATACATCCTCACAAGCTAGTGGTGGTAGTTGACTACACTACCTTTGCAGACATCCTCACAAGCTAGTGGTGGTAGTTGACTACAATACCCTGGCAGACATCCTCACAAGCTAGTGGTGGTAGTTGACTACACTACCCTGACAGACATCCTCACAAGCTAGTGGTGGTAAGTTGACTACAATACCCTGACATACATCCTCACAAGCTAGTGGTGGTAGTTGACTACACTATCCTGGCAGACATCCTCACAAGCTAGTGGTGGTAGTTGACTACACTACCCTGGCAGACATCCCCACAAGCTAGTGGTAGTAGTTGACTACACTACCCTGGCAGACATCCTCACAAGCTAGTGCTGTTAGTTGACTACACTACCCTGACAGACATCATCACAAGCTAGTGGTGGTAAGTTGACTACACTACCCTGACAGACATCCTCACAAGCTAGTGGTGGTAGTTGACTACACTACCTTGACAGACATCCTCACAAGCTAGTGGTGGTAGTTGACTACACTACTCTGGCAGACATCCTCACAAGCTAGTGATGGTAGATGACTACACTACCTTGACAGACATCCTCACAAGCTAGTGGTGGTAGATGACTACACTACTCTGGCAGACATCCTCACAAGCTAGTGATGGTAGTTGACTACACTACCCTGACATACATCCTCACAAGCTAGTGATGGTAGTTGTCTACACTACCCTGACAGACATCACTCACTCCACTGTCTACTACCTACTGGCCACTGTCTACTCACTCCACTGCCTACTACCTACTGCCCACTGTCCACTCACTCCACTGTCTACTACCTACTGCCCACTGTCTACTCACTCCACTGTCTACTGCCTACTGCCCACTGTC